>JACCIC010000084.1:1200000-1592500 GCA_018907035.1 Sycobia sp. Sy_11 | reverse complement strand
AAAGAGAGAACAACTTGGTGATTTAGTTATCTTCTGCCAATGGTGTAAATATTGGAACTGAAGATATTTATGTTGAAATTTCGTGGTTTAATTTTAAAAATAGAAAAATTTAATATGTACTATTTGTGTATTTGTTTATATTTGCAATTATATAATTGTAAATTTATGAGAGGAATGATCATCGAATATCTTTCTGCTAAGTATTCAACGTTAAATATTATTGCATTTCTAGGTCAGCTACATTACCGCTCGAATTTGTACAAACCATTGACATATTCGTACGAAAAGTGTAATTTTAACATTAGCTACATTTAATATCATAGAGATTACCTACGTAAAAATTATCAGAACAAATATTGTTAGCCCAAACGTATCAGCAATTTGATTGACTCCCCAATTACGAAGGCCGTAATTGCTGCACGTTTGGCTCGTGCTGGTAATTTCTACGTTAGCAACGGACGCCGGGGGTTGGAGGGGGGGAGGATACGCGATTCGAATGTAAGAAACTCGGGCGCGGTGCAAACATACAACAGAAGCCAGAGAGGTAAAAAGACCGAGAGGAAGAGTGCAAAGTTGGAGCAACAGAGGAGTCGGCGGCCGGGGGGGGGAGAAAAAACAAGAGAAGGAGGGAGGACGGGGAAAAAGAGAAAGAGGGACACCGAGCAGGTCGGATTTGTTCGTGTCGCTGCAAAACAAGCTCGAATTATACCTCGACGTGCCGGCGCAAGAAATAGAATTCCAAAGGAATCCATTTTCCATTCAACTGACTCCCTAATGGAACACACCCGTGCTCTTTATCGATCCTCCTCCCTTTATCCGTACCACCTCCCCTTCCTCCCCTCCTCCCACTGTATTTCGTATCCGTTCCCTTTGTCCGCGCGTACGCAAGTATTAATTCGCGACTGCGTGGACAATCGATTGCTCTCTCTCTCTCTCTCTCTATATTCATATATATATATATATATATATATATATATATATATACATATATAAAAGTATATAAGCCTCGCGCACGAGCGCGACCGGCGTCGGGCCACGCGGGCCGCGAGCGGCCCGCAACTTTCTCGTAATTCCCCAGCCGGTGGCTTCCCGAGGAAAGTGGCGACGACCCCCCCGGGACGGGCAGTTGTCCGCTCCTCCGGTTTCTGGGGCGGGGCGAGGGGTTGGGTCGGAGGGTAAAAACAATTGTCCTTTGTGCGCGCTTCCGTCGCTCGTCGCTTGTATATACCGTCCCGGGATTCTTTGGCCCCGGTACGGTCGTATATATACAAGGAGCGTAGGAGGACGGGGCCGAGAGAGACTTTTTGTTGCTTCCGCGAGCGCCAAACGCAAGATAGTTCGGTATACAGGTATGCAGTCCTGGCTATCATGTAAGTTTGAGTTCCTTGCGACGCCTCCGATTGGAACGAACTTGTTGCTATGCGTTGAGTTGGAGGAAACTACCCTGAAAGTTTTCGAAAACGGTGTGTGAAATTTTTCCGTCCCCGAGGGCTGGTTCAAAATGAAGTGATCGTAGTACTCTTAGTCGAGAGACAGAGAGAGAGAGAGAGAGAGAGAGAGACTTTATTTTATGAAAAACAAATAAGGAGATCAGAGTTCTCTAATTCCAGGATGACGAATGATTATTTTACTTTTTCGGGGTCCAGAGTTTTTGAAGATCGTGGATGTGTCGAAAACCCTGCGGGCATAAACAACCTGCTCCGAGTGCCCATGTGATACTGATGAAAACTCAAATTATTTTTGAACTTTCGACTTAACAAATAAGAAGACTGAAAAGAAAGAATCTAAAAATTATTCAATTTACAAATTATGTGTTGTAATTAATTTTTCAGCAATTCTTTCTGCGCACTCGACATCTATCTGTCTAAAAATTTACAAATTTTTTTACTTAGCCTATCAAAAATGTATTTTCATGAATTTTGATTTGCGTGGTTACATACTCGTTAAAAGTGCATAGATTAAAATTTATATCAGATTATATAAAATAATGTTATTACAAGTGAACAAGTTATTGTCCTTACAGTAGCGATAAGAATCTCGTTTGTATAACTCTGGAGTTAATTCTTGATTTCAGGGAAAGGGATTAACACTTTTGGTAAAAAATATTTCATTAGTCAAGTACTTTAATTAATATAGTATGTTTTTTTATATTAATTATTAATATAGTACATTTTTATTTCTTTAAAGTATGGTATTGAAACTTAGCTCAAAATTAAATCATTAAATGAGATGTAAATAGATAAATCTAAATTCAGTTTACTAAAAATATTGTTCTTGCTTTCCAGAAATTTTAAAGTTAGAGTATATAACATTGTACGATATTGTTGACTATTAATTGAATATTGGCTTTCATTATTATATGATTCTTGTTCATTCAATTTTCAGAAGACACTTTAAAGGCGTGTTTTTCTGACGGATTTTTTCTTTGGTTAATATTAATCTTGTATTGTAAAAGAACTATTTAGAGCGTGAAATGTAATAAAAATAAATAAACATGTGGAATTTTGTCTGAAATCTTATGCAACTATTTACATCATTTTATGAAAAATAGAGTTTTAAAAGATTAAGGACTGTATATTCAAGATTTTTTTTATTTAGCGTATTTCTTCAGCACCCGCGGCGTAATTCATTTATAATCGTTATAAGAACGTATAAATCAACAATTAAAAACATTTGTCATAGACATTAACTAAAACAAACACAGTGTTTGCTTATCACCGTTCATCTTCAAAAGTTTGCACGTAACGTGGTATATATATACGTAGGCTATATATATATATATATATATATATATATATATATATATATATATATATATAGGCTGTTTGGATAGCGCGATAGTTTAGTACGGAGCTATTATTCCAAGAGTCTTTAACGGATGCTCAGTTTGGAAATTATTACTCTGAAATTGCCCCGTTAAATTTCTCCCCGTTGTGGAAAATCAAGTTTATATGTCTAATTTACTATCAATCATATAATGAACTGTGATTACACACACACACACACACACACACACACACACACACACACACACACACACACACACACACACACACACATATATATATATATATACATATACACATCTAAAGCGAGATACGAAAAAAAAAGAAAATATCTATTTATAAAGCCATTAAATATTTTAAGCATTACACAGTATAATTATTATACTAATTGCACTTTCATATATTTAATAATTATCTGCATCATAAAACGTACAATTTATAAGCAGACGTATATTGACAGCGCTCCATTAGCCCCGTGTCCTCCAAATTGAACCGGTCCACGGAAATCCTTGATCAATTATATATCGAACAAGTCAACGACGCCCGTCCTCGCGGTCGACGCGGTGCGCCCTATTGTCCACCAGCGAGCGATCGGTCCTGCGGACCGCGATGCTGCGCGTCGACAAGAGAGCGGGCCACCTCTATTACGGAATGGGAAATTAGCCCAGACCTCGGAGACTGCGCGAGATCGATACGTCTTATATATATATATATATATATATATATATATATATATATATATATATATATATATAGTGCACAAAAAAAACATTAAATTTCCAAATGTACGGAACCCTCGATACTCCAATACAGTCTATTTGGGAATGTTCGTTAAGGTGAAAAGGAGTCTAGTAATAAACAGCATACAAAAATCCGAAACTTTTTGAAGAGAAACATAAAATAATGTTTTTACAATTTTATTTCCTTGAACACTTAGACCAATAATGTTTTTTACATAAATATTAATCATCTTGCAATACAGAAGCAAATCCATAAAACAAATTAAATTGTTTAATAGTCTATATTTTCTTTCCTCAATGAATACACGCTTCAATTACTCTAAAATAACTCAGCTAGTGGAAAATTAAAACTTTCACTGTAGATAAATAATTAATTATTTAATTATAAGACATACGTGCTTAAATTTAACATATTAATGAATAACTGACGTATAGTTACATATCTTAAAAAACAGTGCAGATGTTAACGTTTAAAACTTATAAAATATTATAATATATGATTCACTTTAAGAAAAAGACGTGTGCTTTTACTTCGAAAAATTGCATTTATTTAGTTAACAAATTGAACTGCGATGTAGACCGGTGATAAAATTGAAACTATAAGACACGATTAATCGAGTTCAATATTGGTAAAAAAAAAGGATATAGCATCTTGAATACTAAAAATACACAGACTAAAATCATCTTAATTGCCTATCCTTTGTTAAATCTTAACGTAAAAGTAAATATAGCATTGATGTCGATGTGCTGATATATATATATATATATATATATATATATATATATATATATATATATATTGTCGCTACTCATTTGGTATAGCTGTGCCTTGGCAGAACTTTGTAAGGAAAGCCAGAGGAGCTTCGAATTAAAGCCGGCGATGCCCTTCAGCCGTACTCGAGATTACTTCGGTGTAATAACGCTCGTAATAATAAACGGAGTGCTGTCTCGACGACGGAGAATTGTCGCTGAAAATGGGCGGCTGCTGGCGGGTAGCAGCGGCGAGGGGGGGGGGGAAGGATGATCCGAGAATTCTGAACGGGCGGACGCGTTATCGCCATCGGGTGTCGCGGCGAAAGTTCGTCGCTGTGTAAGGCCGGGCGACTTCCAACTTGCCAGCGACATTATTATATAAGCTGGCGAGAGCGCGTTAATTTCCTCATGGGCAAAGTGCCGCGCTGTAGGGACTTATACAATGGGATTTGTAAATACGCCAGCTGTATAGTCATTTAAATCATGCAGCCGGAATGATATTTATATACTGATATAGATCTGCATCTGGAATACGTCGCATTATCAATTCATCGCCGATGATCTAACGATAATACTCGTGTTATCTTGGTTATTATGTCGCAGGACGTTCGACGATCGTCTGCACCGCGTTGCGATATTAATTATTTGATAACAGAGTCGCGCTTGGTAACTTCAATTAGAGAAGCCGCATTGCGTGGTTCTCCGCCAGATATAGCTCGAAGGGTTGAAAACGAGGCTTATCGCGGAATTGCTCCGTTATTTTAGAATTCTATGTAAATTTAATCTAAAAGTGCAAACGTAATTACTGCATTAATCTTTTGCGACGAAACATCGTGGCGACAAATTTTTTCCTCGTCATTATTTACCGATTCGCATAATGGTGTGTTAACTGTATATGTGGTCGAGCAAAATATTAGATGCATAAAATGGAATGTGTCGGCAACTTACATCAGAAAAGACAATCTATTTGATCGCTTGACATTGGTACTTCCTCGTCGTTTAAACTTAGCTGATCACGCAAGTTTGTTCTAGCGGTCACTAGTTGTGGATGCTTTAAAAAATGTGTAATTAATTTTGACATATGTTACAGCTCACAAAACTATTTGATCGAATAAGTAGCATTGCTAATCTGAATGCACATAGAATGAAATGAAGGGAATCGACATATGGAAGAATATTATATTCTATTTTCCTGTTATTTTCAGAACTTTCTAAAATCAATTATATAATTATATATATATACTTTTCTCTCCTATTGCATTGACAAAAATACTTGCTGCAATTTAAATCCATAGTAATATAGTTTTTAAACAATATTAGGCATTCACATGCGAATTCAATTCGAAAAAGATATTCGCAATTATTACTAATGTTGTATATCGGCTGATATGATAAAAACGCATACGGGATAAAAGATCTGTTTGTTATATTTTCATATATACATGCCTGAACATCTTATCGTTCGCCTACTGTAAGTATAGTTTGTGTAGCAGCCGCAAATCTTGTAAATCTGCATCTGAGACGAGTAGCTTTTGTTAAAAAAAAAAAAAATAAAAGAAAAGAGAAAAACAGACAGACAGAGTAAAACGATTCTTCCGCTACAGCTGAAGTGAATAAGACCGTTCAAACAAACTGTTAATCCACGGTTATTCGTTCTGATGAACTTGGCAAGAGAGACACTTGAGGATTAAGATCGAGCCGACGTTTCTTCTTTCGAGCGATCGTTGAACTTAACATCTGGTTTTTCCCTGTTCGCAGAGAAAGACAGGGGTGCTTGATTTAATGAAAAAGTTGACGGGCCGTTGCGGGGGTTGAGCGGGATGGAAACAGAGGAAGCGGTAAAAGAAAAATTGAAGTTGAACGAAGACGAGGAAAGAAATCGAAGAAAAGGCAAAGGATGGGGGGGGGGCATAAGAAAATGTCGAGATATGAGAGGGAATGCCGTTGAATGTAGGAGTAGCTGCAAGGGCAGCGCGGCACCTACGTAACTTAGTGTCACGGGTCATCTTCATTATGGAGATTTATTCTGGTCGCGCAATTTTGCCTTAGTTATTGGATAAAGAATCATTTGCTCAATATTAATTTGAATTCTTTTCGAAAGGTCTAGCATTGAAGCCAGCAGCGAGGCAACTTTTTAAATGAATCGATCGGAAATTTTAAAAGTAAAAGTTTTTATATTCGTGTCCGTTAAAAGAATCATCTTTAACGGAACTATTATGAATTTTTCAACAATTTTTCGACATCCATGACGCTCATTGTAAGGTTTCTTATTAAAATGTACTTTATTATGTATTAAAATAGTAATTTGTTAATAATCCGAACAGTCTTTGCAATTTTTCAAAAGTCCTTTACAAGTATGACGGAAATTTATTTCAAATGTGTAATTCAAACATGGCAGGATATGTTTAACGATATTTAGGTATTAGTTGAAAATCTGAACTTATTTCTTATAATTGAGAATTTTTGTTCGGACAGTCATTGTGCATCGACCTCGGAGGCCTAAGCGCAGGGTGCCAATCATGGAGGGAACGCATGAGAATATAACATCTAGCATCGTTAAAAATTTGTATAAAAATAGGTACTTTCAGTATTACTCAAATACAAATAACTCATATTGCAGAAAAATTTATTAGTATTAGTAAGTCATAATTCGCATTCATTCTATTCTTTGAATTATTTTGCATATTAATGGATAAAGTTTTATTTATAGAAAGAATTAATATCATTAAATGTAAAAACAAGTAGCAATATTTTCATTAGATCAAAAACTAAAGTACTTGTTTTTAATTTTCGTAACACTCATTACCTTAAATGAAGATACTTTAAACTGAAATGTAGTCACAGAAACAGGAGAAGCGAAGGAGTTTTTATCGGTATTACAAATTAAATTTCTTCGTATCAGCTCTTTGGATTTTGCGATATTAATTTGTGAATATCTTATATATATAGATTGCAGTAATACAAAATATAAAGTTCTTATTTACTTAATTGTATGCTTTGAACTTAATTTGATTCATTCTGCGCCGTGCATATGTTTAATAATTTAAGAAAGGATTGTTTTAATGTCGATTCTAAAGCTACAGCCATTGAGTACTTAGCTATATATATTATCAATTATAGACTGATGAGTTACTCTAAACAGACGAAATATTAACTACGCTGATGAATTGATTATAATTTAACTTTATTATTTGCGTTAATCGATACATGCTCATAAGTTATTTGAATTAGAAAATTTACTGTATTTAAGTTTAATGCTCTTTCTGTTTACGATAAATATTTTTCTTAAAAGAGTTTTGCTAGAAAAAAGATTTTTTGTAAATTATGTAGTACAGAATGGCTCAACTTAAACTTAGATGGCATAGCCTAAAAGAAAAGAAAATACTTTTATATCTATTATGTATATAGGTTAAAAAATACATTTTTTGAGAAATGTTATATTTAGGAGTACGATAAAATTAGTTTACAACAGATTGTCATCGATTATTGAACGAAAAAGAAGTTTAAAAAAGTCGTACTGTAATAATTAACCTGTTAATTTTGATGCTACGAACAAATAACCAACTGATTTAAGCTTTTGAAAACCGCTACAATTTGTCGATCTGCTCATCATACTGCATATAATAAAATTTCTTAATTCTACGAGCACTACTGTGATATTCTACTACACTTTACTTTTATTTATTCTATATATAAAAGCGATGAAAACAATATAATTATAATAATTAAGTTTTAATTATTAAATTAAATTAATACAGCAACCAAATACAGGATATTACAGCCGTCTAAAGCCATACAGAACTTATGCATGCACATTTTAATAATTAACATTCGCAAACGCCGCTCCGACTAGCTCGCAATTAATTATGTAAAAACTGCAGTGGTTCAAAATTAAATTTCATCCGGCGCGATGCGCGAAACTCGTGCTTACACTTTTTATCGTCCCCACCCTCGCTCGGCCTCCCGCGCAAAAAGCACACCTACAACTCCTCATCTGTCCGCGGAAAAATGTATTTAAATGCGCGAGCATCGCGGCGCTAAGCAAATCGTCGTTAATGAATTTGTCGCTGCGCTCTCGAACGGCCGTGCAGACGCTGGGCGAGTACGCGCCCCGCGCAAGTGGCAACGGGCTCCGTCGCAAAAAGTGGCGGTTGTGTATAGATAGAAATAAACCGAGAGAGAGAGAGAGAGAGAGAGAGAGACAGAGTAATAACTTATTCGACCAGCGTTTTCATCGCGCCGGGATGAATAATAAAATGTGCCAAGTGTAGAGCTTTAATACAGAGCGCGGGTCGCGTGCGTGCGGCGTAAAATAAAGGCGAGCGCGCGCGCGCGCGCGTGCACCGGCGAATATACTTTCGACATATATTGTTGCGCGAGTGCTGTATGATTGATGACGCCCTCTTCGCTTTTCCCATGCGATCGCTCGTCGCGTAAATGGCAAGGTCGGACCGAAAAATTTGCCGCTCCACATAACGAATGCGCGAGGCGCGCTAGGACAGAGTCGAGGGCCGATACAATGATGCGAGCAATGGGACGGGCCTCGATTGATTCAGCAGCGATTTCTTACGACTCGCGCATTTACTTATCGATGTGGCGACTTTTTCCGCTTTAACGAAAGTTTTTTGATCGCGAATATGGGAAGAACAGTATTTACACAGTGAACGTGGTATATCTGTTTATTAGCAAGACTACGTGCTATTATAAATTTTACTAATTATTATCCGAAACATTATTTTCAACGTAATAAATTAGAAGGAAAAATATGGAAAACGACATGTTATTTCAACCGGAATATTCCATCTGCAGAAATTATTTTTAATAAAGGAAATCTGAAAAGCTCTTCATTAACGATAAAAAAGCTGTTCCATTCCATCGATAACAAAATTAACGATTCACCCTAAGGGTATAGTTTTAATTTCATACATCAATTATCCATTGATTGGACAAAAATTGCGAAATGTAAAAATAGATTCGTTATGAAATTATCAATCTCGACGTTGATTGTGCATAATAATTAAGTAGAAAAACAACAGTGAGATGAAGGCAAGGATGTGTGTAGTAGTAGTTCAGTATTGTACGTGAGGCATGCGTGATTAAATGCAGAGAGCGTGTTTCAATACGATAGAATTGGAATTTTTCCATCTTATATTTACTATTATTTTTGATAGTGTTTCTGCGCAATCTATTCTCTCTCTCTCTCTCTCTCTCTCTCTCTCTCTCTCTCTCTTTCTTTGGCTCCCATCCTTTCCGCTTATTTATCTGGGAATGCTAGAATTAATTTAGATAAGATAAATGAAAATATGTTTCTTCTATTTATCTTTGGAAAAGATTTTCTTGCATTAAACCATCTCATCTGCTTGAATAGTTTCGCCTTGTAAATATAGCAGCTCCTATGTGAATATGTATTTTACCTTTTATCCATTGGACCCGCAATGAATTAAAGATATATTTGCTGGAATAATTTAAGTAAGAACAGAAATTTTAAGTAAAACAATTTTAAACTTCAATTCGAGAATTGCTCATTTTTGCTCTAAGAGCTCAAATTTCTCGCGCGGACAAACGATCGAAAGTCCAGATATTGCAAAACAAACACGTTTATTTCTTTATAAGAACCTCTATATTTTCTTTTAAAGACAAGATAATCCACCTATACAGAAATATGTAAAATTACTACATGTAGAAAAATCTCGATTTTTCCACCATTGCAAAAATCATATATTTTAACCTCCTTTAAAAATCTGATCGATTACATTTCTGCAAGATATTATTGATATCTTCAGCACTTGAAGGATTTTATGAGGGAAGATATTGTATCAAGTGTTACGCATTTATTTTCCGAAAAATTACGAGTTTCGTTCCTTTAAACGAAACTCCGTAGAAATTTGCTCGGGGATAGTAGAGAATTATTGCCTCCTTTCAGGCGGACCCGTAAAGAATCCCGATAATACAATAATGCACAAAGAGAGATGAGCGCCATGAACTTCCGATCATTAGACAATGCTCTATCCATTGGAGGATGTTAAGTTGGTTGGAACAAACGAAGGAGAAAGTTCGAAATATTTAATGTGCACTACCCCATGCAGAAATATACTCGGTATATCCCTAATTCGGGCTAGATCCTAGTCAGTATTACTGATGATTTCCTCATGTAGGTAAATCTCGCCAGATCAGAGTTAGATTTCCCTACGATCATCTAATAATCGTCTTATATTAATTATTATACTTTCTCGACTTTATTCAGATTTCCTTATCTTTTATTGATGTTAGAAAGAAATACGTGCTTTCTATAGTCAACATTTTATAAGTAAAAAACTTAAGGAAATTATCAGGCTTTCTATCTTGGATCTAGTCAGTTTTCCTCAACTTCTCCCTACTTCGGAAAGAATGACATTTTTCTAGGTGGAATCTGTCAAGTAGGCGAAGTAAGGAAATGGTTAGGTTTTCTGTCTTGATTCTAGTTAGATTTCCTCAACTTTTTCTAATATTGGAAAGAACGATGTCTTTTCTAGTCAAGACCTTATGCGTACGAAAATTATATATATATATATATATATATATATATATATATATATATATACACATATACATATATATATTTTTTATAAATGTGTGTGTGTGTGTGTGTGTTTTATATACATCTATATATATAAATATATATATATATATATATATATATATATATATATATAAACACCCGCAGATCTTTCCAAGATGGGAAAGAATTTAAAAAATTGATTTACTATGTATGTATTATCTTGTGTTTATAAAATATTATTATATGATCTTAAGTGCTGTACGGTCATATGCAAAGTATAGTATAGTAATCGCATATTGCGTTTTAGCGTAGTGCATAATGCGTTAGCTTGCGAATCGTAGGGTCGTGGGTTCGATACTTAGCGGAGGTCGGAATTTTTTTCATCGAAATAAAATAATTTATGCGTTCAACAGAGGTGCTTAATATTAAAATTTACAATAATTAGTGTAAAAAAAATATATTAATAATTATTAATTATTAACTGTAAATCGTAATACGTAATACGTAGTAATGCATATAGAAAATAATTTATAAATTCTAATTAAATGGTGTGCGTTACCTAAATACGTAAATATATTTTTTATTTTAAATAAATAAATATTAAATAGTCAAAAAATTATTCACTTGATTGAGGAAACAAAATTAGGATATTTTATTAATTGTCTTAATTTCTAGATTTTCTGACTAGAATCAGTCTAGTTTCTAACTTGGTATACCTACCAAAATCTAAGCTCGTTCCCTATAAGAAAAGCTATTAAAAGTGGGAAAAATCGAAACTAGGATCAGACTAGATTTCCCTTCTGGATCCGAACATTTAATAAGGAAAACTTACTCGATACTAGTTAGATTCGAGAATGAATTTCCACACGGGACCACGACCTTGGTAATTATCTATGATCAATGAATCTAACTCTCGTATTTGTTCAGCGTTTCATTGATTGAATAGGAACGTTATTTCTCTGCGATGTAACTGCTTGAGAGTCCACGAAATGTATTTCAGACGTTGATCAACGAACAAATTAAAACTAATTAACATGCATTGAACAAAACGGACACATAAGGCTTCTATAAAAAAGCGAAGGGAAAGCTTTTCGTAAGAGGGTGAATAATGATCCATAGGAAAGGTTGTATGTTGATGTATAAGATCAAATCCAGGGATCTAATACATCATTTTGTCCAATCTGCTTTAATCAGCTTGTACACCTTTTGTTTAGGAAGAACATGTGTTGACGCGACAAAGAATTCAGAATCGACTAAAACTGAGATCAATATGTCAGCATTCACTCAAATTCATTCGCTCACACTCACTCACTTATTCACTCAAAATATCTCGATTTATTTGGATTCGCTGTGAAAATTGCTTCACCGAATCATCTTTACTACTTTGTGAAAATATTCAGTTATTTTCTTAAAGAAGGAATCTCTTTCGCGAAGTAATAAGTACCGAGGTTGGTTTTTCTCACCAAAGGTAATAAATTTCTGGATGAACCATCTTTATACTGACCCCTTGTTAGTATCTTGGTTTTCTCGGAAAATGTTAAAATTTAGACGCAAATACATACGAATTCAGAAAAAATTAACTGTAAATATCAAATAGGAAAGACATGTATTTATCAAATTTTATTCTAAATAAAAAAAATTATATTTAGATACATTCCTTTTATTCTTAAGTCTAATTTTGTAATAGCTTACTCAAAAATAGCAGTAAGGATTGTTTTTAAAAAAATAGATTTTTTATTTTGTGCATAAAGTCAGAGTAATACAAAACATTTTTCAAAGTGAAATAGTTAATAAAAATTTGCCAACATTGTAATAAATAAAATACTCTTTTTATAAAGAATGAACGTGAAATTGAAATAGTATGAAAATAAATGTTCGAATCATATTATTTCATTCCGTTTATTAATAAAATTTCATATAAAAAATGCTACAGAATTATTTCATTTCATTAATATTATGTTAAAAGTTTCACTGGCATTCAAGTTTGTTGTTGCAGCAGCTGCATTGACCTCCATCACAAACCGGTCTAGGGAACTTCATGTTAGTGCATGTCTTCCCACATTTTATATAGCAATTTGAAGGATCTAAGCAGTTAATTGCACCTGGCCCACGATTGCAACATCTACATTGACTCGTATCACAGTTTCCTTTGTAAAATGCACCACATATATTGGAACAATTTGCCAAGCAGTCTGCAAAAAACAATTAACAGAATTCATATAACCTTACAAAGCAGTGCGTGCTTCCATTATATCAAATACAACCACTAGATCTTTATTAATCCAGCGGAAAACACAAGTAAATAAATATTATATTTTAATGCCGAATAAAGAAATTGGTTATTTAGCTTGCGTGACAATTTACGCCTAAGTAAACCGAGGCACGATGCAAGACGCTTTTACTTAATAAATTTTGAAATGCCACCGTTATTGATGAAACAGTCATAATACATCGTTCTGGCGTCACATTTGTATTAGAACTAAAAATTATATGACAGTTATAATTTTGAGACTGAGTGCTATAATAATATATAAAAATACTTATAATTTGTATTGCCTATTAGAGGTAGATAAAGTTATACTCTAGAAATTAATATTGATTTACATTTTTATAGGCAATCAATCTTAAAACAGTTAAATTTACAACTTTCGAAATTGCGCAGTTGTTGGCGGACGTATAAAAAAGAGTTTCATCGCGTTTTCATCCCGTTGCGCACGTCAGGGCTAAACTTCAAATGATATCTACACGATTAGACATTGGTACTAGCTCGTACGATATTGAAAACCAAACTTTGTAAAAGATATTGAGGACACCACGCAGAAGCAGGTTTTTTTACCGAGTGCGGCGTAACCTTATGTGTGATAAAAATTTAAGGTTTATTCGATATGAATTTCATCACTAGTTTTCTTGTATAGTGAGAGAAATTCGATTTTGTCTTCATATAATAGTAAGTAGAGTGCTTACCAGCATCCAGGCCCAAGCTATATACCTGACAAATAGCAAAAAGTAAAAGCAAAAAAATAACTAAAGTATTCATGGTAGAAATCACAACATCAAGAATATTTATACTACTGACATTTTGTTCAAGTGAATAGCAATATATATGCATACGCAAATTTTCATTAGTTTTAAATAGATAGCGTGACTAATCAATAAAAAGAACATTTAAACGGAAGAATTGTTAGTGGAGAATAAATAATAAAATCAGTAATGATTTTATTTTTCATGAACAGTAATATTATTCACCAGTCTATAAATAAAATTTCTATAATTGTTGACTATATAATAAATTTTAGAACCTAGATGTTTTCTTGTCCCAAGGCCTTTTTAGCGGTTTACCTTGGAGCGAGTTAGGGTGACAAAGTAATGAGATTTCGCGATTTCACGAAAAAAATCACAATCTATTCGCAATATTTATGTAGTGATTATTTGCATATATGTATATATGTAGATACATATCTAGATTAACGTTTCCACTTTTGCTACCGTAGGTAATTCTGATGCTACTAATCAATCATTACTAGCTTTCCTTCTCTGTCTCTTCTTTCTTGGATCAGCATTTTATTTCTTTGGCATCATTTTTTCGTAATGTTTATTTGACGCTTTTACATGGGTTTCTTACTTTCTTTCCTTCATTTATAATTTTTTTATTGACGTTCAATATTTTTATTTCAGGTCATTGTCAGGAGACAAAAGGGGGCTATAATATAATCCAAGCTACTTCAAGCAGTCTGCAAATTGTAGCAGCACGCAAATGTGTGATCCGTCGCAAGGATTAATAATATTTTATTTTTATTTATATTTAGTCTTCTACAATCTTTTAGAATAGTTGCTATCGCATTCACAACACAAGAAGAAATAAAACCAAAAAGCTCATCCGCAATCATCTAATTTATCTCTTGTCCTCACTTCATCCTTTTGACTACTGTTCATTTAAATTTTCATTTGAATATGGCACCCTTTTCTATCTCTCTCTCTCTCTCTCTCTCTCTCTCTCTATCTATTTCATATATGTTATCATATGGCCTTTTACCTGTTAAAGACGCACTCTTCAGAAATCATTTTAGCCTCTATTTCTTAATCTTTGATGTTCAAAATTTATCCCTGACAACAGTAATTTTGCCGAGGATGAAATGTATATTGATATGATAATTTGTCAAGGTTTAAAGAATAATAGGTAAAATAAATAGTTGCTCAGGTTACATTCACAAAAAATAGGAGATCAACACGAGGTTATTGCACCATTGGAACATCTCTATAAACTTTGATGTACCACCATGATATAGAAGATAAAGACAGCGAGTTGGCACAAGAGCTAGAAGGCTATTTTTAGGCAACTCATCGGTCTGACATAACTGCGCATCATATACTGATCCATCATTGAATATGTGGACGCGGGGAGCAAGTGGTGCAGATTATCGAGCGATAAGCTTTATCGAGCTACCCTCTTTATGTTCTTTAACATTTTACTGAATTTCACAATATTAGAGATGTCTTCAAAACATGTTGTAAATGATACCAAATTATTCGAAGTTTTGTATAATATACAGAAAATCTATATTTTGGTGCATATTTGAGCAAACTATTCAGCGCATTAATATGATTGTTGTATAATTCGAATTTTTTTTAGAATTTTATTAAAATACAACATTGATTATTCGAGTTAGTAAGAAGATATAGAAAAAATGTTTATAAAAAAGATTCAATTGTAAATGGATGAAAGTAGTCAAAAGTAGCTACAGTCTTAAGCTAATGAAATGGATATTAATAGATAATGTCCCCGATTATGACTACAATTTTATTTTATTTATTATAAAATATATAAATAATATAATATATATATTTTAAAAATATATATTAATAAATTAGCTAAGAAAAAGTTGTAAAATCCTGCAGATTTATTTTATTTAGTTAATCAGATTATTGCAATTGTTAGATTCAATTTATTATTGAAAAAATTACTTGTTGTTCAATTTATTTAATTTATTTACTTATTGCTTAAAAGCTTATTGTTCAATTTATCGAATAATAAAAGTTTTTTCATTAGATTGTTTTAATAAAAGTCCAATCATGCAGTTCTAACTACAGTATTAAGATTATAACTGTTCAAAGTTTTCTTCTCTGAATAGAACCAGTATAAACTTTTTTCATTAAATGATATGCAATGAATCTATATTTATGATAAACAATTTATGATTTACAATCGTAACGTAAAATTAAAAAATTCATTAAAAACCTAGTTTAGATTTAAAACGATTCACTTTTTTTTAAAAATTTACTGTAAATTTAATAATTGATGAAATATTTTTATATTAATATTTCTTCTTAGTAAAAATTCTTGGCAAATTTTTATTAAAGCTCGCTTCTATACATTAAGTTCACTCTCGACTAACAATTATTTAAACACAATAGATTCTCATTCGCCTTCCTCTCTTACTCTCAAATATCGTCAAACTCTTTACGCCTCCAACCCATTTTTTTTATAGCAGCGCTCTCATTTAAGGCATTCCCTCGTCCTTCCCTATATTATCTACGATAACGATACCCCTCCGCGTACACCGACATACACGCACGCGTCTATACATTTACGCGTTTCCAGACGCGCAGCGCGCCGGAGTGAATTTCCGCCGGCCTTTTAGCGCTGGCAACGAAGCAAGTCTTAAAGTTGGCCGAGCCGCGCCGCAGCATCAGACTTTCCCGCGCGTAATGAATGAAGATCCTTCCGGGCGGGGCGGATTAAATTAGCGGTGGGAAAACACAAAGTCATACCGCGCCCCGCGTCCGAGCCCCGATGCAATTTTACTTCTCGGTATGCGCGCGCCATCAGTGCCGTCTACGTGCTCCCCTCGTCCCAACTACCGTATCTTCCTAGTCGCCCCCTTCCCTGCCGCCCGATGCCGCGCTCGTTGCCACTCCCCCCTCCCCTCACCATCCTCGCGGAGACGAGTATACATGCGTAAATTATACCAGGATCGCCCACGACGCGCCGCGCTCTTTAATTCCATTCCGCGCTCCGCGGATGAGTTCGCGCGCGTTTTTGATCTTTTTTCATCCCTCGTCTTCTTCTGCTTCATTCCGCTGCCCGGGGTACTTTCGATCGGGGCGTTTTACAATGGCACGATGAGTAATTGACACCGCGCGCGATCGGCCGTGGCGCTGATGAGCGCTGAGAAGAAGGGGCTGATGGTTATTGCTATATATAGCGATGAGGTACGTATTCGACTTTCGAATGATTGATTATGAGCTGCGTATAGAGCGCTGCTCGGTGCTCTTTTCTGATTAAAGTTTTGGCTCTGTTCACGGGCAGAAATTGATTCTTTCCATCGAGATTATTGACAAAGTTTTAAAAATTTTAACAATAAAGAGGTTCTGATTAAAAAAGTAACAACCGCCGCGTAGGGAAAAAATTCAATTATTCCCCAAAGTAATTGATTAATCTAGTTAGGTATTAGTTTCCTTTCTTTTGCTTTTCTTTCTCATTCTATGTAAATGTAATCTTCGAAGCGTAAAATTCATTAGCATTAACAAAACGTAATCAAGACGAATTCTTTTTTTACTCCCAAGGCCGTAAGTAAAGAGCAGCGATAAATTGAGCCGGGAAAAGGTTTGACTGTTATGCGTACGTTTATATTCGTAAACTGCTTGAATTATATTATTTGAGCTTTCTCATCACGTAACCGGGTCAAACGTTTCTTAACTCATTCTCTAATGCTGCAGCGTAAATGTCGTAACGAAACTTCTGCCGTATTGACGTAGCTGACTGTCTAAATTTCCTTAAAAAATTCGATAAATTTTCAACTCGCGGAAAGAAAGTTAATCTAATTTTTACGATAAAAGGATTTTTCGATTAGATACGAGAAAAAGTTTTGCTAATTAATTAGTATTGCAGCGTATGCAAATGAAATCTTCCGTCCCTGCCTGCGATTGCTGTAAGAAAAAATTGATCAACTTATTTATAATCAATACATGTTCGTTATAGAAGATTACCGTCCTCCAATAAAGTGTTTACTTTTTTACAAATATTTATTCATTTATTAATTGAATTAAATCATTTTATCCGTAAAGTATGCAATTACATAGATTTATCACGCGTTATATGTAATAAATCATTCTTTATCCAATTCGCAGTGATCCTACCCGAGCCATTTTCTTTGCGCGGGCTCATTCGATTCATCATAATAAAAGTCGCCGAACGAGAAAATATTTTGTGCACAGCGGGGGAACAAGTAGACGTCAACGAGTTGGTTGCACACTGGACTTCATCTCGCTGTACGTTTACTTCTTCATTAGTTCAGCAGCATCCATTATTGTCAAGAATTTCGCACAGTTGGTCAGACCAGCGAATGCAGCCGACAATGATTACGTTACCAAGTCTTAATGATACTTCTTCCATCGACTTTTATACTTGCTTTCATATCTTACGGCCAATATGTAAAATACATAGATGTATAATTCGAAAGCAAGGACTATATAATCTGCTCATAATGCTTAACGTAAGCCATTAAAACTAATCAATTGGACAATATTTTGATCAATTTTCAAGTAGCTTATTGCTTAAGAGCAAAGAATAATTATATTTTGCATAATTATAAATCGTATGTATAAAAAAAACTGCAATTATATTAGGTATTGGAATTAATTCGTAGTATTTTCTTCAACGCAAAAATTTTATTCATTTCGCATGAAAAAGAAATATTGCTCATCACTTTCTACAAACGATGAGACGACATCTTCCATGCAGTGAACGCATAGTACGTTGAAAGAATTCTTCGTCATTAGATGAAGTGGAAGTGGACGAGTAAATATAATTTTTCAATTAATCGTACTTCTTTCTGAACATTTTTACTTCGATCTACAGCTCAAACAGAGGATCCAGTAACACAGAGTTCGTAGTAAATGACACTCAACAAAAAACTCAATTCGATACAAATTTTGAGATATTTAACGAATGATATGGTGCTCTTATTTATGATTTCAAGAAAAGTAATGTATTGCATATGACTTCCAATGATAATCGTTAATAATGTATTGAAACTCATATGGGGGCGTCGTTTTGTAATAGTATACCAATATGGCGGCGAAGCCAATAACATGTACAGAGTTTAAAAACAACTTCATTAAAATTTTAAATAAATATAATAAATTTGAATGATATTTGTGATTATGTAGGTACAAATCGAGATACAAACTTTATCGTCAAAATTGATAAAAATAGCGTCAATGACGATGCTACTGATACAATTAGTTTTTAGCTGTTTGTTTGTAGATAAGTATAATAAAAAAACAGTAGTTCATAGGAAGTCGTTGGAAAAATAGTAATAAATGGTTATATAATTTATTGCAGATGTATGTATATATGATATGTGGATTATTGTACATCTACCAGTGACTATAAATAGTACATTTCTTATCGGGTACAGAAAGTCTTTATTTACGAAATGTGAGATTTGTGCCCTGAGGCGACGTCGAAGATATAACAAGATTCGTAAAGAAGCCTTTTCGTACTAGGTAAACACGATCTTGTTCTTCATGAGAACCGGAATCAAGCGGCGAAGGTGAGATTTGTAGGTTAGAATGAGGAAGAATAATATTTACAATTAATTATGTTTTCGTATCAAATTTATTATTTACTTACTTATTTAATTATTTATATTAAACTGACGAAAATGTATTTTACAAAAGAATTTTTTTACAAATGAAGTGTACAAAAAAAGCCAGTCCTCTAATAGTAATGGTGATTTTATGAACAGCGAAATGGAGACCAATCCTGCTTATAGGAGTTTCCAGATCTGTTCGTACGACCGCGATACCAATCGATCGTTGATTTCACTCTCGGTGACAAAGTAGCTATTTATTTTCTTGAGCTTCGTAAAGCTACTCTTGGTGTCTTTTCCGTCTTCGCAAGCTCTATTTACTTTAATAGCTGCAGTGTTATTTTATTAGGCGTTCTCGACTTCCTTGAGCTTGCGAAAGTTCAAATTAAAACTAAGAAATGTAAATCATAATGTATGATTAAAGACTAATTCATTTAGATCAAAACTATTTAAATTTGATGAAAATTAATAACAATGTATCCCTAAGGATTTGATCATATTTAGTTCTTGGATGTTTATTCAGCATTAGACCAAGTGTTCTTTTATACGTTACTTCACGAGATGCATTACCGAAGTACGCATAAAATAACTTTGATTTTTATATAAGCTTAATTCTATTACATTCAATGATACATTTTTCTACTTTGCATATTCCTTAAAAATGACATACACAATACGTTTCAGTTCTATTTAGTATAATAGTCGAGTAGTCGATTTCTTGCATACTATTTAACTAAATACATTGCAATAGAGAACGCTCGATTTAACATATTTTTGTCTTTTTAAAACCTTTATACCCTCTTTCTGGAGTGCATACTTGGGGAAAACATGCATTGCTTAAAGACACACAAAAGAATAAAGTCTTCTTACTCGCGCGAATTAACCGATTCCGTTATAAGAAGGTCGAAATAATCCATGGCGACGCGAAGCGAGAGTCTATGCGGGATACCTGGTTGGGGAAATAAAAAGATTCATCCACTTTGCAATTCGAAACAGCTACACCTTCCTCATGCGGCGCTGATGCGCGATCTCTTCGATATACCCGTTTTTTTTATCTCCCTGCCTCCTATAATTCCCTCTCGTTTCAACCTCCAATGTTCTACTTTATAAAGCGCGTGTCCGCGCATTCGCATAAGCAGTCCTGGCATAGCAGCGGCGACATCGTCGGCGAAGTTGCGAAAAGTGTTTTGCCCTCCCGCGGCAGCTGTTGGGTTATACCCCCTCCCCCCGATCATCCTACACGGAAAAGCAAAAGCACGACGTGATACGCATTTGAAATTCGGATTCCGATACCCCGAAGTTCTTTGACAAAAAGTATTTATCCGCTACCGGCGATATCGCGGGTATTAGTTTCGTCCTGCGCGGCGGCTTTTGTCAGGTATATCTAGTTAAGAAAACTCGTTTGCCTTGACTACATTTGTCTGAGTTACACTTCTTTGCTTCATTCGTCGTTCGATTTCGAATATTGAGTTACGGCCCCCATGAAATTCATGGAAATTATGTAAAAGAAAGAATCTCAAGTCTTCTATTTTATAAAATAAACTGAAAAATTGATTATAATTAAAAGTACAATATCATAATTTTAAACATTTTGAAATTTACTTTGAAAAACTAATTTTGTTCATAATAATCCGACCATTTCTAGAAACTTGATAGAGAATTTTACGATGTTAAAAATATTCAAACTCATTTTTATTCTCAATTTATATGAATAAATTATAATTAAAATTTTTTTAATTTAATTGCAAAGAAATTACAAAGGAAATTAAGAAAGTAATTTAAAAGATAATTAAAAAGTTCTTCAATTCCTTTGCAATTTTTTATCAACTATAATTTAGTTTGATTGAAATTATAATTATTCCAAAGAATGACACATCATAATTTAATCACATTTTTACATTAATTTTTTTTAAAAAATTCAGCTTGCATAAAAGGATATATGTTTTTGACTTTTGCCTTTTCTATTGATTTTTTACTTATTTTGATAATTTTACTTTTAATCGTCATTTTTTTAAAACGTGGCTTCAGATGTCATGTTGTCTTCAACATCATTGAAAAAAAAATCACAAAATAAATTAAGAATATAAAATATTGTGGTTATAATTAAGAACTATTTGGCTCGCATTGTAATTATATTTATTTGGAAGAGAATGTATATTAGGATAACATGAGATATATATTGGTTCGGTGTATATCAGTCGGAAAAAGAAAATTTTATATTATATTGGCCTATCTATCTTGGGATTTCGAAAAATAGGAGGGATTTTGCTATATATTTTCGTTAACACTTGTTTCGCCCCTGAAGGAAAGTAAAGGCATTTATATTTACTTGATATATTACCTCACCTCTTCATATTATTCTTTTTTATTTAACTGAAATTAGCTTTGAAACCTATTAAATCATTTATCTATAATGAACATCTTGCACTTATTAGATTTATTTGTCTAGAGATAATATGATTATCAGATGAGCATATTATTTTATTAGATGGAAAAATGTGGAAGCGTTTTATATTTATGGTGATACATTGATCATGATTTTCGAATCACTGTTATTGTCGGCAGATGTTGAAAAAAAAATTTTACCTAAGAAATGTTCAAGGCACTTTAGTCTGGAAAATTCGAATTAATACATTCAATAATGCCATTTAAATTCCACTGAGAAGATTAATGATCGTCATCGCATTGATATGGACTCATGCTTACGTTCACATTTATATGAATTTTATTTTTTGCAGCAAATCATTGCTCTTATGAGAGTTTTTGGACAGTGGTATGGAAGTACATGAATTACTGAACCGTAAAAGAGCTGGTTAAAGACAGATTATGGTCCTCGGGAGACAATTATTCTGTGTTTATAATTTTTACTGAAAGGGCTATTTCGTAACATAATTGTACTTATTTTTACGACTCTATTCGTCTATGATATCATAATGTAACAAGCAATATCTTTTTTTTGGTCAATCCTTCAATAAAGCAAACAGGAAACGGTAGTATTAAACTTATTAATATAAGCTTTATATATTATATTAGTATACTCAATATAAATATAGTAATATATGTTCGAATCTCACCTATTGACACTCATTCAAGCCTCAAAAATTGATGTACAAGAAGAGGCTAATCGCGAAATAATAATAGAAATTGAAAGAATAAACGATACGGTTTTTGCATTATGGGTTTGCGTGTTGCGTTTACTTGAAAAGGACGATGGAAAAATCGTTCCTTTTGAATGGATGGGTAGCGAGGGAGCTGCTTACATCGTACGATACGCGAGAAAGTATAGCTAAAGGCAAAAATTCATGGGACGGAATATAATTTGTGGAGGTTTCACACAGCGACCATTTTGCGGCAGCTGGTTGGCTTCCGGGTAGGGAAAGTACTCGAAATTCAGGGAAATGCTCGACTAGTCGAGAACGAGCGCTTCATCGCGCAAATCGTTGGTCTTTGTTCGACCGGAAGAGTTTCAACGTTCGAAGGCGAGGGCGAGGGGCGGTTTACCTTTTCTCAGAAAATGTAATGTATTTATCAATGCGTCGGAAATAAATAATTTATGTAATTTAGTTGAATTGTACGAACAGAAATTCAGAAGAAATGTATAGAAACTTTCAATGTTTTTATTCTCATATTCATCCAACAGTTTTGTTTATTGAAATGTGCTTTATAAAGTCAATTAAATCTTTTGAAAAATGAGTGAAAAATGGATTGTGAATGTATATTTCGCAGGATTCACCTGCATGGCTGATTGATTCACTAATATGTGAGAAACACGCAGTAATATATTTACAATACTGCATTATGCAACTAGTACGAGGGATTTCGCTGTGGTCGGACATGCACTAATACGCGTGCATAAAACACACTCACACGAGTTCCATATTATATTTTTTAAAATGAGCGTAGCGCAAGAGCTAAACAGAGTATGGGGTTTATAATAATTAAATAATATTTCTAATTAAAGAAAAAATGCATAAATCAATGGAAATAATAATCATTATAACAATATAAATAAATTTTTAATACAATGTTTATAATTATTTTATGTATGAATAATAATAATAATCTCATCCATCTTGGAACATATCAAATGTAATTGTTTTTTCGGCGTAATTCTATTTGTCACATTGTCACCAGTAGTTTTCAGATCTATTACTTTTGTTTTTTTTTATAATTTGTTCCTTATGCTGCAAAGAATTATTTATGTAACATTCGGCTACAGTGGACTATTTCCATCCACCATTAGATCGCCTCTTTCGTCGATCAATAAGATTGCTGAGGTTCTTTAAAAACTATGTTCGATGTATAAGTGGGAGTCTCGTAGTGATATTGAAATAACTATTTTCATTGGTATTTGCTCAACATATTTATTCCGATCGGCTAGTGAAACCATTTTATCCATATAAAAATAAAAAAATCTCTTGCTTTCAAATGTAACTCGGTTGCAAACTAAGAAACGTTCTTCTATCATTGGAATAGATTTACATTTACAATAAATGTTTTTAAATAATAGTTACAGAAAGTATTATTATTGTACTGACCAAACGAATTTCATCCGGCCCAACATTGCAAAACTTGCCAAGATTTTAATAAGCGAATATTTGAAAGTTTTTTTATAAATTTAGAATTTTTTAAAATTTATAAACTATCATCAGAAAAAGTTGATAATATCGAATTTTTCAAAGGTATTGAATGCTGCTTTCGACAAGAAAAATTGATTCTATAATTTGAAGGGAGCCGCTGTTTTTTAATTTTCTTTTAAATTGTAATGTAAGTTACAGCAACGACAGCAATAACGAAATTAAATTGGTTCATTATTTTTTTCAATTAATAAGCATAAACATTTATTTTATATCGTTCCTTATACCGTTATAAATAGATATAATCATCAAAATAAAAAAAATAAATGTAACAATGCATAAACGTTATCAAACGGTAAATAAATACAAATATATAATAATTATATACGTATAAAATATAATAAATCAATTGTATATTAGGTATGGCATGAATTATATTAATTGAAATTAATTTAAATTTTAACCAATCCAAAAATGAACGAACGCACTTTTACAATGTATAAAAGTGCGTTAATTTTGCCAAGAACGTGGTTCATTTTCGGCACTCGTTGAGAAAGGATACCTCCCGAGTAACGAAATGAAGCGACACGGATCGATCCTCATCATTTCCTAGTGCTAAATCCTCTACGAAGCAAAAGAAAGACACCTTTACGCGTAAGAAAGTGTTATAAAATTACTGGCTCGGAATAACAGGCACACCCGGCTTCTGAAAAAGGAGCTTTTATTCATCTAGAAAAGAATCAGGAAAAGCCACTGGAATAAGACGATTTACTTCTAGACGTACGAAATTAATTTAAAGAAAAGGCGTTCCTTTTCTCTTAATTAAAATATTCTAATAGCCTGATCGAATTAATACCAAACAAACCGCCGAGAGTGCAAGTGATGTCAATAGGTGTCTATACGACAAAATAATTTACTTAATTAAATTTATGAAAGAGATACTTGGAATGGCAATTTTGGAAAACGAAAAATACACACAGACACAGACACACACACACACACACACACACACACACACACACACACACACACACACACACACATGTATATTGCAAATGAAAAGCGTACGAACTAATAATTTATTTTCTTTTTATTATTTATTATGTTTTAGGGCATATACAATAAGATCCTGATCACTTATGAAATTTATTGTTTTAATTTTTATGTGATAATATTTTTTAAGAATGCATAGTTTGTTCGAACCTCTTAAAAAACAACCGAGTCAAGCGTTATTCACCCAAACTCCATTTACCAGTCCAGATACGTTCCTTCCTCTTCAAAAGAACCCTAACCATAAAATACAAGTTAAAGAAAATAAAATAACATATAATAAATAGAAGAAGAAGCAAGGAGTAGAAGAATTACCATATAAGCTAAAAGATCTGCTCAACAAATAAAGTTGTTTAGTTAATGGAACGGCAAGATCGAAATATATTTCACATTATAACGCAGCACAGTCTGTTTGTTTTATCAGACCGCGATAAAACAACCTGTGCTGAATTTATAGCATATGCGTTCTTGTTTTTCAATTGATTTTTGTTATATTATTTAGGTAAGGAGCTGTGGTTCTTCTGCACCATACTTAACACGTAACGGTAATTTATACCGTTTACCATGACAGCATGTCGATACGTGGCACTCGTAGGCATCCTTTTTCTCAAAGGCCTCGATAACTACCGCTATGTCGTTATCCTTCATTTGATATTCCCATATCTCCGCGATAATTCTATCATTATTTCTGTTATTATTTGTAGGAAATGATACAATATAAAGCATAATGTAAAGAAATAATGAAAACTAAATGCGCATAGAATATTTCGACAAAAACATAAAGCATTATGAGTATTCCAAATATTATAAATGATCACAGTCTATATGGTCAGAGGAACTTTTGCAATATAACAATAACATAATTATATGAAGGATATAATAAAAAAAATCTAATGCCAATGTAAAACATTGTTCTTGCGTCTAACAGTGAATCAAATCAGAGTTCCATACAATCAACGTTCAAATATTCAAGATAGACATATCTTAAATGCATGCATACATAAAAGTTAAATATAGATGTATATAGTATGATACAAAATAAATTAACAAAGAATCATAAGCGATGTATTAAGTTCCAGAAGGTGTCTCTTCATTGGCAATTTCGATCATTGTGATACTATATGTCAATAGTAAGGTGGGAAACAATCTTACTGAATAGTAAGGTGTGAAACATCCTTAGATGAGCATCTTTTTTTGAAGAGAACTATTTACAATTTAAATAATTATCTGGGGAGTAGTGAGTTCCTTTGTCCGCCCTCTACAACTGCGCCTGGGTATGTATTTGAAGACCAGGTACTCGCAAAACTAATTTTTAGTTTTAATTTTGAACAAAATCCTACCGGTACCATAATTTATGATCTTGAGTTTCATAATATGAAAAAATTGTTAAATATTTTATTTTGAACGATATTATAATTTTGCCAGATGCTTCGCCCAGCGTAAATGCTTTAAACATCTGTTTTGTAGCTTAGTTTTCTCTGCTGTAGTTATATTGCACCCTGCCAGATTTTACGACGAAGTGCAATTAGCGAATATGCAGGCAATTTATATGGTGTATACCTGCGATGAATGCCTGTGTCAAATGCTGTGCTGCGTCTCAGCGCTTTTAGTCGTCAGTCTGTCGCATACCTTTAGCACAGCAACTGTGTTTTGCTGAGGTTTTGTTTACATTTGTATTGTACTTATTAGCATATCTTTTTCCCTTGTATTTACTTAATAAACGTATTTTAAACATACTCTGTTAAAATTTATTCAATAAAAATAAATAGCGTGTATTAACCCATGCCAATAATGCACTCATCGCTTCCTGAAGAATTATAATCTCTTTATTCACACAATGATAAGGTATGAAAGGTAGATTATTAGTAGTAAAGATAGATCATCAAACATCTGATTATTCTCTTAAAACAGCTTTGGAAAACCTCAGAAAGTGCAATCGGTTCAACAATCGAAATTGAACAACTGAAATTGAACTGTAAGAGCTTCGTAATATGCTTATCATTCAAGTCTAATTAAATATGATTAGTTAATTTCAATAAGTATTCTCAGTGCAGTAAGAAAGTCTCAAACCCGTGCTCATAGGGTTATACGATCCTATTGAAAGAGCGACAGAGATGCTCCTGCATTTGATCAAAAAGAAATGTGGAAGGAATCGACGAAGTGATATCAATCTAAATTCAAAGGGAGCATTCAGAGTTTGCTATTTCATTGATATCATAAATGCTTTCTTCCAAATGCTAGAGGAAATTACAGATGAAAAGTTAAACAATAGCATTACAAATTTACTAACGAATGGTAGGTATTTAAGAAGAATATCTTGTCGTATATCAGCAGGTCCGCGTATCTGTGAGGAAAAATATGAGACTGCGAATATCATGTCTTTAATAGTACCCTTTTTGAACATGAAATCCTGCTCAGGAGAAGTCAAAATCGTGGATACATTCTGCAAAATAGTAAAAAAAAAATAGATATATTCTTCATACGGATTCTATAAGACATGATTATCGGTCATCTGAGACCTAGTGATTCATCGCGAGCATAAGGGGCACGGGGTAAAGTCAATTGCTGGCCCACCACACAGGGATCCCGTATGAGGTCACATCATTTAGTTGCATGGGATATATCATTTGCAAACAATGTTTAAATATTTATACATAATTTCTTATTATGAGCTTGTTTATGTGTACGAACCAAAAATGACATATTTCCCTTATATTTCACTTTTCAAAAAATATTTTGGTTATGTTTCTAAATATTCATCCAATACATTAAATTGTAAATTAGCTTGATCATCTATTAAGAAATGCATAGTTTTGATCTGATTTTTATAATGCATTAAGTGGTATCTGTGCATGTTATTTCTTCTATTAACATTAACTCACTGATAATGAAAAGGCAAAATTTATACATCACAAAATAAGAAAATTTACTGCAAATTTAAATTCTATAATATTATTCTACAGCATTTATGATATACTGTGTATACCAAAAATCATAAAGTGTGTACTAGTTCTTCTATCAAGGGTTATTATTATTATTATTATTATTATTATTATTATTATTATTATTATTAAATTAAATTAATTTTTCTAAGTTATTGATGGCTCGGACAAGTTTGAATGAAAAGTGACGATTTTTCCTATTTTTAACTACAGATTAATGCAAAAAAAGATCAAAAAAATAAATTCATTCATCATATCATCTACAGTGTAATAGAACAAACCAATTGAGATAAGAGATCTTGTAATCCATAAATTTAATTAATCTGTCCGTTTTGTATGTTTTTTTGTTTTTCTTGCTGCTTTCTTATATTATACGAATAAAATATAATGAAAAAATAAATTCTTCGTTGATAAAAGTAATACTTTCATTTAGTTAAATAAAACTTATTTACGTTTATTTTGAACTATATAATGTATAATACAGCATTTTTACATTTCATTTGACATACATTTCATTAATATATAGTAATCGAATACTTGATCCTCTCCGACACTTTCAATACATGCTTTATTAAATCTGAATTATGTAAAAAACGTGGAAATGACTGGTTACTTGGTCACTTTAGACACCACTTTTTCGTTCATGCTAAGTTGCCAGGTAAATCCATGAAAGAACTAACAAAGTTAAAAATCATTTTGATAGGAAAAAAGTATGGAAAAAATACACGAATAATTATATCGATTGGTAAATAGAGCTGATATTATTACTTTATTTTTGAACAATAACTAATTCCAAAAATCGAGATCAACATTATATATATATATATATATATATATATATATATATATATTTGTTAATTGTTAAAGTGTATAGACACATGTATTTTTTAATGTTTTTATTAATTAATTAATTTATTTTGTTTTGTTTCTTTTATTAATTTCAGAAAAACCTCGGAGATACTAGCGACGAGTTTTAAGAACAATTTACATCTATAAATAACAATATTGATCAATACATTTTATGTCACTATTTTTAAAACATTTATTTAACGCATTCGGAATCTGCTTGAATAGCTTACGAGTTTAGAATCATATTGCGTAAACGATCCGGTGAGATATACGAACGTTGTTAATAAAGTGTATATAGTATACGAATACGCATAGTACAACCTTTTTGATGCTTTCTAAAAATTTTTTCTTTCCTTCCTTATACAAAGAATCATTTATTTATAAAGATCTTAGAGTCGTAAATAAACAATACTATGAATTTTTTTAGAACAACTCGTTCGAGGAGTTTTTAATTATTCTATTACAGAATCCAGTCTCCAAAGTAAAATGAACATACAGATAATTTTTTTTGCCATTTAGAGTGCCAAAACAACAATTTATAGATCCATTCTATAAAATGAATACTTTGTGTAAGTTTAAATACCATGCTCGACAAGAAAATTATTTGAATAGAGATGTTTTTACTCACTTCTTCTATGCTGCTTTTAATTTTCCAAGAACTGTTATCGTTGTTTCCAAAACAGAAATATTCAATGTAGGCAGTGTAAATCGAAACTTGAAACTTGGATATTCATTTACTAGAATTTAATAGAAGGTTTCGTTCATTTATTCGATTTTATAATTGCTATTAAATTTTATCATCGTACACATAGTTTTGTGGAGCATTATAAAAAATTTAAAGCTTTGTATTATTTTTATTTTTAGGATTGCTAAGTTTAAATCGGCAAAAAATTTGCGCAAGCCTTTTCAATTTTTGACACTAGTCTGCTAAGCAAATAAACATAACTTCCTTATAGTTCTTTTTTCAGTTACCCCTTGAGTGAACTTCGACCTGATGCAATAAAGTGGAAAGACTTTCAAAGACACATGAAAAATCTCTAAAAGGATAAATTTATAAAAAAATATTTTTTAAATTTCTGTGCATTTTGTCGATTGCTATATAATTTTTGGCTTGTATCAGAGTACCAATTCTGAATCTGACGAGGTTTGAAGTTCGATTACTTTAATACTGAAAATTTAACAATGGGCCAATGATTATAGAATGCATATTTTCGAAAATAATTTTATAACCTGAAAATTATATTCAAATAATTTCAACAAAGTTGATTCATTGTTTTATTTATTTTTTCAGAAAATATATATTTTCTATATAAATAGTTTTTTATTGAGCCATCGGGTTATCTATTTCTGACCGTAAAAATGTTGCTTATATAAATACACTTGTACAGTTGAATAAAAAGTTGTGAGTTTAAATTTTCTGAAACTTTTAGTTTTCTACAATGAAGATTTTAATTATTTTTTTTATTTTATTTGTTAATAATTCTTTCGTTTACAGTAACAGCCAGGATCCTCGTAAAATTTTTTTTACTATTAATTACTTGGTTTTTATTAAGTATAAACATTACATTTTATTGAAATATATTTAAAAATAATTCTGGCTTATACAGAGAGTGTACCAACTTAGTGTCAAATATTTTAATGCAATTTATTTACCTATTTCCTGAATATTTAAATTGATGGTCCATAGATTAGTGAATCCTAATGCTCAAAATTTTTCATTTTTAGTAGGGCTTTCATAAATTTTATATTATAATTTTAAAATATTAAATGTAATTAAACGAATAAACGACCTTTATGTTCGAATGGAAGCTGAAGTGACGCAATTAAACCTAAATATATTATTAAATAATAATTTAAACTATTAATACATATAAATCAAAATAATTACAAGTTATATAAAAAAAAAATTCAGGTCTACGATGGCTCGATTGATAGAGCGAAGAATTGAATTCAAAAACCGAGTTCAAATTCCGGTCTCAGTCGATCGACATAAGCACCGCTCTAAGAATTTACATGTGCTTTGTTTACAAACACATCGTAGACCTCCGTCGCCGATTTGCACCGGTGTTTGGAAGCATAAATAGAGCGACGTTAACTAACATAAACAAAAACACTGAATGGCCATTTATTTATGAAAGAAGAGTTCTCATTTGCGACATTTTGATCTCGCCAGCCTACAGATACATATAACCAGTAGGGAAGGAAGATGATGAGGATGATCGACGATGAAAGGCACACACAGTTCTGACGTCTCGGAGACGGAGTCAGCCCTCACTGCGACGTCGCCTGGTTGAATTAGTTTTTTCTCCCAATTTTGGTTTCTTCTTCTTAATTTCGAATTTAGTTTTCATGTTTATAATTTACGCCTGTTTTTATTTTTCGGTTATTATTTATTAATGTTTATTAATGTTTATTCGGTTTCACGTCCACGTAGATTTCATTATTTTTTATTTTTATTATACGTTATTTTTGTTAATGTTTGTGTAATTGTTAAGTTAATTTCTGCATCGACTGTCGTCGAAATAAATACAATTATAAGTAAATAATAAATACAAATAACCTATACGGTATGATTATACATTGATCTTGAATACAGAAGCTACTCTTTTGTCGTATTAAAAGTTGAATGGTGGGATTATTCATTAATTCTGTACTTGGAAGTTGATTGTTATTGTATTACAATCAAGATAAAGAGAAAAATCATTAGTTAATCATATACTCGGAAGCTATGCCGTTGTTGTATTTCAAACCAGTTAAATAATGGCATTATCGTTAGTCTTCTATTCGGAAACTGTTCTGTTATAATATTATAAGCAAAGAAGTACTTAAGATTTAATATTACTTTTTAAAATTGACAGTAACAATTTGACATTTTTTCCCCCTGGTTTTGGTAAAAACTCGACCAGAAATTGTTTACTATAAATTTAATTATTTATTAATTATAAAAATTTTAGGTACTGTCATGAATAATCCATCTAAGAAGCTGTAGTTAAAAGTTGAAAACCATTAAAATTTCAAAATGTATTTACTAATGAAATATTTCAAATATCGTGCCAGCTTTATTTCTTAACATCATTTCTAAACATTAACTAAATTTCTTAACATCATTTATACATATTTCGAGAGAGCAAGTTATTTTGTACCGACGAAAATTACTACAAAAGTTTTGACAAGAATTTCAATACATTTAAAATGGAATGAGCAGCCGTAAAAACGATTAAGAGCGGCGGAGGGCGTTTAGGAAGTAAGTTATAATAATTTTTCCAAGCTTGTTCTATCAAATTGTTCCAAGTTTAAACATCATTTCAGTGAATACACAAAGTTATGAAAAAAATGAACAAAGAATTCGTATGTAGTATATGACTTTGTAGAAGCGCAAGAGCCTGACTCCGAAGATATAGAGACATATGAAGTGAACTAGTTTTTTTAATTAAAAAATAGATGTTTATATTTACATGTTTATTTAAATGTTGTTCTATATTTTATTATCCCATAGAATCTGAATTGTGTTCAATGAAAGATAGTTTGTGGTGATAGTTGGGTAATAAAGTTCTGTCTCATTTAAGTATTCTAACCTATAATTCGAAGGTGTATATTTATTTTTGTTAATATTTGTGTACCCGTGATCTTGGTAGGTAACCGGTTGATCGGTTATATTTAGACGGTAACCTTGTGTATATGTTTGTCTTTTTCTGGCAATATTTGTGTTCAGATTATAATGTATTTGTTGATTTACTTTATTATTTTCATTTAAAGGGTCAACTTTATTATTTCGCGAATGTATTCCCGTGTATTGTTGAGGTATGTTTGGAATTATATTTGTAGTTGATCTTATATATGCTTTTATCAGTGTTTAATTAGTATTATATATACCCAAGTAATGAAAGTACTATTTTTTATGCGATTAACGTTTGTTGTAGTCTGTTTTTGAAAAATTTTTATAAATTCTCTCAAATGTGTATGACTAAAAATATTATATTATAATACTTATTATATTATACAATGAATAATAAATTACAAAAACTTAGATTCTTAAATAAATAAATTAAAAACTATACTGGTACTTAGATACAAGGGGAAAGATGACGTGCGGGAGTACTGCCTTTACCTAATAGAAGACGTATTAAGTGATGTGAGAAGAACTTCTTTTGTATTTACCTAAGTTATTGTCTTTTTTTATGATTCTTACTGACGCTTAATTAACCTATTACTTAGTTAAAATTGATAACGCTTAGTCAAATTACTGTTTTCTTGTAATCCAATAATTACTTCTTTATTTATTATTATGGTTTTCGATTTTTCGACTTTTAAACTACCTATTTTCTTATCAATTAATAATTTAAAACTACTTACGAATTAATAAGATACGAGAACGATGACGAGATTCGTTAATAAAAGTATAGCCTGCTAATAGTAATAATAGTGCAGCCTAAAAAAATTATGTATTCAAAGTTTACGCACTTAAATTTTTGGGCGCCATTTTTTAACGATTTTTCGGATCCGTCCTAACCACCACCGGACAGTAGAAAATGTTACAATGTGTGTGTGTGTGTGTGTGTGTATAGATATGTATATATATATATCTATTCATTCATATATTTTACCTATACGGAAAAACATGAGTATAAGAAAATTTTTAGTAAATAATAAACCATTATAAACTTGTATACAAATATAACATGTAGAGAAAAACTAATGAAACAGGCGACCTGAACTTGTCACTAAATTGCGAAAATACGCTCTGCAGTATTTTCACAGCTTTCGTAGCGAACACTTTGCCTTCCCAAATTTTGAATAAATACATTTTCAATTAAATTTTCTTGTTTTTTATTTATGAAATTTTGTTTCTTTAAAATAATTTTCATTGAAACGTATCATATTCGGCATGCCCTTAGTAGAAAATTTCTTTTCCAATTTCACTTGCGTGTTTGGATTTTTAATACATTTGTGTTTCTAGTTCGTTTTGATTTGTGAAGTGGTGCGATTCAAGTGAATAGTTTATACTTCAACAGCAGTAAATTATTACTAAATATTGCAGGAATTGAAAATATTAGAGATATGAAAACGAATAAATCGTACAATAAAAGACGCAAGGAACGAGATAGAAAAATAAAGTATAGAGAAATAATAAAAGAAGTAAATCATCAAATGAATTTGATTCGCAAAAAATCTGAGAGTAAGTTTATTTTAAGATTAGAGTAATAAAACACACGATAATTATGGAAAATGATATCTTCTCAAGAGAGTGTTAATAAGGAAATAAATGAAATCAGATATTGGGCGACCGATAACAATATATTTATTCAGTTCTAGATGAAGTTTTAAAAATTCTTAAAAAAAAGCTACTGCCAGAAATTCCAATATTATCAAACACATTTATAAATACCCCATATGATTATAAAATAATTAAAGTAAATAAACCCCGAAAACAGTACTCTTACTTTGGAATCAAATATATGAATTCAACATTAAGATAAAAGAATTCAAATACAAATTAATGTTCATGGAATGTCCATTTATAAATCAAATAACTTACAGTTCTGATCAATCCTAGGGAAGATTTTCTTAGACATACATGTGTGGGGGTACCCACATGCCAAGTCTGCCAACAGAGGGCAGCTTGGCACCTTAGTTAACTCGTGAGCGACCACACAGGCCTCCGGTTAATATATAAGCCCTTGACCCGGTCCATATGACCGCGTCTAAGGCAGGTGTTACCGACAATGCCTTACTGATGAGTCCAGTCGGTAACCCCGGGACGAAACGCACCATGAGTTATTGTTCTAAATATAGGTGTGTACATACGGGAATGTAAAATCCCCTGTGATACATCCTATACATGCATATGATTATGATCCGTTTGTTATTGGGATTTTGTTTGGAGATGGTAAGCCACATGAAACTCAGGAGTTTTTAGAAAAGTTTATTCTAGAGATTAATGACTTACAACAAAATGGACTGGAAATTTATGAAGAAAATTTTGAAGTATTTATAATGTGTTTTATTTGTGATACACTTGCAAGATCCTTCTTAAAATTTATAAAAGGCCATAGTGGATATAGCGTGTGTGAAAGGTGCAATGATCGAGGTATACGAATAGATCGTAGAACAATCTATCCTGCCGATGACGCAGAGAAAAGGACCGATGAAGTTTTTCGTGCTATAATTGATGCAGAGCACCATATTGCACGTACTTCCATTGTTAGATATATATCTAAAAATCGATATAATAAATTCTTTCAAATTAGATTATATGAATTTAGTATGCAACAGATTTATGCTGAAATTATTATGGAAGCTCTGGATTAATGGCAACCGCAATATTTGTTAAGCGTTGAAAAACAAGAATGAGTTATCCAGAAGGTTATTATTTTCAAAAAGCAGTATTCCAATAGAATTTCAACGAAAACCTCGGGAAATTACTTCTGTAAATAAATGGAAAGCAACAGAATTAAGAATATTTTTACTTTATATAGGAATACTGATATTGAAAAAGCTATTAGCTAGATGTCAATATAGACATTTTCTTTTGTTACATCGCGCCTTTAGAATATTATGCGGAGAAGAATTTTTGTTGAAATTACCATTAGCACAAATTTATTTAAAAAAATTTTTTTCTGGCAGCAGTGTTTCTTTACGGTCACCAAGCTTTAATTATGACTGTACATAGGTTGTTGCATATTTCAGATGTATTTTTGCTACCTCGGGCGCTTCGACCGTCAAACTGTCTAGAGTGTGGGCTCTATCAGTGAGTGGGGCTTATCTCCAGTAATTTGACCCTGCGAGAAGGGACCTCGAGTCTATATAAACGCGCCGAAAGAGCGCTAAAGATTATTATTTTCTCGTCTCATTTCAGGTTAATATAACTTTATATTATACCGATTATTCAGTCTAATGTTATAATAAATATTTTATATTTTTATTACTTTGAATTTCTTTTAATTAAAAATTAGTAAAACATCCCGCATAGTAAGAGGTTAGTACAGTGTTACTATTTGAAAAATCTAAAATATCGTTGAGTTTAAATTGTTTAAGTAGACTGGTTTGTGAATCGGCTTTTTTCGTCATTCTCTTGATCAGTAGTATACGCGTATTTTTTTTTGTTTCAGTGTATTTATTCGCTCTTCAGCTTTTATATTTGTATCTATATGTACAAAAAAACAAACATTTTCAATTAAATACCTATAATTTTTTTGAAATAAATTATATAATAAAAATATCTTTCCTGCACCTCCTTTTATATTTATAGGCCAGGTTGGTCAGTGATACAATGGCGATAAATTACATTTAACGCGTTCATGTATTTGCTCGAAATGGTTTTTCGTATATGGCGGCTTTGGATACTTCGTTTCACAGATTTTTTTTCACGGAATTGTACGTGATCCTCGAGGCTAGTATGATGTCCAAATCTATATTGCTGTCCTCACTGTAGCAGTTAAGGAACTCACAAATTTGATACTTATATTTTTGATTTGAATGAACACTTTTGCCTTTCTGTATCTTAACAAACACACACTATACAAATCTCATACATACTAATATTCTGTTAAATTAGAAAACTAATTTCTTAATTTAAGGTAGTATTCTACTTTACAAATTTAAAAAAAAATGTTTTTTTTTTACATTTTTCGAAAGTAAATATATTCAAGAATGTTAGTTCAAAATTTTCAGGTAGTCTAACTATACTTTTTCACCTTTCGAACGCACTTACCTGAGCGCGCTATTCCGACCGTCCAGCGCGCGCGTCAGATAAGGCATATACCTGGTCTTGTTCGCTGCAGCAGCTGTTCCCCTATTGTAAATCATTACACCTATATATATTCTCATTAAAACATATACCTTTGTTTTTCAATATTACCTTCCCTTTATTATTTTGCTTCTGTATTTCAGTTCTGTATTTCAGTAGTGGAGAATCAATCGTGATTCAAAGTTCAAAAGTGAAGCATGTATCTATTCGCAATGGATACGAAGAAAGTGTATCGTGCACAGAAAACTTCTAGTCGTCCATCTAGAACTAGAAAACGTTCTTTTCACGGAAACAGATTCACTGACGAAGGAGGTACTAGTAACCCGAGTACATCAGTAGCAAAACTAAAAAAGTCTAACGATCCGATTTTTGATGTGAAATTTGATAATACTGGTGGTTATTCTTTTATTAATTTTTTTACTGTGTTTTTAATGCTCTCACAGTGGTCAGTGTGTTCTGAAACCGATCTACGAAGATCTAACAAAAACGGAATTGCTGGAGAGATGTTTCGGCAGAAACACTGAAAATAACAATGAGTGTTTCAATTCAACAGTTTGGGCTATGGAATCGAAGTATGTCTATTATGGAAAAAATCATTAAAATTGCATGCCTCACTATTGCTTGCATTTTTAATGAAGGATTCAGCCCACTTTTGAAAATAATGTAAATTATGGGCTTGAAAATCGGCCAAACCGCCATGCAGTTCGACAATATGCGCGACCAACAGCGCATTGTTCGAGAGAACCGCCGCTCGACTGCGGCTTCTAAGGAGAGCAGAACTCAAAAAAAGCAGGCTAAATTAGATGAAAATACTCGCCTGGAAGAAGTTGAAGGCATATTGTATGGCCCAGGCATCATTGATTCAGCGTAAGATAATTTTTTCTACGATTTTTCACTTACAAAAACTTTATACGCCTTTTTCTCAAAACAGCGTTTTCAAGTACCGTGGTCGTGAAAAATAAAAAACTATTGAACCGATCCTTATGAAATTTTGAACACATATTCTATATGTTTGTATCAACCGTCCTAACTACAATCAACTTAAAATTTTAATTCTAACTATATTTTTATTGCAAAAAAAGACGTAAAAAAGCAATTTTTTTTCTTTCGTATTTTAGCCACCATTTTGTTGATTTTGCACGTACATAAAATATTCTAGTTAGATCGGTTTCTGGAGTCATACTGAACATACAACTATTTGATTTATTTTGTTTCAGACAATCCGTCGGCAAGATTTTACGACCACGACAACGTTACCTACTTTTTGAGGTGTTGGCTTTGACCATACTTTACATGTATAAAAAATGTATTTTTTTTATGTACTTCAAGACTGTATTTATTAAGTATTTCAAATCCTTCATCCATATCTTCAATAGCATTCTCAGAAAAATTTCACAAAAATAGCGTTTTTTTCGAGGGTCTAAAGTAGAATACTGCCTTAAATTTAACAAATAAATGTGTATCTTTATTACTGCCTGACCTAACAATCGATGCTATCAATACGACGCACAAACACTGACTGATGCTGGATTGTCTTTTGAACAGACGAAAAAATATTTGATCACATAACAAGCATAGTTCTTTGAATGTCGAACACACATTCGATTTAGAAAACGTATACAATATAATCAAAGTGTAATATTAAAACGCAAATATAGTAATTAATTAAGATATTATAAATACGAGTGGAAGTCAATAAGTCCTTAGAAAATCTAAGAGATAGCGTTTGTAGCATCGTAAATGGTCTGTTTCTAGTAAGCATCATTCCTCACTAGGTATCGGGCAAAGTTGCAGCCATATTCATTTGGTGGTTTCGTTTTTATCGTCAGTTGAAGTAAATATCTTTTGCTTGCTTAAGAAAATGGAAAAAAGTGAATTTAGAGCGGTGATTAAACATTTCTATTTAAAAGGCTTAACAGTAAAAGAAATAAAAGCTGAGTTAGATTCAGTTCATGGAACATCTGCCCCTGTTTTTGCAACAGTTTACAATTGCATAAATTAATTTAAACGTGGCCGTAAATCAACAGAAGATGAACATCGTTCAGGACGTCCCGTAGACGTGAGTACTCTGGAAATGATCGATAAAATCCACGACATAGTGTTAAGTGACCGAAGAATAAAATTTTGCGAAATAGTTAAGGCCACAGAGGTTTCCAAAGGGACCGTCGTTTCAATTTTGCACAATAAGTTGGCTATGAAAAAATTTTCGAGATAGGTGCCGAGTTTGCTCTTAGTTAAGAACAAACGCAACCACGTGGTCTCTTCTAAGGCTCTTTTGGAGCGCATGCGTAGCAACCCAAATGAGTTTCTGAGTAGATTAATCACTGTAGATGAAACATGGATACACCACTACACTCCCGAAACGACAGTCTAAACAATCGATTATTAAAGGCGAACGGGCTCCAAAGAAGGCAAAGACAGTGAAATCAGCTGGAAAGATTATGGCTACTGTGTTTTGGGATGTATGTGGAATTATCCTTATCGACTATTTGGAAAAGGGACAGACGATTACTGGAAAGTATTATGTGTCATTATTAAGTCAGCTACACGAGAAAATAAAAGAAAATCGTCCTTATTTGAAGAAAAAAAGTGCTCTTTCTCGAGGATAATGCACGAGTGTATACGTGCGCAGTTTCAATGGCTAAAATTCAGGAATTGAAGTTTGTATTGATAGACCATCCACTGTACTCACTAGATCTGGCCCCGAGTGACTTCTTCTTATTTTCAAATTAAAAAAAAATAAAAATAAAAACCTAAAATGAATAGGTCATCGCTCACACAAATGCTTATTTTGAAGAACTACAACAATCATACTTTTCTGAAGTCTTTAAAAAATTGGAAATACGTCTGTCAAAGTGTATTGAACTAGAAAGAGATTATATCGAAAAATAAAAAAAAATTTACCCCCAAAAAATTGTTTCTCTATCTTTTTCTAAAGGCTTATTGACCTATGCTCGTAAAACGTGAATACATAGAATTAGAATGAAAGTAGTATTTAATACTTAACAGTCTATATTAAATTACAAATCATTTTGTACTGAAAAAAGCACTCTGTAGAATATTGCGCGCATTGTCTTAAGTATCATAAAACATTTACAATACACCAATATGAGACTGCAGGACAATAATAGAAAATGAGACTGTCGAAATACGTGTGCCCAATTTTTATATTACACAGTAACAATATTTTACATATATTTTGATAGACGTTATTTCAAAATTTTTATAAGAAAAAGGAAACTACATAATGTTCATTTCTATATTTCTCATTGATAAAATTTATCCCTATTCTTCCCATATCAATATTTTCCGTTTTCCTTTACAGCTCGCATATTTGTATGAATAAACTTAAAGTTATATATTCAAATTCTATATTGGTCAAATATGCCTATAATTTTATCACGTTCATCTTTATAGACTGTGACGTCATCACGTGAGAATATTGTATACAATTATAATTTTTAAATTTTATGTTTATACTATATGTATGAGATATATGGTGAAAAGCATTAAATTACCACCATGTACTGCGTTAGCTTAGTGAATAAAACCCATGTAAATGCGAAACAATTTTGTTCCACAACCCAATAAGCATAAAGCTTCTTGCAATATAAAAAAGGTCTGGAAAAATTCAAAATTCATGATAGTTACATATCGATTCCACATAAAAGATCTATAAAATATCTAGGCTTATATTTAGACGATCTATTAAGATACAATGTTTACATAAACTTGAAAATAAATAAAACCAATAAAACTATACAAAAATTAGACAACTTATTTTATTTCTCATTGAATTCGAAAAGTAAAGTAATCGCATATTTAAGCCTTTTGAGATAAATTCTAGCGTATGCTTGTCCTATATGGTTCAATATCAGCTCCAGACAAACGGAAAGAATTAGAATCATAGAATGAAAAATTTTAAGAATTTGATTCAAATGTTATGGAGACTATAAGGACAATAAAAAAAGATGGATTTCAAACTTAAAATTGTATAATATGTCAAAAGTAATAAGGTTTGATATCTTTGTAATAAAATTAATAAGAATCTATATAAATCGATTAGGAAACACCGACAATGCAATGATCAAAAGTTTCCATAGTAATGATGAACAAAATGTATTGAGTCTGGCAAAGGAGGGTGACGCACCTATAAATGAGTTCAAACTTCTTGAACTAAACAATTATATCCACAGAATCCAAAAAACTAAACAATTATGCCACAGAAATAATGAATTTCAAATACTCAACAGCGTTAACACCGATAGACAAAAAAGTAATATCAAAATGTAAATATAAATAACATAATATAATTTTATAACACTCTTGTACAACTAATGTAATAAAATAGCATTACTCTCCATATTTCCCTCATTCCTAAGACCTTTTTGCTTTTTTCCATCTATATTTTTCGCTTTACTGTAAATTTTTCTGGCAAAGTATAAGAATGTACCGAATGTATGAATTACAAGTATAATTATATATTATAATATAAATAGTAATCACTGAAATGAATGTAACGAGTGTGGCGTATATATCACCATTTTATATGTATATTTATAATGTTGTATGGTTTTTACTGTTTTTCTCTTCCATGTATTGTAAATAATTTTACTTGAATAAAAAACACACATAAAGGCGTTAATTTTCGAAACATAGGGTCGTGGGTTCTATACTCGGTTTAGGTCAAAGTTTTTTAAGCGTTATCAAAAATTTATATGTAAATGAGAGCTTGTGTAACAATACTAAAATGTTTCGTGTAAAATATATAATTACTCGTAATTGTTAATTGTGCAAAAATTTAAGTTTATATATAAATTCTAATTAAATGATAAGAAGAATAAAAATAAATAATTATTTTTAACAAGTTTAAATAAATATGAAGATATTGAAAGAAACAACTTTCATTACCAGTAATAACTCGATCGAGAAGAGTAGGATCACTTTTAATTTGCTCCAGACAATCTTGAGCGATATTCATTCGGTGGGCTTTTTGCTCATCTGAAAGGTTCTTCGCTACCATCTTCGCGAACAGCTTTTTCGTGGCGAAATCTTCGGTTAAAATCTTTCTAACTGTTTCCCGGTTAATATTCAACTTGTAAGTCAATATTCGAATGGTTAGTCGCCCTTCTTGACAAACAAGGGTCCCGCGCGCTGCGCATTCGTGTCGGTTCGCACTTGAATTGGCCTTCCACTCCGCGCCTCGTCTTTGACGTTCTCACGACCTTTTTTAAAATTAACATGCCACCGAAGCACCTGACTACGACTCAGGGCATCACTACCATATACTTTAATCACTTTTTCATAAGTTTCTGTCTCAGTTTTGCTGAGTTTCGCATAAAATTTTATCGCGTAGCATTGCTCTAAATTTCTCTGTTCCATTTTCGTGATATACACTACTCGCGCGTTGTTACAAAACACTAAACAGCTGGCGAAGAACTGATCGCACAGGGGTCGTCAAGGTCTCAATCGAGAGAGTAGGGATCTACTATCACGGTGGTGGAGTTACAGGTTCGCAGTTTTTCCACAGGTCGAGAAATAAAATCAGTCGCATTACTTAATTGTCTGACCTCGTATATACTTGTATTTCATTTTGATAATTTATAATGACAAGTCTGTTTCACAAAAATTTTACAACTGTATTTTTTTACTCTCTTATTTTGAACCATTTTTTCTATTCCAAGTCTTGTTGTTTTACTTGTTTAACGATCTACTTATTAAGTCTTAACTATATTTTAAATCCTTGATTTTGTATTCCTGTATTAATTTTTCGAGAACTGTATTTATTTTTATAATCTCCTCTTCAATATAATTTTCTTTGTTTATTTTTCTATTTTCTATGTCTGCGAAGCACTAAACTTGAATCGAATGTCTTCGAATTGCCTTCTCTTAGATTTTTTTTCTTCTTTCTTAGTAACTTCCAATATTCTTCTAAAAGAATATTGCTTTTTGCCCTTCTTAAGGTTTTTGGTAATTAAAGATCTTTATTCATCATTTATCATTTGTATTTTCCTTTCTTGCTTGATTCAAAATCATAGATTGCGGATGTATAAAACTTGACTTTCATTGACTATCTTGATTACCATTCTTGAATCTATCTATTTGTCGTGCCTGTAAAAAGCTCCATAATTTCTCCCCGTATAATTCTATACTTTCTCTCTATATAACATCTTCCCCATACTCCATACATTGGCTATTGCTTTCTTTTCTCGCCTTTTCACGCCTTTATTTGTTTCTTGATTGCTATAGTCATATCATATTGATTAGTATATTAAAAATCTTAAGTATTTGTACTCAATTACTATTTGAATATTAACTCCTTCCCACATATATTTCAGGTTTTTCCTGTTTTCTTTAGCTTTCTCGAATTCCATAATCTTTTTTCGATATTTAGTTCTAACCCTTTTTTCTTTATTTATTTATTGCATCTCTTTAGCATTAATTTTAATTATATTTTATCCCTTGCTAATAAAGCCACATCATTTATGTAGGGCCCTGACCAGATGTTTCTTTTCCTTTATAATATTCCTTGTTCATGTATTTTCTCTATTTGTTCCTCCAGCTCTCTCAAAGCTATAATGAATTACAGCAGGTTCCATATATAACGCTGTTTTATCCGTTTATTCCTTTATTCACGTTCTTGAGTCTCCTATTCTAATATCTCAACTTGTATTTTTCCGTTTATTTTATATTATATTTCTCTTTATTCCTTTGATCTCGACATTTTCCATATTTGTTCACTTCTGAGTTTCTCGAATGTTGCTATCAAGTCAGTAAAAGATGATATATCGAGTTTCTCCATTTCTTCACGAATAGATTTTCTACTTTATTTTTCTAAAAAATATATCGCATTTATTGTTCCTATCATTTTTGTGCAACCAAATTATATATTAATTAGAACTCTTTTTTGCTTAGACGGACTGTTCCAGCTTTTTCCTTATTTCTGCATATAATCTATAATCACTATCTATGAGTGTTGTTCATTATACAGATTACATATTTTCTGATTTTCCCTATCTCTCTTACATAGAAAAATTAGTTCTATCTACCATTCTATAGGGACATTCACCACTTTCCACTTATACATATATATATATAAAATTTAAATGACACGTGTATTTTCATATGATTTATTCTGTTACATTATTTCATTTCGTTTATTTTACTTATTGCAAAACAAGCTCGGACATATATCTGTGTCTAGCTCGAGAAATAATACCGTAATATTATTATAACTCATATCTGTAGGTAACTATATATATTCTGTTGTATTTTTATTGCATTAACTATGTATTAAAATTTCATTTAATCTGTCAATAATAATAATAATAAAGGCAATGTTATTGTTACGGGTATAAGTAAAATAAAAAATAAAAAAATTATAAAAAAGTAGTATATAATAATTAAAAATTTTCGAGTAAATATTGTAAAAATTATTAATAAATCTCGATTATATATTTGCCTATTATGAATATTGTATGGTTGCTTTTGTGCTGTTACAAATAATGATGTGTTTTACCAATATTGGTTCGCGAAAACTTTTGTGAAAGTAGGAAGCTGCCAGGAGAAAGCTTTGGTATGTGAGAATTTGCCTAATGGACCATATTTCTCTCTCTCTCTCTCTCTCTCTCTCTCCATTGCGGACCTCTATACGTTGTAGACGTGCCGTCTGCGTATATGATGCTGAGGTAAGGGCCCGGAGAGGAGAGAGAAAGAGAGAACGACTGCACTCCCATCCTTTCGTAGGCTCCGCGAGTATTATAGACGTGCCTGCCGTCTGTATTCGTACCGCTGGTAAGTGGAAGCAGGCATGGGAGATAGCTGGAAAAGCAAAACTTTCATATGAGACATGTTGCGTCTACTTCACTCGCCCGATTTCTCCGCAGGTGGTGCAGGCAGGCAGTCTGCATATGCCAGATTGGATGGCGAGAAGTCACGGAGGAAGACAGTACGACAAGAAAGAGGCCTGAGCTTCAAAAATACGTGGGACAATGCAGGGTCGCTATCATTGCTATAAGAGTTTCCTGCGTAGCGTATTTGAGAAAAGTGAGGACATCGGATAGAAATACGAAAATTTGTGGGAAGGAACTGCGTCCGCGCTTCCAGAGTTTCCTCCGACGAAGCTTCCTGATTGAGAATGAGGATTAATGGGATTAAGGGGAGCGCGCGCAGAGCTATATCTCGGGGTATAAAAGAGGAGCGCAGTCGTCCTCCTCAGCCATTTTTCTCTTGAGTTTTGATAATCGAATACCATATTATACTTTATAGCATTGTAACATAAGATTTCTTAAATGGTAAAATATGTTTGCCATATCAGGCAGCCTGATAAAAATTAAATCTTCTTAAAACTATTTATATTAGGACATTATACTTGCTGTGGGTTATGTTCCTGTGTAAATTATATGAGTAAAGTTGTTACGAACAGAATCGAAACTAGATGTAAAAATTAGAATTAAGCCTTCAGCGTTTATAATTTCTAGAATAAAGTTTTATTAATCGATTCCATTCTAGCTATTATTATAATTAGTTCTACGTGAAATGTTTTAATATTGTTTGAATTCAAATTTAAAATAAGATATTTTCTTTATAGCCGATAGTCATGTTATAGTTTATGTTATATGTTTATAGTTTAAGAAAGTAGAAGTGCAAAGATAAAATTAATTTATGATTTTGATTTTTGGAATCATTTAATCTGATACATATCAAAATAATGCGTAATAGTTTTTAAGAAATTTTTATAATATCGCGTTGCCATTATATATATATATATATATATATATATATATATATATATATATATATACATAGGTTTAGTATTTCTTTTGTAACTAAATATAGTTATAAATTATATTGCGAGAAATGTTTACTTTTAAGATGGGAAGTAATGTAAATAAAAGATTCATGAATATTGTATTTGCGGGAGAATATACGAGTAAGAAATGTTATGCGATCTCCTCGGACAAAACGGCGCCGCACGAATTATAAAAACTGTTTATAAATGATATGTAAGTACACACGAGATATTGAATAATGCTTAACGAAATCATCGGTTGGCGATTTGAAATCTTATTTTATAAGATATAATTTGAATTTTGGAATTGGACTCAATGAATTAATTTAATTGTATTTGAATTGAAATTAATTAATTATTGAAGTCAGGATCGCGAGCAAACCTTCGTTAAAGGCCACAAACTGTATACAACTAAGGTATACAATTGATCCGTACCATGACGGGTAAAACCGAAGATTTTCCTAAAAACTGACTTCTATATGATTTACAAATAAAGTGATCAAATATTAGTCGGAGGAAAATCTTGAGATTTTACGAAAGAGGTTTGACTGGTTATGCTTCCATAAAAGCAATTGATCCGTATCATGACGGGTAAAATCGAAGATTTTCCTGAAAACTGATTTTTATATGATTTACAAATAAGGTGATCAAATATTAGTCGGAGGAAAATCTTGAGATTTTACGAAAGAGGTTTGGACGGTGTCAGATTACCACCTCGGGTTCTCCGACCGTCCGGCTGCGCGAAGTGTTTAGGCTGCGATCGACGAATGGGGCTTATCGCCCGAAATTTGACCCGCGATAAGAAGAAAGTCTATAAAGGGCGCTGTTTGAGCGCAGAAGGCGTTATTAGTATCTCGTCTGTACACTAAGGTGATTGCTATTTGTATTTTACGTTTATTATATATATTATAATCAATTTAATTAAAAACTGTTTTTTAAACCTTTATTGTTTTTAAACCTCCCAGTAGTAGTATATCATAATAAAAGTCGTCTTGCACCGTTTATGAATAATGAATCTAGGTTACAGATGGTCAGTTCACAGCAAATGCGTGTGGTGAGGCACTGATTTCTCGATTCCCAACGAAGCACTGATGTAGCTCAGCATGTGTGTGCTAAATCAATCTACAAAATCTGCGAAAACACATTTGAATTGCGGTCGGATAGCGTTTTCAGTTCTGAAGTTGTCTTCGTATTTGAAAAGTACTGAGATGCCAATGTGTAATCTTAAAAACAAATCAAGAATTGGGACAGAAAACGTCCACCGCATGTACGAGGGCGCCGCTGCGTCAAAGGAAAAATATCAGTGTTCTTTTAATTAAATGTCAACGTTTTTTTTAATAACAAATTGGTGTTCCTACTTACAATCTATATGTAAATTTTATTTTATATTTTATAACAACATAGCATACTTAACACAGAATAAATAGCATATAATTGTTTGCTTTATATATTAATTAAACGTATTGAAAAGGAACAAAAACTGGAGTTTAATTTTAAATACTTTGTGAATTAATATATATGAATACACAACGATCTTACCTTTGAAACGGTCAGAGTCAAAATGTGTCGTTTATCGGGCGAGCGATCGTTTATATAGCGCCGTCCTTTCCCATGCATTGAATTTCTACGAAAGATAAATTTTATCACGCGTGCACACAACCTCCAAACTATATAAGTCAGCAACGCAGCCTCACGGCCACCGTAATAACAGTGCACGTATGAGAAAATTAAGATTTTCGTATTATTTTCTATTAGAAAATCATGGCCTCCAACGTATTCGAGCATGTACATTATGGCTTCTAGGTTACAGGCGAACCTGTACACTAAGTCGCTATTATATAAAGACTGGAGGTACGTGGTTTTAATTTACTAAAAAATCTTAAACTAGTCAATAGATTAATACTATAAAATTCTATTTGACGAATTCTTAAGAAATTTACTTAAAACTATAATTAATATTTTCCGAGCTCTGAATCCTTACATTATCAATACAGAAATACATATTTTTTCTTTTTTCTTTTAGCCATCATGTTTAATGTAGCATCAGAATCATCGGTCACTTCGCATATTTACATTTACGACTTTGTTCATAATATCGTTCCGTTCAATTTCTATATCTTATTTCAATAAACTTAAACATTAAACCTAAATCATTCACTCTTTATATTATATTTAATTTCTACACACTTAAACTTATTCTATTAAATTATTCTGTTCGTAACACATATAATTTAATATTAAAAAAATAGAATAAATAATTTTTGAAATAGATCTACATCTCTGAATAAGTATAATACATATTTTTTTGAGAAATATAATTATTATATCAACTGTAAATAATTATTTTCTTATCGTATTTAATTTATATTATTTTGGTCCTCTTTGCATAAGCCTTTCAATTATGTGGGTAAAACTACAGTGTGATTTTTTTAGACTCTTAACACTGTTATAACACTTCTTACACTTTACTTTAGTGTATTTCAATAATTTTCAGTTTTTTTCAAAGAACTTTTTAAAGATCTTCGATATTAGACTAATCTAAGGAATGCTTCCGCATACTTATGGAGCCTTCGTGGTGGTCATTTTTTTTAGTTCTCATCACTGCTAGTATCGCATATTATATATAAGTTGCGAATAGTCAAATATTTGAAGACTATTGATCTTCATATATTGGTTGAATGTGAAATAGGTCATAAAAATTATTGTATTATATATTTGTATTTGAACTGACTACCTCGCTCTGAAACAGATCAAATAAAATTTATCTTTTAATACATATATTTTATAATGAGAAGAAAAAAATCTAAAACTCATTGTTTTAAGTAAACATTGTATAATATACGAGCTATGCTATCGCACAGTTTATGAACTTTCTCAGAGTTTGTTTCCAATCATAAAATATAGTTCTCTGTACACAAGGAATTTGAAAGACAAAAAATTTGAGCCTTAAATAAAAAGGAATAGAATTATGATGCGATTATATCCATAAAATTAGATTCTGTTTTGTTGAAATGGCAGTATTTCAGAAAGAAATTTGAACAGATATCTTTTTTACTGATTGAAAAGTCATCTGCAATGCGAAAAGATTAAATTATTTTTTGATTAATGATGACATTCTATGACTTCCTTTTTGAATTAATGTCGAACTTTATTGGAGTTATTTGTTTTATAGATGGCTCCGAAAAGATAAAACCTTATTTCGAAAATTCTTTATTTTTGAATAAAGAATTTTTTCGATTTTAATTATAAATACATTAAATAGCCCTTAATTATCAAAATATAACATTAAAAGAATGTTCAAACAATGTTGCAGTGATAGGACGTACTGGCTGTGTGCGGCGTTTTCTAGTTTTAAAAGTGTAGCCATATTTGATAGGAAGTTGCGAGAGTACGATTGATCTTGACGAGGAGCAGCTTATACAAATTGGACTGAGCTTCACTTAGGCGATTAGTAGAATTGTAAATTATTACGGGATGTATCTTTTAAGAACCATTTATATAAAATATCAAATTATAATAAATTTACTTTCGCCAAAACTAGTTCATTTTATTATTTGTGTTTTAAGCAAATAATTATATTTCGCATTAAAAGATTTTTTATTATGCAGTCACGTTGTTTATTTAAGACTCCATAAAAGTTGCTTATATAAATGCACTTGTTCATTGCAAGAAAAAATTATTAGCATAAATTTTCTTAAACTTTTCATTTTCTACCATGCAGCCTTTACCTATTTTCTTGATTCTACTTGTTAATAGTTGTTTAGTTTATAGTAAAGGCCTGGATGCGGGTAAGTAATTTTTTTCCATTAAATACCTTATTTTTATTAAGTAAATGTTAACACTAATCGAATGGATCTTGAAAATCATTCTCGCTTTCAGAAAAAGCGTTCAAAATTTGAATCACATATTTTAGGGAAATAGATTCACCTATTTACTTCATATTTAAATACGTGATTCATAGATTAGTGCATCTTAATGTTCCAAATTTTCTTCTTTATGCCGTCATAAATTTCATATTATTTGTTTATATTTTTCAATAGTCGACAAATACTGTGTTCGTTGTTCTAAACTCCCTCTTATAGAAAATTATCAACAAACACTTTTATATTAGAAAATATGATAAATTTAATTGTTACTTTTAATATATTTTAATTTCGAAGCTTTATAACTTTTTGATACACTATTTGATCATCCTAACAATTAAAATCATTATTTTAGTAACATAGCTCAATACGATTTCTGTGAAATTTTGATGGTGCCACTAATAATATTTAAAGGATGTTGTTCCTGGCAGCCATGAGAGTATTGCGGGCCACGAGCATACTTCGAAAGGACGATTACGAAACCTTGAGAACGAAACGTTTTGCAACAATCCAGTACTTTTGGACGCCAGAGAAACATTTGTTCGATTGGTGGTCAAACAGTATCACGAAAAGTTTTATCACTCTAGCCACGAAACGGTTATCAACGAAATACGACAAAAGTACTGGATTGTTGGATTACGTACGGCGTTAAAGAGTCTGACTTCAAAATGCATAAGATGCAAAATGCTTCGGGCGCGGCCAGCGAATCCAAAGATGGCTGATCTTCCACTATCTAGATTAGCACATAGAACGCTTCCCTTTACCCATTGCGGGCTAGACTACTTTGAACCAATGCAGGTAAAAATAGGTAGGAGACGAGAAAAACGTTGGGGAGCGCTTTTTACTTGTCTGACGACACGTGCGATACACATAGAGCTGGCGCACAGTTTAACTACCGATTCGGCTATTATGGCCTTGCGTCGATTTTGCGCGCGTAGAGGTACACCGCACTCTCTATACTCAGATAACGGTACTAATTTTAAAGAAATGAATAAGGAATTAAAGAAAGCCATTGCTGAGATAAATAAGACAGAAATCGACCAATTTGCCATAACAAATAATATCAATTGGAAGTTCAATCCACCAACGGCATCGCATATGGGGGGAGTATGGGAGCGACTGATACGTTCCGTTAAGATTGCGTTAACCACCGTTTTGAATGAGCAAGCACCGAGAGAGGAAGTACTGTTGACCGTACTAGCTGAGATTGAACACAGTGTCAACTCTCGCCCTCTCACCCATGTATCCGCGGATCCGCGAGACGAGAAAGCGCTAACACCGAACCATTTTTTGTTAGGTTCGTCATCAGGTCAGTTAAGACTGACCCGTTGCGAAGCGCAATCAACGTGTACTCGGAGTCAATGGCGAATCGCGTAATATTTTGCGGACGCGTTCTGGCGACGGTGGTTACGTGAGTATCTGCCGACGTTACTGCCGAGGAAAAAATGGCATGAGAATGAGACAGCGCTAAAAGTAGGCGATTTAGTTTTGATCTTAGATGAAAATGCTGAGAGGAATCAGTGGTCAAAGGGGGTAATAGAGAACGTTTTCCCCGGATCGGACGGGCAAGTAAGGGTCGCAGAAGTGCGAACGGCAAGGAGAATATTGAAAAGGCCAACAAGAAAATTAGTAAAATTTGCAGAGGTACAAACATAGTAAGTTTGTACGGGGGGAGAATGTTCCTGGCAGCCATGAGAGGATTACGGGCCACGAGCATACTTCGGCGGATAGGCGTTTCAGCGCATAAAAAAAAAAAAAAAAAAAAGAATGCGTAGACCCTGTGCGTGCAATGTCTTAAGGACATTGTAGCCACATTTTGTGAGGGCAATATTGAAAGGATGTTGTCGCCGCAGTTTTATATTTGTTTGTTTGGCACTTTCTCCTCTCCAACAGCTGGCTACAGCTGATAATAGGAGTTGGACGTGGGGCGAAGGGAAAGCCACGAATTCTCTTCGCGGACGCCTGGTCACGAAACGCGCTGTCCCGATGGCTGTTTTTGTTTTTGTTTTTATAGGTTTATTAGTTGACGACGGTATTTAAAATAAGATATACATATATTTCTATTAGATTGTATAAACGCTGTTCCTGGCGTAGGTTTTTTCCTCGAGGGGTTTTCCCTGCGTCACGGGTGAAAATCTGGGCGAATGCGGGAACAGTAGGGGCAATTAATGTACAGACTGTCTACGGCTATAGAGTCCGCACGTGGAAGAAAGAGGGCCCTTGGCCGCGCGGTTATGACCCCCGCGCCGCGGCCGGCGCGGGTTTAGACTGAGACGCAATAAAGCAGCTGCGCGACAAATGTTTGGTTCGCAAAGGGATGTGCAATTTGGAAAGCTCGAAGCCCTATTGGTTAAATATATTTTTTAATATACCGATATTCGTAGATCACAAGGACTCGGGGAAGGGGGAGTTTCGAGCTGCTCGACAGCCATCTACGCTATACACCGGACTCTTGGCGGCAGTCTTAATTTTGTCTCGAGGTCGTACACTTCGAGATAACTGTAGAGCATTTTTTAATATTCGTCATTCCCAAAACTTGCTGTTTTTCTTTGTTTTTTTCCTGCTAACTGACACTATTTTACTTGCGTTGAACTGGGAAATTATTCCAGGTTTTATTCCTTTTAAATTCATCTTTTATTATTATTCAGTAAAGATATTGTAAATATTGAAACCATTATATCGTCATAACTCCGGTCGCGATTTCGCTCAGGAGAGCGACTACAGATGTACTCAACGAAAATTTCAGTCATCTTTTTTAAATTATAACAAACTTTTTTGATACTAATTTAATAAATTTATATATACATATCAATAAAACGTTTTTCTCCATATTCTATAGACAGAAATGAAGAAAACAAGCTGTGAAACTGTACCTTAAAAATGAAAAACATAAAGAAATTAAAAAATTTTGAACAGCATATTTTTTAATTATGATATCGAAAATTGAAAAGCACATTTAAAAAAACTTTGTATTAGAAACTGTTTTTATATATTTTTTAATATGTTTTTATAAATTTTTATATGAGGAAATGTGTAGTAATCAACAGAATAAAGATTACAAGAGTTACCGTAAAGATCATCATTCTTTATTTAAGTAATCAGAATATTTAAAATAACTTGCTATTTTCAATAAAAATAAATAATAATTTTCATGACCAGTATGACGCTTTCTTACTCCTCTATATTATTATTGTATTTTGAACAACAAAACTTAATATGTGCGCGCGCGTGTGTGTGTGTGTCTGTGTGCGTGTGTATGTCATTGTTAGAAACAGATTTATTTAGAAAAATCATAAAGTTATTTGTATAGAAATTAAATATAGCAATACGGGCGAGTTATTTAGGCTTAATATTTAAGTTTTTAAAATACGATACAAAGATTACGTAGAACGACATTGTGAACAAAGTCATAAAATATTGATGTAAAGATATGCGAAGTTACCAAAGATATTTCTGATGCTATGAGAAACGTGAGTGTCAACGCAGAAAAAACAAATTTATGTAATCTTAATGTAAGAAAGAGTCAGAATTCGTGAAATGATAATTTATCGTTTTAAGTAAATTGTAGCAAGGCTTTACAAAATAATATATGATATTTAATTATTGTAGAAATTTAAAATCATGCATATCTCCAAATTCTCTAAAATAGCAACTTAGTTTACAGGTTTGCCTGTAGCCTAGAATACGATACTTACGTGCTCGAATAAGTTTGAGGCCGTGATTTTTCAATAGGAAATAATCAGAGAGCTAGAGCTTCACAAGGTAAAAATGAAAGTCCAAAAATTATTAACAATTGAAGGAAAAAATTGAGGTAACAGAAGCCTTTGTAAAGTATATGATTAAAGGAGTGGTAACGATGAACGATTTGAAATTTGTTACAGAAACTTTTGATCAAATTTAGTTGCATATGTATGAAAACTCGAAAATGATGTACAGATTGATAAATATTACAAACTAGGTCTTCTAATAGAACAAGAAAATTGTGAGCTAATAGTTACAGGTGAAGTTTGGAGTAAACAACTGAAATAGGTTTGTAGTCTTGTAATTTTTATTAGTTTGGACCATTCATGGAGTCGTCTATAAAAATATAAAATTCTTCATGGGTCTTTTTAAATTTCAATAAAAAGGAAAAGATTTATAATAAGGCATATACGAGAAACGGTAATGAACGAATTAATAAAACAATATTTTCAATTAGATTGTATAGGTGCAAATCACAATATTAATAAAAGGAATATGTATAAAAATTCGTTGAATATTTTAGCAAATATGTACGTTGGAAAGAATCGGGAAATCGGATTACTCTAGCGAAATAAAGTACTTTTCGAACGAACACGGATTTACGACAACGCGAAAAAGATTAGCAACACTCGAAAACAAGTTAGACTGAGACCCCGTTTACGCTAATCTTTATTACAAAGAAACGAAACGATTTTTTGATAAATACTATGTGGCAATAGTCAATGGACTCGAAAAATCGATAATATAGTGTTCAGCACACCTTGACGTATACAATTTAAGTAAGTCTAATAACATTAGAATAGTGTTTGATACGGCAGCTAAAAACGTAAGGCGTATACTCAAATGGTCAACTAGAAACAGGCTTTGAAATTTCACAATCGCTGCCAGATATATTTATTCGTTTTCGTTAATACGCGGCAGATTGTAAAGTATACATATCTGATTTACTATATCTATATTATGTATATATATATATATATATATATATAATAACCATATAGGAAGCATCACCAGTCAAACCTCTTTCGTAAAATCTCAAGATTTTCCTCCGGCCAATATTTGATTACCTTAGTTGTAAATCATATAAAGGCCAGTTTTCAGGAAAATCTTCGATTTTACCCGTCATGGTACGGATCAAGCGTATACCTTAGTTGTATACAATTTGGTGGCCTTTAACGAAGGTTTGCTCGTGATCCCGACTTCCATAATTAATTAATTTCATTTCGAATCCAATTAAATTAATTCATTGAGTCCAATTCAAATTTTCAAATTATAGCTTATAAAATAAGATTTCAAATCGCCAACCGATGATTTCGTTAAGCATTATTCAATATCTCGTATATACTTACATCATTTATAAACAGTTTTTAGAATTCGTGCGGCGCCGTTTTGTCCGAGGAGATTGCATAACATTTCTTACTCATATATTCTCCCGTGAATATAATATTATATCAATCTTTTATTTACATTATTTCCAATCTTAAAACTGAACATTTCTCGCAATATAACTTATAACTATATTTAGTTACAAAAGAAATACTAAACCTATATATATATATATATATATATATATATATATATATATATATATATATAAAATGGCAACGCGATATTATAAACATTTCTTAAAAACTATTACGAATTGTGTATATGTAACAGATTAAATAATTCCAAAATCAAAATCATAAATTAATTTTAGCTTTATACTTCTACTATCTTAAACTATAAACATATAAGCCTATCAGCTATAAAGAAATATCCTATTTTAAATTTGAATTCAAGCAATATTAAAACATTTTACGTGGAACTAATTATAATAATAGCTACAATGGAATTGATTAATAAAACTTTATTCTAGAAATTATAAACGCTGAAGACTTAATACTAATTTTTACATTTAGTTTCGATTCTGTTCGTAACACTGAGTTAGCAACTGCAAAGTTTTTAGAATTTATCTCTCGATCTCCAGGTTGCAGAAGCAGCGATACTAATTCATTTTTTCATCGTCATTTCGTCAGGCGAGATAGAATTAGAGCCATAACATTCACCAGATTTATGCTTGCATAAGTAATGGCGAATAACTCAACATTCTCTGATACGTTTTGAAAGCGCTAGTTGTGAGAATATCTTGCGAATTTAATATAGAGAAGAAAATGATACGAATCTGATAAACCTTTAGAGATAGGAGGTATAGTATTTGAAATAGATTTGAAAAATTAACATAGTTGTTCGTAAAAAGACACTGTTACGCGTGTTTTTTCGGCAGACTTATAAGCTTATTAAACTGTAAGGCACGAACGAGATAAAAAATTAAAGTAATTTTATAGAACGGAGAGTTGTGTAACGAACGGATTTATTTAGTAAAATAATAAAATTATTTGCGTAAAAGTTAAATATAAAAATACGAACGAGTTATTTAGAAATAATATTTTGTTCATTCAAATATGATATTCATTAAGTCATAAAATATTAATGCAAACATATGCGAAGTTGCCGAAGATGTTTCTTATGCTACAAGAAATGTGATCGCCAACGGAGAAAAATCAAATTTATGTATTTTATATTGTACGTAAGAGTCAGAGTTCGCGGAACATTAATTTATAGTTCTAAGTAAATTGAAGAAACGTTTTACAAAATAACATTTTATATTTTTTAATGTATAAAAGAGTTTAATTGTTCTATAGAAATTTAAAATCATACACCTCCAGATTCTATGGAAAAGCAATTTAGTGTATAGGTTCGCCTGTAGCTTAGAAGCCAATACTTACGTGCTCGAATAAGTTTAACGCCATGATTTTCCAATATGAAATAAATTAGAAAAATCTTAATTTGACTGTATTGTAAATTTATAAAGTTTGAAAAATATCGCGCACGCACGCGCCGTAATACCGTATATCATTCTTGGAAAGTTGACGCATGGGAAGGAACGGCGCTATAAAAATGAATGTCGACCCGATAAACAAAGCATTTTGACTCTGACTCTTTCGCAGGTAAGGTTGTCATGTATTTTATATATAAATAAAAAACATTACATAAGTGACGCATAACTGTTTTAATGAATTTGTATTTTAAATAAAAATAAATGAAAATTGATATCAATCTCATAGTTTTTCTATGTACTACCTTTTTATATGCTCTGTATATGATGTATATAACTGTTTATTCTTACTAACCCTATTCTGATTTTAAGAAACGGAAATGCTTAAAATTAGTTATATTAATTTTACAAAATAACATTAAAAAATGATGAAAAAAGATTAAATATATCGTCGCTTCTGTATAAAAAGGTGCTATCTCAGCGTCCAGTTCAAGGTGTTATCTCACAGACCATTTTTTGCTTCAAATTCAGTTGGCACCAATACTTACGTATTCGCGGTATTGAATTTAAAATACGAACATAAATTATATATATATATATATATATATATATATATATATATATATATATATATAGAAGACTTCTACGAGGAATATCGTGTTTGCACAGTGGAATACGATGTCTAGGTGTCTTTCAACGACTTCTACGAGAAATATCGCGTTCGGACAGTGAAATAGGATGTCCAAATGTCTGGCGATGACTTCTATGGGGAATATCGAGGGTGGACGGTGGAATACGATGTCTAAGTGTCTGGGAATGATTTCTATAGGGAGTTTCGTGTTCGGACAGTAGAATACGATATCCAGGCATTTCGAGACGATTTCTACGGGGAGTTTTGTGTCGGAATAGTAGAGCATGACATCAAGTTGTTTGTGAATGACTTCTACAGGAAGTCCTGGACATCGTTCACTTGGATATCGTACTCCACCGTCTGAACGCGAAACTCCGAGTAGAAGATAGATATTCTCCGTATATATATAAATAATTTATGTTCATATTTTAAATTAAATATCGCGAATACGTAAGCATTGGTACCAACTGAAATTAAAGCAATAAAGATGGTCTGCGAGATAGCACCTTCTTGATCTGGACATTGAGATAGCATCTTCTTGAACCGAACGCTCAGATAGAACTTTCTTGAAGCGGGCGCTGAGATAGCGCCTTTTTATACGAAAGCGACGATATAAAGTAAATAAATATTGAAAATGAAGCTGAGGATAGAAAAAAGTTGTAATATTTGATTCATCGAAACGTAGATTCAGATTTCAATTTTTGATTGATAAAACTAAAATAAACAACTCTTGGTATCGATTGAGTGACACGACCACCTTTGAAAAATTTACATATGTAAACAAAAAATAATTAGATATGTAAAAAATATGTAAAAAATAAAAGAAATTTGTATTTGTTTACGAATACATCGTGGACCTTCGTCAGTAAATCATTATAAGAAGTATAAATAGAGCGACGACAAACAAAATATATAAAATTTAGAAAATAAACAAATATGATTACAATAAGAGCTTACATGAAATACGAGGGTGGTCCCAGAAGTACTTGGCCCAACAAATAAAACTCAAAAATTTTGGAAAACAATATATTTCTTATTCATCATAATCTCCTTTCAGTTCTATACACTTTTCCCAGCGATGTTTAATAAGTTTGATACCCTTCTTATAATAATGATTGTCAAGATCCTCATAATAGCTACATCATCCATACCATCCTCATAATGGTCGACATCACCTCTTCATCGTTGGAAAATCTTTGACCAGCGAGCCATTTTCAAGTATGGGAACAAAAAATAATCTGAGGGAGCTAAATCTGGCGAATAGAGTGCGTGAGGTAGCAATTCAAACTTTATTTCATCAATTTTGGCGATTGCAATAACGGATGTGTGAGCTGGTGCATTGTCTTGATGGAACAACATTTTCTTCTTAGTCAAATGCGGCCATTTTTGCTCAAACGTTGCATTAAATTTGTATAATACTCGCCGTTGATAATTTTTCCTTTTTCAAGATAGTCAATGAAAATTTTCCCACATGCATCCCAAAAAACCGACGCCACAACCTTCCTGCAGATGGAACGGTCTTTTCCTTTTTTGAAACCGGTTCTCCTTTTTGAGACCATTGTTTTGATTGTTCTTTTATTTCGAGTGTGAAGTAGTGGATCCATGTTTCATCCATGGTTATGAAACGGCGCAAAAATTCAGCTTTATGGTGAGCAAACGTGGCACCCATTTTGCGCACAGCTTTGTTATCTCCAAATTTTCAGTTAATATGCGATGTACCGCACTTTTTGAAATGCCTACCATGTCTGTTAACTCGCGCACTTTCAGTCGACAATCGTCCAGTACCGCTTTGTGGATTTTCTTCAACATTTCTGGAGTCGTCACCCCGTTTGGTCGACCACTGCGATAAACTCTGCTACCCAATATTTTATTGTTGCAAACGAAGGAGCAATCTCACCCATAGTAGAGTCTAGTTCAGTTTTTATATTGGTGGGTTTGAGGCCTTTCAATAATAAAAGTATTGTATCACATAACGATGACCAATTTTTTTCATGTTTACAAATTAACTGAAAACGTTCATTATTGATGGCTGTCAAACAAATACTAAACATCATGGCGTCTTCAAACTTGAGACATATGCTTTATAGATTGTGTACTTTCTAATACAGTGGTATTTTTTGAGCAACTATCGCCACCTCTAGGACAGGTACTTCTGGGACTACCCTCGTAATTCTAATATATAATTAATACGTAAATAATACCACAAGTTGGGTACGATTGAAAATTGAAATAATCAATCAAAAAACTATTGCAGCGAAAATAAACGTGTAAAATCTCTACGTCGTCATTATCTGAATTGGCGTGTTTCGTCTAAGCTTAGCAGTGGTTATTAATTATTAGCAACTGAAGCAAGTGTTGACTCGAATTGATGTCAATATTTTTGATGCTATAAAGTTACAAATAAATTAAACATAGTAAAATTAGTTATATAAAAAGATAAGTATTGCCTTAAGGAAATTTAATAATACGTGAACATTCATTTAAAAGAATAATTATTTTCAGAATTAGTCCAACACATTTATTAAATTAGGAAAATGAAAATGTAATATGAAAGAAAATCGAATATATTTTATAAAATCAACTGTAACGACTGTAAATTCTCCTGTGGTGGAGGAAGGTCGAATAAAATTAATTAAAAGAATGAAATATGGATGCAGATAATAAATATAGATGTACTTTATATTGGCGTTATAAGAAATATAATTACAAAATGTTTTTAAGGACGGTATTTTGCCAAGTACTTGTTTTTATAAACAGACTACTTTCAGGAATGTGATTTATTACTTTCTGAATATTTTATAAATAGTTTGTGCAAAAGACATAATTTAATTTATATTGACCGATGTTCGTAATATATGAAAATTACAGCAAACTCGTCTATCTTCTGTCACATTTATAAATTCTTGTTAGGTTTTAATTATTGTTCGTCTCCCTATTGGTCTACGGAGATCGAAGTTTAATTTAATAGGATGAAATGATGCTATAATTAAAAAACATTGCATAAAACAAAAAAATTATCAAGTAAATGTAACCTCAACAACTTTTATTGTTGGATTAATTAAAAAAATATTTTACAGAATGTTTAGCACATTGTTCGCTACTATGTGGCGCGGGTTATCGTCCAGCCTGTGATAATGTCACTTGCAGCTGCTGCAGCTTTGACAAAAGTTTAAACGTTTGCTTGGATCCTAACGCATGTACTGTAAAATGTCCAATAAGATGTGCTGAAACAGCATATACTAAATATTATTGTAATCGAGATATATGCAACTGCTGCAAGTCCTCAAAGGATTGTATAATAATAAATCTTCAAAAAATACCGCTGGTATGGGCTTTATTTTCTATAATATAATAGAGAATTGTTATTTATTAGAGAAAATTCATTTAAAAGTATTTTCACATAGTTTTTATCAAAATATTTAAAAAACATATTTTTGTTTAATTTATATAATTTTACTATTTACTCATAATTTAATTACATAAAATATTTAAGTAATTATTTAACAATTTAGTAATTTCAAAATTTCATTATTATAATTCAGCATGTTTTTAAATAAATTTTTCACATTACCATAAATATATTATAAAGAAAAAACAAATTTCGTACATGATTAAGCAAAGGGATTTGTTATTAAAATCGTATATTCTTAATAATAAAATGTTTAAATTGATATAATGCTACTATAATTATATTAATATACTACACTATAATACTGTAAATTAGAATAAAAGTAAAAAATTAAAAAAATTCGTGAAGCCTATGATAGCTCGATCGCTAGAGCGCAGGACTAGTAATTTCGTGATCCGAAATCCAATCTCGGTCTCAGCGGACTGATACATGCACCGCTGTCAAAATTTATGCACATACTTTGCTCATATCTATTTCACGGGCGTCTGACACTGATTAGCATAAATAGCACCGTTATTGGAAGTATATTTTTTTTAGCAATTTTATTTAAAAAATAAAGAAATGAGTGCGTTCATTCTGTCAAGTGTAGTGAAATCCGACGAGAGAACTTTGCTAAAAGCTCACGTAATCTAATAATCTGATTCCTTTGCTCGTTTAGTGTCTTTTTTGTCTCTCCTGTTACTTATAGTACTTTGTTTGATTTAAGCTGCGAGCTTCTTGAAATATGTAATGCTATAGTAGCCCATATTCTTCTATAGAACTTCAAAGCTTATAGCTACTTCAAAGAATAACAAACTTTTAAAATATCCTGATAGGTAAGCGTGTAGGAAAAGCGCGGGAACAATTTGGAATAATGATATCAATCAGTAAATAGCAACGACCATAATAGTTTAGTTTCTCACGATAACTAATTCCTAAATCGTGTATGTATATATATATATATATATATATATATATATATATATATATATAATTAAATAAATATATAATATTGATAAATTTTATAGACATGCGTATTTTTATATTACTCTATTCAGTTAATTTATTTGATTTTTATTATTCTATTTATTTCAGAGAATACTTGGAGATACAGGAGCCTGGTGATCATAATAATATAATCATTTTGTTATAACTCACATCTGTAAACAAAACAACCTTAAAGAATATATTTTATTATTCTACTACTGAAATTATTGTGAATAAAATATTTATTTAATCTATTTGTAATATGCTCCAATGCTTTCTTTACTCTAATACGACCCTCCAGTCATAATACCAGGTAAGCTGCTCTGAGAGAAATATTCTATCTTTATTAAAAGAATATTTTATTTATAAAAATTTTAATCGTTAAATAAATCATCTGTAGATTTATTGCTTAAATTATTACAACTTATTTCGCTACGTTTCGATTATGGTATTATAAACTCCGAACTAAAATGTAAAAAAGGCAGCTAATTCAAGTTTTTATTTCATTTTTTATATAAATTTTAATGCCAAAATTGAGAAGATAATGATACAAATAGAGATTTTTTTACTACTTTCCACTGAAGTAAATATGTTGCATATACGACAAAAATGAATATCTTATCTTTCTTTTATTCAAAAGGATCATTCTTCATTTGAATAACAAATTATATCCTATATTAAATGGCAAATTTTCTTTTCTTTACTATTGATACAGTTACTAAATATTTAGCTCAATAGGCTTTTCATTAATATAATTATATTTAGGTTTACGAATTGATGTATTATTTACTCACAATTTTATCTTGCAAATCTGATAAGCTTTATATGTATATGCTCACTGTATATACATAACTATTTTTAAAATATAGCTTACCTCAGATATAGAAATTATACTAGATTTAGTATGAGCGAAAATAAGTTTTTCGGCGCTATGTTGACGTTGAAAGGTTCCGCCGCGTCCATTGTTGACTCGAGACATTCTCTTAGAAATCTGCTCGTTTCGGGCCAGTCTTTTTTCAGTGTCCTCGAAGCATGTTACAACCTTTATAAATATATTAATAAAACCTTTATGTTATAAGAAGTATGGCAGGAATTGTTTTTTTTTATGAAAGATAAAATTGAAATAATTTTCAATAGACTGAGAATAATACATTTTAATACGACTGTGGAAGTTGATTATTTACCTCGTCCGACAGTTGACCCCCGAGCGAAGTGAGATAGAGAGAGAGATAGAGAGAGAGAGCGAGAGAGAGAGAGAGAGAGAGAGAGAGAGAGAGAGAGAGAGAGAGAGAGAGAGGGAGAGAGCGAGGGAGAGAGTGAGGGGGAAGAGAAGGGAGAGAGAGAGTGAGATAGATAGAGAGAGAGTAAGAGTGAGTGAGAATGAGGCCGAAAACGACCATCTCCAATTTAGCCAGCTACTTCGTTGGCGAGAGGGGAGGGAGTGCGGCTTCGGTGGTTATCGGGCACCGTCCAACTTTAACAATCTATACATATATATCGGCGGAGTAGCCTTTACCAACCTCCGCCCCCATCATACTCCGCCTCCAACACCTGCGAACTGGCGATGGAAAACTTGACGGTTTCCGGGGTCAAAACCTCCAACCCCGCCTCCTGGCGGAGGAGTTTCTTTAATCACCCCGGGCTTAGCGACCCTCCGAATTACCGAGACTACGGAATAGGCTCCCTGTGTATCGATTGAGTTTGACCCATATAAATTGCTCTCGTGTTTTACTTCGATGGACTCCCTCCCTCCTACTTCTCTGCCATTCTCCCCCTCTGTGAGAGAAAGTCAGCTAGGAGAATTGGGGGAATGAAGGAGTGAACTGTTTTATTCCGAATATCCCTTTTGTATGATTCGCGCGTCTAGTTAGAATTATTGCACGAGGGGAGGGTCTCTCTTTCTCTCTCCCCCCCCTCTCTCTCTCTCTCTCTCTTTCTCATTCACTGTCACTCTTTCTATATATATTCTATATATAGAAGCACTGAAATTGTATTTTCCGAAACGTTATTATTTACCAGCTGTATGCTGCTTTTGCAGCGCGCTGCACCGTCGCAATTTTAATTTTAAACGGTGTTTTATTGTTGAAAGTTTGTTTACTCTTTTGGTTATTATTCATCGGAGGGCTGTATATATGGAAGAGTGCAACGTTGGAAAGTTAATAATCGCCGCGCGCGCCGCTGGGATTAAATGGGGGGCGCGTGTTTTCCGAACGAACCTTGGGAAAATTAAGAGTTTGTGAAAATTTCAGACTTGATTAAACTAAAATGGAATTTCTAACTGACGGATAAAAAGAATAGTTAAAAGCGCAATTGATTCGAGATATTTTTATAAAAAATATTTAATTTCTTTTAAACACTGAACAAATAATGGATTTTTATGTTAATCTGTAATGGACATTCGGTTATTAATGGGCAAATACTAAAAAAATACTATAAAAAAATGATTATATTCGGAAAAAATAGAATAGAAATACGTAAATACATTATAACTAAACTGAAAATTCGATTATTTTACAAAAGTCGATACCACCATGAAGAATGATTTTCATTTAGATTTGAACTTAAATTTCTTAGTGATGATTATAAAATTACTATTTAATTATGTATCTTAAATATACACACACACACACACACACACACACACACACACACACACACACACACACACATAAACCCAAAAACTAAAGTTTTGTTTATATTTTACTACAAATTTTCAACTTATATAGTATTTATTTACGCATAGATTATTTCATTACAAAAATAGAATGGATATTTTTTTATGTACCCATATTACTTGTAGTTGAAAAAAAGGATTTACACTTTAGCTCTGAATTATACATAAAAGAATTAAATCAATTATCAGTTTATATTTATGAAGTGTAAAAAAATAATAAACTAAGCACCAAAATCTGCAATTTTAATTAAATTTTTATTCCTGCTAATAAATCAAAGAATAAATTATTTTTCTTTATAATCGAAATAAATTAGTTTTAAAGCCACTGTAAATAAACGATTATTGCGATATTATTATTCATACTGTTGTTATTATCATCATCCTTCCAGCAGAGCCACAGCAATAATAATTATTATATTAATATTGTTATTTGTGCGGATGCTGCTACCTATAGGGGAAGTAATTAAAATGTTAATGTATGCAAATACTATATAAAGGCGATAAGTTACTTTTAGATAGTTCTGAAAGGCTTGTTAATAATATCTGCAATGTATATAATTATACATTTCTGAAAATGTTTTATTGCGTTATTTATTGGAATAAATTAAAGCGCATCTGTGTTTTATACCTTTGATGATTAATTTCGGTGCTGCATCGCGATTTATTACAATTATATTCATATAAAACTTTAGTTTGTTTGAATATCGATTAAATATAAGCCCTGACAATATCCGCAAATGCGATATTCAAGATCATATAATTGAAAAAATACTGATAATGATAAATTGACACAAATACAATTTTTGGAATTCTCAATAACTCATTTTGTATGATTACGAGTCATTATAATCTAAATGGAATGGATGAGTTGTTTCCGTAATGTTCATTCGTAATGTTAATATATGCAACAATATATAAACTACTTTTGTTCCAATTTGTTCTACAAATTTTAAATTTAATACGTTCACAATCAAATAGTACATGAACATCCGATCTTACGAGGATAAAAAGAAGAACGTTTCAAATCAGATTTTAAAAACGGTAAAACATCGTTCAAACTTGAAAACTTAAATAGTCGTGCATAAAGCGGTGATTTTTCATTTTAAAACATTGATATAGTAATGCTTATCCAAAAAAATTAAATTATCGTTTCGTATCTAACGAAAGATTAATATTCAAATTGTAAATAATTGTGAATAAAAAAATGTCTTTGCATAAATCAAGAGCAAAAATCTTCAAATTATGCCTTATTTTTAGTTTTCTTTGGTGACGTAATTTTTTTTTGTCTCCGTACCATACCACTTCTATCTGTCTATCTATCTATCTATCTATCTATCTATGTATGTATATATATATATATATATATATATATATATATATATATATATATGTGTGTGTGTGTGTGTGTATGTGTGTGTATAATATACATAGATAGAGCATATAATATACTATGAATATATATAATATATATATATATATATATATATATATATATATATATAATTATAGACATAATTGTACTTAATTTAAATTAACTTTTAGAAATGTATATCACATAATAATTTTTAGAAAATAAGACTAAATTTTATCCGTATATTATTCTTTCTTCAAAGATGATGCTTAGATATACGTATAATTTTGTTTGAACAGTATCGCATGTACTTTTACCGCACGAGAGATTGGTACCTCATTAGCGAATTGACAGGGAAATCTGATGTACGGATTCGCGGAAACTTGCAAACGAGGACGTTAGTGCTCATAAGGCGTGCCTGCGTAATGAAACTATATATATGGATATGGTTATGCGATCGTTTCCGTTTATGTTACGCCCAGTACATATACCGGATATTTGAAGTTAACGCTGTTATATGAATGTGTATACGTGTCTATGTGTATCAGATGTATATCAGCGTATATATAGATGCATGTTTCCTTGCGCCATTGCGCTTAATTAAGAAAAGAGATTCCTTTCACCACAGACGAAGACGAAGTTTAGAGTAAAAATTAGGTCAAACAGGAATGACATTCTGAAATGGAAAATCGAATTCGGGCTGTTCCAATGAAACTATCACATTTGAGCGAGTTTTTTTCATCGGCATTCGGCATCATCCACAAAAGGAGCTATTGTTGTTTATGTAAGATGTATGAAAGAATCGTTTTCTTAAGTTTTATTAACGTTTTATTGGAAATTTATGTAATGTGGTCATTCTTCATAATTATGTTATTATCATATTTTATCATAAAAGGATGGAATTTAATTCAATTTTTTCCTAAATGACAATCTATATATGTAAGAAAAATTGTTCGATATATTTGCTCACTTATTAACGGACAGTTCAAAGCAACTACAGATTTATTACGTCCGTTTGGTTGTAGCAATAATTCAAGCAAATATTTTATGCTGATTAACTGCTAAAGGACGAAAAGAGATAAAATATGCTTTTATTGATAAGTTCAAATTTAAGTTTGGCGACGAAGGGACATTATCAGATTACCTATCCAACAGTTTTTCGATTTTAATCTATCTTTAAAGTAATTTTTATTTTATTTTCTATTTTTCTCTTTTTTTTTACCAAAAGTTTGAACGATTCTGTATTCTCTATATACCATTTTTTTAAAGAGACTTTTATGATTTCGTATGCAAAAAGCTTTGAATAAATGCAGAGTAGAGCATTGCTGATTAGTTATTTTGAAGCGCATGTGTGCATTGTATTTCCATTGAGTTGGTTTCGTTAGTACGGTTTGGTAATTTAGAATTTAATACTTGACAATATATGGAAGGATTTGAAATAACTGCACGGTTATATAAAGTTAGTCAATCGATAGGCCGATGCGTTATGCGTCCCGATTGGCGCGCTGACGCGAATTTCGCTGTTTTGCTTAATTCTGATTGTGTTCAATATTTTAACGACGTATTGAACGGAATATGTTCGAGGCGTATCTCAATCCGTGACTGACGACGTTTTTCAATAAATACTTTTCAATGCAGTCCTAGTTTATTATATGAATTGTAGCGTGAATAAATATAAACAAACACGTGAGCTTAAGTAATAAATAGTTGAGTAGTTGTGAGATAGAATAGCTAGTGTCCGTGATATGCTATAAAATATATCCATGCTTAATTAGATAATTATAGTTATATGTGAATGCTATTTTTTTTAATAGAAATTGTATTAAGATACATTATCGAAAAATATTCTTTATTTAAAGACTTCAAACGAAATTTTTTCGAATTTAACGTTAACTGTCATTAATCGAGTTCTAATAAAAAAAGACAATCAATTTATAAAGACATACCTACACTGAAAAGATTTGCTTTGCTTACTTGTATATAAATGTATAGAAATTATAAAAGATGACTGAGATGGCCCAGAAATCAATTTCCCGAATCGTTTATATTTTAATCGGATATCATTCGTGACAGTTTCTCATTTCTTCTAATCGCTAATTATAATATAAACTTATAACATTAAAATTTGAACATCGAAATTTTTTGCTTGGAAAGTTTATGATGCATCGTAAAAAATATTATGATAAATTATAAAGTTTAAATTAATTATAAAGTTTTAAAACTTCCGAGTATCTTATTGCACTGAGAAAAAATTAATTTTTATTATTTGAACTAAATGATTCCTTGTTTTACAGCCAGTTAAAAGTTTTCATAAATTAAGAAAATACTTATTTAAATCCAATAAATTTATCTTAAATCTGCTTTAATTAAATTATTTATTCTTCAATTACTTAATTTATATGGCATAAAATATAATATTATTTATTATACATATTAAATACTCCATCTTGCAATAGAGTATTGTTTGTTGATAAATACGTTGATGTAGGTTAGATAATAGCTATTTTTCACACAAAAATTTATTATGCGCCGAGCTAATCAAAACTTTGAAACCATAATTCAAGCATTATTTTTATTTCTCCAAATTATTAAATTAATATACTAATAATTTAAAGAACAAAATTGCAAGAGCTCGAGTTTAGCTGTTTTATAGTAAATGAAAAATTAATAAGGGTAGCCTAATATTGTTAAAAGCAAAGTTTTAGAGAATTGAATTGCGGACAAAGTGAGCACTTGTACGACTCTATATAGCATACTTAATCTATAAATTTATAATTAACTCTCTCGACTACCTGGCGTGATGCTTCTAGTTTTAAATTTTAGTTTCCGTTATAAGGAAATCAATTTTATAATAACTTGTCAATAAAAGAAATTGAAGTACGTCTTATTTACCGAAAATACAATAACTTAGATTCGTTCTCCTTTAAATAATAAAATATTTATTTTTATTTTATAGAATTTTAGTTTCTTGAATATTTTTTGCGATCAAAGCAGAAAATGTATTTGTTTAAGTAAATAAGACTTTTTTTCTTACAAATAAAGATTTTTCTTTTATTTTACATTAAGTACATTAAGTTATTAAATTAATTTAGGACATTTAGGATAACGGGTATCGGAAGAGACTTTTCTTTTACGTTCTAAAAACGTTTTAGTAAACGACGTTTTGGTATAAAAGTAATTTTTATTCAGTTTCAATAAATCACATGATGAAATTCAGTACATACTTTCTTGATGGCGGTTGTTTTTTTTAAGATTAGTTTTCTTTATTTTAAATAATGATTTACCAGAAGTTCTTCAGCTATGCCATTATAATATAGATAATGCTAGTCAAATTCTAATTTCAAGTTATTATTTTCTTTTTACCTGCCATAATTTCCTTAATCATGCAAAAAATTGGATAAAAATAATAATGACTTACTTACGAATATAATATTATACAAATTTTACAATATGTAGCTCATAAATACATTTTTACTACTGTGATACGCGAAACGTTGTTTATTTAATAATATAATTTCATGTATTGGTCAGATTAAATGTAAACTGTTCGATCGAATTTCTTGATGTTAGAATTTACGAGGCTAGTTCTTTTGGTATGTTAATCATTCATACTATTTATGACGTTCGCATTTGTATATTAGTATATTTCTACCGATATGAATTTAGAATAAAAGGAACAAATATTGCATACGTATTAATGATTTTCGCGTTTCTTCACTCGCCACGATTTAACTATGTAAACTTTAAAAACTGTGCCTCTTTCGAAAATTCGAATTGAAATCGAAATAGGATTACTCGTGTAACAGGAGTACATAAAATTGATCCTACGTTTTCAGCAGTTATTCTCCCATTCCTGTTCGGGGAGCGATTTTTCATTTTTTTTGTCACATAGTTCGCTTAAAAAAAATCAGCCGATGTGTCCGGGCATTCCGTTGATTGCTTTCAAAGAAACGAAGGGTCAAAGTGGCGTATTTTCAACGACGCAAATTCGATGCGATTGGATTTTCTTCGAATTTTTTATTCAGGTCGATAGTTATTTTTCGAGATTCGTCTATGGAATAACGGATTTCCAATTCGACGAACGTTAATTTACCACTTAAATTCTAGAATATAATGTTCGAAAATTCATCGGGCCGAATGCAACGAACGAATGGACACGTTCTCCAAAATTGGAATTCGTGATGATTTGAAGTACTATATTTGGCAATTAGATAATATTTCACTGAAATTGAAATTGTGGATCAAAACTAACAGAATAGAAGTGAGGTATTGGTATCGTAAACTCAGTAATATAGCTCATAATAATCTATATGGTTTGATTTTTTGTCAATAGATTTGCGTTATTACAAAGAATTTCTACATTTATATACAGTTATATTTTAAGCTAAATAAAATAGTGTATAGAAAGGTGTATAAAATATATTAAATATATTAAATCTATCATATACGACTTTGATTATTCAAATATTATATTCATTAATTTATGGTAAATATAACTCATATATATATGTATATATATATATATATATATATATATATATATATATATATATATAACTCATATATGTAATTCTACGATTATAAAATGATCCAAAGTTGTTACAATTATCCCTTATAGAGAATAATTAATTAATTTAGATATTTATTTCATAAAAATAATAACTTTATACGAGGTAAAATATAATTAATAATAGTATATAGCTGCTTTTGGTCCTTGCGTAATTCGAAGATTTTCTTTTCAAAAAATTAAAAAACAAATTTCCTTTTCATGCCAACATTTCGGATCGCTTTATTATTTTGCTCACCTTTCGAGGTAAACTGTAATAATCATAAAATGTTTACATCAAATTCACTTGCAAAATAATAAAATATACAATTTGGAATTGTTTACCAATTAAACTATTAACCAATTGCAAGGAGCAAGCGCAATATTACGCTAATATATAGGATGCCAATCGTACGCAATGCAGATGAGAACCAGCAATGTATAGTTTAGACAATTTATGCTTAAAACTTTTAAGGAAACGGAATTATATAGTAGCTATACATTTTAACAGTTATTTAAAAAAATAGAAGAGCAAGTGTGAATTTCATATATTCTGTTTTTGTTAGTATTGTTGTCTGATTGCCTATTTTATGATACCCTAATTGTTAGTATGATATTGACAAAATTATGGATTATTTTAGAACGCTTTTAGATAATTATTTTACATCTTATATATTATTATATTATTCAGGATTGGACACAATATATTTCCATATCGCTTCCAAAAATGTATTTATAATATACTTGAGCAAACGTAAAAAAATATTGTTAAGTCTGAAATTTATTATGTGAATGAATTCCTATATATTCAAGTGAATTTTGAATGACAAAATTAATTTTGTTTTTAATATTTTAGATTTCATATTTGAAGTTTTACGATGATGAATGAAAACAGACTTTGTTAACTATCTTCGTAATTATAGTTTATATTATTTTAAGAGGAATATAAATAATAATTAATAATAACGTAAATAATTTGTAATAAGAATCAATCGACGGAAATAGAATTAATTGTTGTCATGTTATATTTTTTCGTATTGTTGATCAATATTAGGATATAAAATTTGCACTAATTAATTCATATCCTGGTAAAAACGTGAACGTGAATTTTTAACCTTGCGCTTTATTTCATAACTATTTATTAATATCGATTAAAGGTTTTGTAATATATCTTTGCGGCAATTTGTCTAATATTTTAAAGATTTTCCGTGTGAACAAGCCTATGGCATATCATAGACTTAATAAAGATTTTCTTATAAATCTTGGTATGAATGTAAATTGGCTTTGTTAGTGATGCCATATCAGGAAATCCCATTTAATAAGTCCGAATTATTTATAATTTTGATTAGCTTATTCATTTTTTTTCGACTTTTGGAAATAGATATTTCGTGATTCTTGAGTAAAATTTTGCTAACGGTAGAATTTTATTTTATTTTTTTTTATTTTATAAAATTTTACTATAAATAAAAATTTTCTTATAATTTTCTTATTATTTTTATTATTCTTCAGAAATTTTTTTATGAGTTTTATGTGCAAACACTTATGACCTTTATAAATTTTTATCAATATCATATACAGTAGTAGATCGATTTTGCATTACGCATTACTCTTATAGTCTTTTCTATATATCGTCTGATTCTGTATAATGGTTACTACTTACGTGACTTGTGTAAATATTAATGTGATATTTCATAACGGAATTCAGAATTTGCTTAGTTGATAAACTATTTCAAAGTTATATTAACTAGTAAATATTTTTAATATAGACATTTTTTTTAATAATAATTTTAAGTTAATAATTTAATAATAATAACGATGTAAATAAATTACTTATTAATAATAATTAATTTAGTACAAAGAGTAACACTTGGATATTGTACAAGAAATAATATTCTTTTCTTGTAACTATACCTTCATATTATTTACCAGTACTATACTTGTAACGAATCAACGATAATTATTAATTAATTGAATAAATCGTCGAATATTAAATTTTTAGCACAGAGAATTAGTCGTAGTACATTTGCCTGAAATTAAGTTCATCGCTTATCATTAGATTATTGAGTAACTAATTAAGCTTTTTAATCATGCCGGTATGCTAGAATTATGACGTTTTTCATATTGTGCAAATTAAACGAGTAATTAGTCTTCGTTAACGTGGAAAATTTAATTCATTACACGAGATCGATATGCAAAGAAATTCATTTTTCAGCTCCGTCGCCGTCATCGCTAATCCCATTAAAAAAGCGTACGTTCGCGTATAAAAAAAAATTACCAGGATAAAAAGAATCTACGTAATCCGACATTCGAGACAGTGGAGCCTTCGGTATCCGTCGTAATTGTCGCCCGAATGAGATTCACAATTGCCCGATCAATCCCTAATTCGACCAGCTGATAACGAAGAGACTACGAAGCTGCTGAAAACCCCGCGTTCTTGCGCGCGTCCCGCTTATCCATCTCTATATCCTTTTTTCTTACGCGTGTAGGTAACGTCAACAAAGTGTATTATTCTTTCGTTTCTATACAGAGCCCGATTGCCTCGCAGCTCTCTCCCTTCATATTTTCTCCACATACCGCGCTCGCATTGTCTTCAGGTGGCTCCCTCTTATTACGATATCTGGGGCGAGAAGGTAATGGCGCGGGTGGGGGGGGGGGCAAAATCGGACGAAGGATCGAAATATCCCGTCTCTGTCCTGTACTCGTGCCTCTGAGAAAGTGGAAACGGAAGGAGGAATCGTTTCTCGCCCCGCTGCTCTGCTGTTTATATCCTATATCGGGTTTTATACGTGGACCTTCCGACCTTTTCGTTCGCCCGCTTTCGGCCCTTTTTCTTTTATTCCCAGATGCTCTCAAGGGTGCAGCGATGACTCGGTTGATAAACGGGCCAGGGCTCATATTTTGATTCCGTTGAAATGCTCGGTATGTCCTTTTTCTTTGTAATACCGTGGAAGTCCGAGCTTTTCTTTTGTCTCGGGTATGATGATCGTGAAGAAACTATTTATGTTACATTTAAACGAGTTTGGTTATACTGCATAAACAGTAAACAATAATTGCCTTCTTTATTAAAATTTTTTAAAATTTTGTAAAAGACTTTACATGTAAATATCGTACAATTCACTCTGGCGCTTTTATTCATTATGTGGACTAGCGAATGACTATAAGCATTCTGGTTTTTTTTTCTATCGAATCAGAAGTAAGAATTAATTCTTTTAATGGGGAAAAGATCAAATTACTTTTCAATGTAATTTATTAATGTGACCAACTGTAAAGCGACTTTTTTTATCAATGCAATAACTATAAACAAATGAAACTGAAAATTACGAAACTGAAAATACTTTTATGCTGTAGTATCAGTCAAAATTCTTTGTTTTACAAATTTTTTTAATATTTCCTAATTTACATACGAACCTCGCGTTGCAGAGAGCAATTGTACTTAATTATTTGCTGTAGCATTTAATATTATTATTTAATTTCTAAGAGAAGAGTGTGGAATCCTTATTGGAAAATGCAAAAGACTGTCGTGCACTGGATCGTCCGCTTATTAATATAAGCCGAAGCAAAATATACAACTGCTCCTTGTTTTCAGTTTACGGTTACGACTGTTGCTGTAGTTCAAATTAAAATATCAATTTAGACTATTAAATTAAATTCTATTATATTACTTATAAATGAAATTTTTTAATATAATGTATACTTTAACGTTGATTTACATAAGTAGACAATATTGAAATTTGTTTTTGCTCAACGCGTGACAATGTTGTTTCAAGCGTATCTTAATCTTGCCGAAAATATCAGATTCTTTCGTTGGATAGCTATTTTACGAGAAAAATTGCAACCATCTCTGTAGGGAGTCTAATTGTATTATAATAGAAATATAGTTTATTCAACAAAAGGATCTCCTTCCGGATGTAAGCTATTGCCCTTCCCCCTCCTCTGAAAACAGAGCTGCTCCTATTTTTATGAAAGGAAGATTTTAAAGCGAAAATCCTTTTGTCGCTGAAAGTCCCTTTTTTCAAGAGATAAAAATTTACGCTTCTTCGGGAATGAAAGGGGAGGAAAAAGAAAAGCGCGCGTTTCACAGCGATAAATATACGATTTCTTTTATTTAAGAACACGGTGGTATATGTAGTTAATGACGTTAAATTCTAAAGTAGCAATTTATAAATGCGTTATACACTTATACAGGAGAGGCGGAACATTTGATGGTGACACTTATTTCCCTTTAAGTTCCCAAGAAAATATTAAATGACCGAACGTTACGTTCTCATGGCTTTCGATCGATACCCGCGTAAAACTACCAGTATAAAAATATAATCCCTTATCTAACCAACTTCGAAAATCGTCCACCCCCGTCCCACATCCCCTTCTTTTCTCCCGTATCACATCCCGTTAACCTCGTTTCCGACCGGGAGACGCATTACAGGCCCGTTGTTTAATAAACTTTACGCTCCCGTTACCTTCACCCGTAGGGAGCGGGCCGGCGCGACGAGTGGTTATTCCGATAACTGCCTGTTTATTCCGAGCTGCGCCCCGCTCCCCACCTATACATTACGCGGAGAAAATGAAAAAGCCCCGGGCAGTGTTATGGCTGCGAGCTCGCCCGTTCGATTCGTCGCGCCTCGTCCGCGCCTCGTTTCCGCGAAACCGGATGGTGTGCGCATGCAGAAGAGTCGTCGTCGCAGTCGCGATGCTTCCCCCTCATCTCATCTTCCGCGGCATCGAGGGGAAAATGGGGAGGAAGGAAGGAAGGAAGGAAGAAAGGAAGGCGGCGGGAGGCGGACGCGGTAGTTCGAGAAACAACACCTGCGGGGTGCCCCGATCGGCAATTTATTACCGGGGCGCGCACGCATCATCGGAGACTATGCGTATGGGGCGGCTTTTATGCATGCGCCCCTTACCTCCCACGTTCCCGCCGGCCCGGCGCTGCTCGCGCGGCCCGGTCTCCTTTATAGATTTTCTTTATAGTCGCGGAATGTTGCTTTATACGGGCGCGTCATTGATACCGGAACGAGGACGGGATGTGGATGGCGCGGGGCTGGCGTAGGCTCGTAGTGCCCTTTAATCCTAATATCGTAAGTTTATTACGGGATCACGCGGGGATAAAAGATTTATTCGCAATATTTCTATTACAGGGCCCACTTTATATGTCAATAACAGATCTTTGGTACATCAGGATTAAAAGCGGAATCGATGAGACTTTTTTCTTTTACCAGTAGGATATTTTTATATGTATATTGATGTGTTTGTTTATAGTGACAGATATCTAGAGAAAGAACCTGTAAGTAAGTAAAATACGACACCTAATCACCAAAACTAGCAGATTCCAAAATTTCCCAAATAAATATAACAACTTTCATTTTATTGCGCGGCAGGCCAGAATAAAATATCTACTTTTGTGTCGAAAACTAATATACTTTCGTTCACCCAGAATATTAAGATTATTGATAATTTTCTGTCAAGAACTATGTAGAATTTCAGTTGAGCTACTTTTCGCTGCTAATGGCAGTTTGCATGTAACTTTTCCGAACTTCCCATCGCGACACGAATCGTGCAAATTTTGATTGGGGACGCTGAAATAAGCGCTTGTGAAGAGCCATTGAAAGCAATCGATCGGATCAAATGTCAAACTGTTGCATGAATATTGGATATAGCGACATCCGGCCAATTAATACATTTCTTAAATACGATATTAGTTATATATAAAATGACGAATAAAAGTTTGAGCGTTTGAGCGTTTGTTCGATGTTTGCTCTAATCAACAAAATTGTACCGAATCTTTTTTTTCTATTTGCCAAGCCAGTTTGCATATTTGATAAATCTGTATCGTGTCCATTTCTTTTTTCTTTCATTTTTTTTTCGTCCCTTCGGACAAACATAAAGTCTCCCATATATCAATGCGGATCCCTTATATACGCCATTGCACTATACAAAACTGTACAGATAGGAAAGTATCGTTTATAAATGTTTTACGAGACATCAAATATGTCCGATCCAGGGTAGATATTTCGAATGTGAAAATGCTAAATGTTCTATAATGTAACACTGTAGAGTTTCATATAATAAATTTAATGTAAGAAATCAGAAACTGGTTTTAATGTTAAAGGACTTATTAAAAGATTCGTTATACATTTGGTTATACATATAGGTAATTTAAATAAAATTTCAATAAGAAGATTTGCAATAGTTTTAAAAATTTATTAAAAATAATATTGTAGATAGTTATTACAGTTCGTGATCAGCCATTATAATGATATAAAACCGGGCAACTGAATATAACAAGTATTCATTATTAAATGAAGTTGTTGGCATTATTTTTATTGCTATTTCTATCTTCATTTAGATTGTTTTAACAATTTAACGACCAGTCTATTGAAATTATATTGGCTGTCAATATAATGTTCATAAATGTCAATAGTTTTTTTAATACGAATTATAAGGATTTAAAATGTATATGTTCATTCTATATTTTTTTCCGGGCGTCCGAATTCATTACTGTACAGATAGCATCGCAACCCAAACAGAAAATTTGACAACACAACCTTTTATAGGAAAACGTCAGAATTCACTTTGTTATTCGCAAATATTTTCAGATTATTTTGTAATTACGCGTTTAACCGTGTCATGCAGGGAAACGATTGATAAGGTAAAGTGTCCTATTTTTCTGGAAAACTGGCGGAGAAATACTTTTGTACTAGGTGCTTTAAGTAACTTTTAATCTTACATTAATCATTAAGTTACATATTTTCTCTCACCATGATTAAATCAAAGTTCTTACATATTCTACGTAAACTGATTTTATCCTTGTTTCTGACCTCTGTAGATATGGTCTACAGTCACTACTGAGCCAGAGCCCTAATTCTTCGCTATACAAAGCTTCGCGAAATATTTGTCCGGTCGTTTATCGAAACCCTCGTGTCCAACGGCGCAAAAGTAAATTACAACTGAAAGAAAGTCAGATAAACTGTCAGATAAACTGATATATATATATATAGCGATTTAATTAACTTTTTCTTAATCACACTGTGATCGTAGATATAAACGAAATCTTGTAAATCTAGTACTAGGGCGGCGTATCAGCGAGCAGTGAACAACAAAGCCAAGCAAAAGCTGCAATCAGCGCGACCAGATCCAATCGTCTATTCCTCATGAACCGTATACGTAATGTACGAGCAATTTGAACTCAGCCGCCAAAAGCGAAGACGCGCGGACACACATGCGCCCGCGCACACATACATATGCCGTCCTACGATGGGTCGCGAGCGTACGGGGACCGGGGATATGGCGCGGGGAGTACGCCGAATGGTAAAATATCTAAAGGAAGGAAGGAAGGAAGGAAGGATGGAAGAGGGATGGAGGCGTGCATCGGGCGAGAATTCGCGCACGCCGCGGACGGACGGAGATACGTGCCCTGGATGCGAAATAAGCGTTTAAAACCCTGGAGGGCCGCTGTGCACACGCGTGCATTTGTATGTATATGTCCGTGTGTCAAGAATCTCCTCGGCACCGTTCCCGCGAATCAGCGCTGTTCCGCGCCGTCGTCGTAGTCGCCGCTCGTGGTAGGAGGGAGCGACGGGGCGGCCGGGCGAAGGGCGCGCATCGGGGACGGGCACCGGGCCAAATAAACTCTTCGCTCTTCTGGATGGATGGGAGGGGGGGGTAGGGGGACGGATAGAATGGGCGCACAGCACAGGCAAATCCAATATCGCCGTGCGCGCGAAGCTGGCCGTCGCCATTCCTCTCCCCTCCGCACCTTCCTCTTACCTACGGTCGCGATTGCGTCGCTACGCCGGCGATGGACGATCGGTGCACGAGCGACCACGTAGATATTTGGCCAAGTAGCTATCGCGGTGGACATCGCGGTGACATCTGATTCTTCGGAAGCCCGGCCCTTTTCTCTTATCAGCACGCTTCTTCGCGGGCGCTGCATGTTCAATTGTGTTTTTGACGCCTGCCTATATATATGTATATATATATATATATATATATATATATATATATATATATATATATAACGTAAAAGTGGGATAAGGTGGGATGGAACAAAACATATATAGAAGAAAGTCTCTTTCGATTCGGCTTGGATTGGGGCAACAAAGGGAGCGAGGTAAGCGTAACTGAGATTGTATATACATACGTGTGTTTGTAAAATGAGAACAGAAGCATTCGTGTGTTCTATTTCCATGCATGCCAATGATGGGAAATGAAGGATTCGCGTACTTTTTCTTTATATTTGTTTCAAAAACAAGCTCCCTTTCTTGATCAAAACTTTTTTTAAAAAAACATTTTCTCGTTTATATCACAGTGATAATTTTTATACAAAGTATTTTAATATAAATTTAATAATACTTTTACCGAACGATTAGACACGCTACATTATTTTTAATATATATATACATTCTATAATTATCTATATATAACATCTATAATTATACATTCTTGCCTTTCTAAATAATCGATGAATAGATGTAGTATGCGTTAGTAATAATTATAAAATAAAATAATTTGTTTATGTTAATATAAGTGTAAAAAAAGATTTCGAGCTATGCAAAGAAAAGTCTTAGGATTTTCATATAAGAAGTATAAGCAGTAAAACACTGATAGGTTGACTGTAAGTTATCAGAGGAAAAAATATCATCAATATAAGTTATTAAGATTAGTTTCGTTTTTCATTTTATAGTCATATTATAATGTTTTTATGCATTTTTATAATTCCTCGTTTAGATTATTGTGGCTTATCGCTGAATTCGAGAAATCTGATAGCTAAGGAAAGGACGCAACTATAAAATGTCTTCTTCAATGAGGTACGTTTATTGTAGCGTAAAAATTATTCAACGTTGTTATAAAATTACTTGTTCATGATATTTTGTAATTAAATTTATTATATTTAATCCCATTTCATTTGCTGATTATAATTAGTTTATGAGATATTGTATTTTATCAGATAACACTAATTATAGATTAACATTAAAATGCATTCATCATCTAAAATTTAATACCCAAATTCATGAATTTATATTTTTTGACAAAATATACGCTAATTTAGTTTAATATTGTATCGCACACATATATGAATGAATATGTTAATTAATAATAAAGTAAACCAATTTACAATATAATATAATAATAATATAAAATAATACATAATATAAAATAATATAATACAACTTCAATAAAATTTTATTTCAATAATAAATATAAAACAAGTTCTTTACTGTTCTTTAGAAAATTAGAAGCATGAAATCCCCGTTGAACTTCTCCAGAAGATATCGCTAATATAGCTATAATTACGGCTTCGTCTTAATATTATTTTATACAAATTTGTATCTATTTACTTTTATCAATCTAACAACTATGCGAATTACAGTTTATGGGGCAGCCTTTCCAATTACTCAAGTCTTTTTACTTTTTCACGTAGAAAGAACATAAAGATATTTCATGGATTTATTTCATGAATGTAAAGATGTTTAATAAACCACCATGTTGCTGTAAATATAATAATTCTAATACTAATATATATATATATATATATATATATATATATATATATATATATATATAATATATTTAAAGTTTCTCTATATGTTACTATTAAATTCTAATGGCTCATACAGTATGAATTATATGAAAAAACAAATAGCTAACTATGATAAGGTAAAAATTAAATCAAGCATTTCTATATTGAGATAAAATATTAAGCTATAGCATGCTGTTCATGATTTATATGGCGTATTATCCATCAAAGTATCTGGAAATTGATTTTAGTTTTTGGTTTGGCGATTGCCCTTATTTCAAAAAATAATTTCAGCACACTAAGTTATTATAGTTTGCCTTGCCAAGAGGTCAAAATAATAAAGTAGTTGAAAATGTTGGCAAAACCATAAAATTTGTTATTAAATCTAATAAATCTAATAATTCAGTCTCTACGCAAACTTTATTTCAGATATTAAATTCAAGCGTTGATTTGTAAATAATTATATTCATTAGAATTGCGAATAAATTACAAGAAATTAGAAATGCAATGCTACTTTTTAAAAATAATGAAGACGTGTTCTCGTATGAAAATAATCGAAGAATGTGATAAACATGTTTTACAAATTGATTCAGTTATAAAAAATTTTTCTTTGTTTAATTAATAAGCTATAATATCAAATAAATTATACAATTATTGCTAACGATCGACCTAATTTTAATAAACAAAGCTATAAGTATATGCTATGTATTATAGAGTACGTTTTCTTTGCTAAACTAATGAATAGTTTATTTTATGGTGCAATATAGTATGTTTGATTTCTATGTATTGTTATATGTATCATTACGTTCTCACATATGTCTTGACATAATGCTAACATCTCGGGTGATAATGCAGTTATTGTTTATTCGTGAGCTATTTCTTTATTTGTAACTATATTGGACCCATTTGCATGCATTTCTTTTACTTTATTCCGTATTGCGAAAGCTCTCCGCTAATACCGAGAGAGAGAGAGAGAGAGAGAGAGAGAGAGAGCTTAACTTTTAACGACTGCATTACGCCAGATTTAGACCGTGAGCGCTAATTTCATAAAGAGTAACTGCCTCGTGCCGGAAAATTATGCAGACGAGAAAAAGCGCTCGCCCGCACACCTCCAACAGCGCGTGTGGTAAGAATTTACCATTAGAAGGGGACAGACGCTGTGAGAGTGGAGCGAGGAGGGGGTCACGCGGCGCGCGACGAGGAGTTACGAGACAACGAGCGTCTACAGATATCTCGCCGCCCTCTTTTCATTCCCCTACATCTCCTCGCCGCAAAGGAAGGATCTCTCGACACTCCTACCACCACCTGTACACCGCGCGAACCTATCGCCCCCTGCTCGAGAAATCCGTATATATCATAATCGCGTCCGCCGAGCGCTTCGTGGGTTCTAAGTGTCCCGAATCGCTTACGCCCACGATCCCTCCCTCTCTTTCGCTGTATGCTGGTGTACTATAACTGAGATGTACATATGTGGACGCGCAAAGGCGAGCTACTTCTTCTGGCTCAGCGGAAAATTCTTTTGGTAAAGTGAAGAACGGGCGAAGGGTGGACCGCGAATCGAGCGGATTCCGAGGCTCGAATTACGAGGAGTATCCGGAGCTGCTATATACCGCTTGGACAGACCGTGAAAGGAAGCTCTCTTTTCGATCTCTCTCTATCTCTCTCTCTCTCTCTCTCTCTCTGTCTGTTTCTTTTATTCTCTTTTCATATGATGTATTCTTTTTCGCTCCTTTACTTTTTCTGTAAAAGGTCATGTTTCTTCCTTGTAGTGCTCTAAGTTCTAGAACGACGAATCTCGTCACGACGTCAATCGCTACATATAGGGGATCCACCAGATAAGAGGAAAAAGACAAGATAACATACGTTTTTCTTTTTAAACTGTATTTTATGCAATTATTACGTATAAATATCAGGAAATTATTAAAATACTTACTAATAATAATCTAATTTATGTTTTTATCAAAAATTCATTACGATTATGAAATTACAGTAGATTTGCAATTACATATATATAAATAAAGGCGCATCATTTGAATTATCTGTATTATCTGTAATCAGTGAGACATTCACGTAACTCAAAAAGAAAAAATGGAGATATTATTAGGGTTCAAGTCAAATTATACATAGGATATTAAAGAGAGTAAGGAAACAAATAAATATTTAGGATTAATAAATTAAAATTGGTCTGAATATTAATATTCGAGAGATTTTATACAGTTTCTAATTAAACTCTTACCTAGTTCCTCGAAGTCAAATCAAAATTTCAATGAATTTAAACGTATTCATATACGTTAATAAACATAAATACATCAACACAGATCCAATCAAGTTTTTCTTCTTAAAAACTAATGTGATCATATCCCCTTAAATAGAATTATAAATTACGAAATCTTCAACTTTATAATCGCATTCTTAAGTAATATAATACCAATGTTGGTAACAAAACATTAATAAAATTGAGGCCAAATCATAATTTCAATAAGTTTCATGCCCAGGAATTCTGCAGCATATGCTTTCAAATACTCAAACTATGGAAAGCTTTAAGAGATTTATTTAGTTAGAAAATTAATGTGCTGAGCCAAGTTAGTTTCATGTACATTATAACGCGAATGTTAATCGTAGCTTGCAGAAAATATATTATAAGATTTTCATCTAATTTCATTACCGTGACGCCATTTAAGGTTCATCCTATTCAAATTTTTGATTTGAGCTGAACGTAACTTCTTACACCTTTTTAGGTTTAAGAGAATCAGAAGACTAATCCATACTGCTGCAGATTAACTTTAAAATATGCGAGATTGAAATCGACTAAAGTCACTTCCTATTTGATGGTATGGATACCGTGGGATGATCCAAGAGGATATTACTTCTGCATCATCCTAATTACCGACGCGGGTCTCTCAGCCATTTCTCAAGCCTTTTATTGCAATTGAGAATAGCTTTTGTAATAGAAACGGATTCTAGATCACTTTTAGAGACTACACATTGTCAGCTAGATAACCATATCCAATTCAAAGGGAACTATATCTTGTCTGCCTTCTTTCCTTTTAATACGAAATGCCTCAGATTAAAAATGTGAGAAGAAAATTGCTTCACTAGTACAACAGTGCGTGTTTATAACTCGATTCTACCGTGAATACTCTTTGGCTAATGAATAAATCTTTTTCTCTTCTTCTCAGAGAACAATAAGGATGTATATCATACTGTTCACAAAATCACATAATTATATTAATTGCAAAAAATTATGTAACAATATCCAAAATCTTATCTTTCTATACATGCATAGACATAGACATTGGTATTATATAGAATACCTTGTACTTGTGATAAGTGAAGATTAATCATTTAAAATCGGAGGAGAAGGAGCCCGAAAGCAAACACACGACATATCCATAAATTAGTGCCAAGTCAGTGCAATTCACCATATCCATTACACTTTTTCTGCTGAGATCTACGTAGGATGTAGAAATAAATCTACTAAATGATCGCCCTTGAGAAATCGACAAATTAGTAACAGGGAAAACATAGTAATTTTTTTATAATTTAAAAACTATTAATATAGTAACCCATCCCCTGTGTGAAGCAAAATCTACGTAATCTATAATTGTGATTACGATCGTTTAGGTACTATTATCTTCATAGAAACTTGTTTGTAATGTATCGGAAATTCTTGCTTTTCTCAAGAAAATCGACGAATTATGTCTAAATAATCCTCTGAAGAATCTCCAGCAAAGCGAGAAGGCGAGGGCGCAATTGTTCTTTTTATACGTGAAACTGAAATCTTAGAAAATCCTGCTCGGACTGGAGAGCTGGCAGAAGATAAAGCGGAGAAAAGAAAAAGCGAGAACGGCCAAAGGAGAGATGTCGGATATAAACGGACCAAGCGCGCCTTTAACGCGAGTGGCGCCTGCGCGCACTTTACTGCCCCATGAGCGCTCGGAGCGCGAGCCGAGCGAAGAGCTTATGGATTTAATCTCGGGGTGGGATAACGCGTGTCGGCCGGAACGAGAAGGTATACGGGGCCGGCCGGCTCTTTTGCATTAACTGTTCGTTAAGGCGCGGACGCGCGGGGAGGGGAGAGGGTTTGTTTTGCCCGCCGCGTCGCTGATGGCGGCCGTAAGTGGTTGCGCGGGGGCGATGGGCGGAGGAGGAAAAGTATTCAGAACGGCGATCAACGTTGAAATTGTGAAATATTTCCCGGGGCGGCATTAGCGCTCGCGTACACGCGCGAGAACCGTGCGGTTTTGTCGAATCTGCCTTTTTTGCTTTTTAACAGGGGCGGGGGCGTGGCGGGGGGGGGGGGAGGGTTAAAACACGCGAGTTACCGCGCGCTTTCGGGGCGAAGCACGGTTATTATTAGTTGGGCGAAAATGCGCTTGTAAGAGCGACGTTTAGTAGACGGGCGAGAGACTAGAGAAAAGGAGCCTGGGGGCGGGGAGTCAATTTGTTTCGTTATACATAAATTTAGACGAGAATAATAATGAATCTGCGATGCTTGGGCTTTGAAAAGTTCGGTTCGAAAGAAAACTTCCCATCGGTCTGTATAGTCTCTTTTGCATCTTAATTAGAATTGATGTCCTGGATCAGGAAAGTTTCTTTTTCGAACTCGTAGTTTGGGAGAGGGGTTCGAACATATACTAATTTTTCTGATAATTTGATTCTTTCGTCTTGTAACATAAGCTACATGAAGCTTGTTTTAATTTATTCGTTCTTGAAAATTGTTCAATTACGATAAATATAGATGTTGTTATTGTATTCATATGAAATTATACAGAAATAATATAGCTATTATGCTATCATTAAAAATATATTCTGATGTATTTTACTTTTATCGATCAATTTTACATTTATAAAGAGAAAGTTATAGGAAGAATCTGTTTTTCTTCAGAATTAAAAGATTATTAAGATTTTAATCAAGATTCTTTTTATGGAGTACTAGGTATTTAAATTTTCTTCAAATTGTTAAACTTCGTTTTGAATTTCAAATCTTTTTTAAAATTTAAATTGAAAGTGGTGCAAAAATAAATTAAAAGTTGTATAAAATTGTTATTATATATATGACTTTATGCAGAAAGAAATGCATTTAAATGCATGTGAATTCGTAAAATTACATGATCCATTATCCAGTATATTAATTCTTGTTTTCTTTTATTGGCATAGATAAAATTTGGGGTCAATAATAATACACTACTATATCTATCTATTTTATAATTTAATAAAGTTCCATAATCTACTATTAATAAATATTAACGCAATTTTTTTAAATATTTAATCTGCTTAAATAGATTATTATAATTTTTTACTACTGTTACTATTCGACTATTTTCATCATATGAAGTCATAACAACGCTGAAATCGTTAAAGCGATAGAATAAATTTTAGCCATTGCTTATAAGTTCACCCTTTATAAGAAATACCTCTCATTTCACATTTACCCTCCCCTATTCTTCATCCCTCCCATCATTTTCTTTACCTCCTAGGAGAGAAGCTGTCACGACCCTCATTCGAACAAATAAGAAATCTCATTACTTTCCGAGCGACTGCGACAATATTTCCTCGCCTATGTCGAATTCGGCATGGTCGGGAGTTGCTCTCGATCAAACCACCTCCCACCTACGTAATTCAGGACAGATCCGTAAATCCGATTATCGCGCCGAGTCACCGTCGACGTCGGACGGAGGGAGGGCTGAGGCCTCGTGCCCTGCGAAATCCTGGGAGGGTGAGTGGTTCTGAAAGGGTGTTCACCGATTTTAGCGCTCGTCCCAATTGTTCGTAGAGAGCCGGAAGTGGCGCAGATGAATCGAGTACGTGGCAATGCTTGTGATCGTTATGATATATATATATATATGCTGCATAAACCGAGGAATATGTGCTTTTCATACGGGTACCTGAGCAAAGGGAGTTCGGCGTCCAATTATCGCGTCGGTATATAAATGTTTGCAAATAATTAAGAAAGATTTAGAGGAAACGGATGCAAATAAATATCGTTAATATTAGTGCCAAAAGAATAAAGGTGTACATTTATTCACGCTTTGTTCGATCATATAAATAATATATTAATCGATCGTCTACTATCTTAACTCGTACGAATAGAAACTCTTACAAGTGAAATTTGCAACCACGTGCACTATTATCTTAAAATAAAAAAACCATAATTATTATATTCCAGACGCTCTCAAGAGCGTAATTTATCATCCACGAAGCTCTGGAATACAGTATACTCGAAAAATAACATGCTTCATAAGCCTTAAACTTTTATATAAATATTCCGATAGCAGCATAAATTTTTAATAAATAATCCCAATATAAGAATTCTTATCAGTTCAAATTTCAAAAATCATTGTTTCATACATATACGATTTATTTCACCGATCGGAAGAAATTAGTTGTCATTGGAGATTATGGGCCTAAGACTCAATATGGATAAATACTGAGTTTCCTACGGTGTTTTAGCGTTATTACATTTTGAAATTGAACGGTTATAGAAATATTGGGCTTGAATGGTCAATGGACAGATCACTTTTGATCCATCTTTGTGCAATTACTATCAAATGGTTCCTAATTTCAAATCTGTGACTTCGAACATATATAATAGACATTTTCAGACACGAGCGGAATTTTCAGGCGCTATAATGTTTTTAGTTTAACTTTAATACTTTAATTGTAGCAGGAAATTCTCAGAAAAAACTTTTTTCTGATTAATTTTGAACTTCACCGATACAATGTGAATTTTTTAATATGTTTATAATGCAGAGCAATGAAAATGTAATAGTGTATTATCTGAGATTGTTTGCAATCAATCGTTGAAATTTTTTTTTATAGCTTCAAATTATAATAGATATGAAGTGAAAGTGGATCTATTTAATTTTCGATATTTCGTAGCCAAGAATATAATCAAATTAGGTATTAGAATTTCCAACATTCAAGATTTTTATTTTTTGAAGAAAATCTATATAAGTTACAGAACTAATTTACATATTAAATAAAAATATTTTACTTTATTTGATTATATAAAATTTAATCAAGATTTTTTGCTTAGCTTAAATGAAATTCATTTGAATTGAATTAACGTTTTATAATTTCTTTTAAAATTTTCTATTTTTTCTCACGTTTGCAATTCCAACATTTATACTTCATAAGCATCTAGAAACTATCATAATTTTATATGTTTCCAAATGCCTTATTTGCCATCGGGTCGATTAATTGAAATGGTGATTAGACCAAAACTTACACAAAGAATTTTTTATTATATCTATTTTTATGTGTGAGTTTTATCGCTATATATGGACTGTATGTGTTAATACTATGATTATAATAATAAAAAATAGTTCGATTATATTAGTTTCATCCTTCCTATAAATATAGATTATCGTAGTTTTAGTGAAATAAAACGAGAATGCTAGTGGTTACAGCGTTAAAGTGTGCATTATCAATATTCTTGAAAGTTATATAATATTAAGAAGATAGTCTTTCCTGCTTATAATATACCAGTCGGTCCAATTTAAAACTCGAAGGGGGGCTAGGGCAAGAAAGAGCTCGACGCTGTTTTGAAAGAAAGCGCTCGCGCACGTAGCACGCCGAGCAAAGCTTCCTAACGTTCATCCGCTCGGCAGCAAAATAACCGTTACACGGCATTAAGCTCCGAGTGCGCGCGCCCGCGCTAACAGGTACACGCACACACACATACAGACGTATCAAAGATGGAGAAAACGCATCAGCCCTCGAGCTATAAGTGTGCGGAAAAATTTCTTCGGAGACCTCGTTTCTTCAATGCGCCCTCTATCTCTCACCCTCCGCTCCGCCCGTGCGTTCCCGCGATCTCGAATACTCTCTGGGCGTATATCGGCAAACTAGCGAAATAAGTGAGCCGTGGAAAGCTTCGAAGAGAGCCAGGTCGAAGGGGGGGGGGGGGTTGGGTGTACTAGTAGGTTTGGCATACACAGCAACAGAACCCGAGCGCAAAATGCAAAGAAGCCGCGCTGCACGCGCAGGCAGTAGCTCGAGGAGCAGGGGATTCCGACTCTCCCGTGTTGCTCGCAATAGTGTCGCCAGATAGCTGGGGTGGACAGGGGTTGGGTGGGGCAGGGCGACGGCGGTGGAGCCGGGCGATACAGAGGCTCGCGCGGTAATTGTGCGACCTGCATAATTCGATTACGCTAATCCCATCGTAGCGCGCTGCCCGTGCCTCCCACCCTCGCTCCTCCTTGCCCCGTCCTCGTAATTGAACGACTAATTACATTAATTTAAAATTTTCGGTAACTCGCGCGTGCGCGCGCGCGCGCGCGGAACGCGCACGTCGACGGCGACGAGTTCAATTAGCAGATTGCTCGCTCTCTCGCTCTTCCCGAGTGTTTCGAATCTCCCCTTCCCCTGCCGCGCCCCGCCGGTCCCCGCGCTCCGGATGGAAATGAGATAAGGGCGAACGGGGGTTTGGACGAGAGAGCGGGGGGCGGGGGGAGGTGAACGGACGGGACAGTACAGTAGCAGCCAGCGCGCGAGCGCGGGCGCGTTATAAAGCAGAAGTGGCGGGCGGCGAAATATATAACTTTCGTAGGGGGTTGGCAGGAGATGGGAAAGGCGGGTGGGGAGAGACGGCGACCCGAGCTTCAAGTGCCAGTTATACCTGTCCGGCGCAGTGCGGGATATACCTTCACGGTTCAGCCGTGCTGTACATCTATATACCTATATACGTATGCGGGATGCAAATTCGATCCCCGACTATATGCGTCGCCCCTCCTTCTCCAACGGCTCCTTCGCGACCCCCTCCTCCCCTTTGTGTATATACGTGCGCGCGGCTCTTTTCAAATGGGACCTGGCACGCGTGGTCGTGCCTCCACTCGCTCCCGGGCAGGTATACGCGACTGTGCACTTGGCTTGGCTGCGGCTAATTGCCCTCGACTAAATATAAATACGATATAGACTGCTCCTTGGCTCTTTCCTCCCTCGTAGCCCTACCTATCCGCGGTCCGTTGCGGAGGGCACTCCTCGGGGATGATACGGTGATACTTCCAGCGTCTCGTTCGCTCTCTCTCTCTCTCCTCTCTCTCTCTCTCTCTCTCTCTCTCGTTCCATCCTCTCTTGTTCGATTACAATTATTTTGAGAGAGAGAGAGAGAGAGAGAGAGAGAGAGAGAGAGAGTGAGGAGGAGGGGGGGGGGATAGAAGTGGAGAGAAAGAGTGTCGCCGGCGGATTATAAAGCCGTTCTACGAAATTAGGTCGGTGTATAATAAGTACGGGAAGATTCGTGTGGGGGGCGGGGGAGGGCTCGAGTAGTAGCGAATCCCCCGACACTTTGTGTGGGCGTGCGTGTTTCCGTATAGGAAGAACGCACGATTAAGCTGGGAAACGCAGAGATAGTGAGCGAGAGAGAGGTGGAGGGGAGGGGAGAAAGTCGTTTTCACAGCGAATTATAATGGCGCAAATATTATCTTATTTGTTTAATCGCGCCGGAGTGCGTTAGCGTCGTAAGCGTTAACGTTAATCGCTCCACCCCCTCTCCCTCGCGGCTCACTTCACCTTCCGCGGCGCCTCTCCCCCCCTCGTCCGTGGCAAACTTTGACCCATTAGGCGGTGGAGGATGTGCGTCTCCTCGGCGGCATAACGAACTGCTCCGCGGCTGTTCCCTAGATACTTACACGCTGCTCCGCGTGCGTTTGATGCTCGTCGCGAGTCTTGCCGTCGCAATGCACTCGCGATTGTATCATCGGTTTATTTTAGTCTCGTACCCGGATTTACATTATTTTTTATACGTTATTTCTTTTTTATGCAGTGATACGATGTAACGGTTAGTTCCTGGGATTTTATAATAGTTACCCAGCTGAATATCTACAAAGTCTTTTACAAAGAAATAAAATATAGTTAGAGAAGGTATCATTGTCAAAGTAAGACTGGATTTGTGTAATGCAAATCTGCATTTTGTTAAAGCGTGATAATCAAACTAATTTTCAAGCAATCACCTGAATATCATTAGCAATTACTGAATCTTTTATTTAAGCATTGCATTTTTATTCATTCATTACAGCCTTTGTCATTTAGAGTAAATATATATTATCGAGAATTCTGAAGAATACTGAGCCAAGTATCGTGCAAAAATTAATGTGCAATTAAAACGAACTCTTCGCGTAATTGAGTGATTTGCATTTAAAAGTATACTTTGCGTGAGCATTGTATCAATTAATATTTATTCCATTTTAATTTTTATTCAACTTTCATTAAAATTTAAAAAAATTCAGATGCTCAACACCTTTAAACTTTTTTCTAAATCGAAGGTAATTACTTAAATACAATAAATAAATATCAAAATAACCTGCCATCATGGTCGTCAAATTATTATAAACAAAAAATCGATCATTATGATGGATCGTTTAAAACCCAATTTTCTGCACTGCAGACTGCAAATTTTACGACTATTTTTTACTAATGCACTAAATAAAAGGCTTTGCCCATAATTGAGCAATCGATTACTCTAATTTCGTCCAAAATTATTGTTCAGACTTTTGCACATGAGTCATCAGCCACGTCATTAGCTGTAAAAATTTGTAAATGCATCAGCTACTTGAAGCAGGTGAACGCAACTAACTATATACTTGATCGAAAAGCATCGATTTTACGTACGATAGCTACAGAACGTTAACGTACTCGAAGCATAACGCATAAAAGTATTTGTACAGCCGAGCATGGAATACGTTAGGATACATCCGACCCTCCTCGGTCGATGAATTACTTTATTCTTTTACGAGGAGCAGGTGATATAAAGTCCGTTTATGATATATTCGTATGCGCGCGGCGGGATAACTTTGTGTACGTATACATATGTAGTTATCAGCGGTAGTAACTGCAATAATTGCCCCCAATGTCCTTGGGGAGATGGAAGGCGAAGAGGGAAATAACGATGATTGAATTAATAAACAGAGCGTTATTGTGCATATTGAGCGTTGTCCTTGTCGTTATTTAATTATTATGTAATATATAATTAATTCGAGAGTTCACTAATTTTATATATATATATATATATATATATATATATATATATATATATATATATGTATATCAGTTCCTTTTTTGCTATTGGCACATTGTTCGAAAGCGAATACAGATTCAGATCGCACGGATTTGCGAACAATCTAACTTTGCGAATAACTCAACTCATCGGAAAAGATAATCAGATTTGTATGGAAAATGTCGTTTAAGGATAGGAGTTCGAGATACTCACAGTTCGAATTGGTAATAACCGATAATAATTGTCGTTTAAAAGCGTACGTATTTAAATTTGTAAATGTACAAGAATTCTTAAATAATTGCCATGAGTTGTATAGAGAAAAAGCAAACAAACAGCCAATTTGTAATTAAATCATAAGTTTTTAAAATTTTTGAAATGTTCAATACGTATTAGTTATATATATGTGTACGAAAATTAGATATTATTTATATATATATATATATATATATATATATATATATATATATAATAAATGAGTGCGCGCGCGCGCGTGTGTGTACATATATATATATATATATATATATATATATATATATATATATATATATAGTATATAAACACGAAAATTATATATATATATATTTTATAAATGTGTGTGTGTGTGCGCGCGCGCGCGTGCGTATATATATATATATATATATATATATATATATATATATATATATATATATTTAAATATATAAAAACCCGCAGATCTTTCCAACATGGGAAAGAATTTAAAAAATTGATTTCCTATGTATGTTTTATCTTGTGTTTATAAAATTATTATATTATCTTAAGTGCTTTACGGTCATATGCAAACTATAGTATAGTAATCCCACATTGCGTTTTAGCATTGTGCATAATGCGTTAGCTTGCGAATTGTAGGGTCGTGGGTTTCGATACTCAGCGGAGGTCGGAATTTTTTTCATCGAATAAAATGTTATATGTGTTCAGCAGAGGTGTTTAACATTAAAATTTACAATAATTAGTGTATAAAAAATATATTAATAATTATTAATTGTTATTGTAAATCGTAATACGTAATAGTCATATAGAAACTAATTTATGAATGCTAATTAAATGGTATGCGTCACCTAAATACGTAAATATATTTTTTTATTTTAAATAAATAAATATTAAAGAGTCAAAAAATTATTGACTTAATCGAGGAAACAAAATTAGAATAATTTATTATTGGCTTAATTTCTAGATTTTCTGACTAGAATCAGTCTAGTTTCTAGCTTGGTATACCTACCAAAATCTAAGCTCGTTCCCTATTAAAAATGCTATTAAAAGTGGGACAAATCGGAACTAGGATCAGACTAGATTTCCCTTCTGGGTTCGAACATTTGATAAGGAAAACTCACCCGATGCTAGTTAGATTCGAGAATAAATTTCTACACGGGTAGTAATATATATGTCCTATCAGTTATATACAGTTTTTTTATAGTAATAGCAGTTATATATTTTTTTACAGTTACATATATTTTCCACTCGTGTTCTTTTATGTTTACTCGAACTGCGCTCGTGAACAGTACTGTATGTCTTCCAAACAAGCAAAATACTTATCTTAACAATAATTTTAAATGTAATAATTTAATTCCTAGATTTATATCTTATTTTCTTCATTTTGTTGAACTTTTTCACGCTTCGCTTACTTAAGATATAGTTCCTTCACGTTTAATGTATTAACGCTTACGCATACATGTATGTATAGTCTATATGTATTTGTATATCGTGAACCTTATATTTAGTGTATATCATATTAGGAATAAGGGCTTGTAAAGCGAGAACGAAATTTTGAGAGTCGTTGTCGTGACGCAACATGCATTCGCGTCTCGGACGAGCAAAGGGCCGGTTGTCTTTATTATATTCTGTGTTACGTAGTTTTAATTGTATCATTGTACGCGACGCGTTGTTATATTATAAGTGTGTGCCGTGGTCTGTTTATATGCCGGGCGAGCGGTGCGCACGGGCACCTGCCTCGTAGAGGTGGTTTACTTACCTCTGAGATGCAAATTACGAGACGAATTTCAATTTCGTTTTGCGCAACAGGGGCGGTGATTTTCCGAGACGTTGGACCCGCGCTGCTGCGCGAGTGCACCTCCCACACTTCTCAAAGGCACAAGCGACTGGTAACATAAGTTGACATTGCGAGCGATGCGTATTGAATGATGCATTCGATAATAATAAAGTCAATTTATATATGTTTTTGTATTTATTTTAAGCTTTTTTCCTCTTTTCTTCTAGGAGAGATTTTTTTATGCCAAAAATAAATTTTGTCTAAAATTTTACTCATATTTTATCTATTGACTTGTTTGTTCACCCGATCACGCATCTATCCCCTCTAGTTCCCATTCCTCGTTGCTTTTTTTTCTTTTGAAAATTTGCATATATTATTTTTTTTTTCATTTCAAATTAAAAGATTGTGCTATTACTAAATGCTCTACGTACAAAACAAACCTACATTGTTACACAGATTATTTTTAAATATGAAAATATGTAAACCATCAAATAATTATGGCTTAATTCACAGTGAGCAGTTTTCTTATTGCAGTATCGAATGGTTTTTCTAGATCTTCTTATTAAATTTAAAAATTTGATGCATATTATTTGAAAAATAAAAAAAGACGTCTTGTCAGGTGCTCTGCACGAATGGTTATTAAGTAGATTGAACTGATTGAAATTAGTTTTCTGGAACGATCCGATAATATTCAATTTTATTGCAAAAGATCGAGGAATTATTGCAAGGTAATCATCAGAGAACTCTACAGTAGAATGCTATAAATTTTCTATTGGTCGTTTGTCTCTACGAGTTTTATTATTTTCGTTATAAGAATAGAAACGTTTAGCAGTTTTTTCAATAGCCTCCGCTATTTATTTTATCTTTTCTCAAAATCGGACAAAAGACAATATGCATATGTATGTAGGAAAATATTTGTTTTGCAAGCATGCCTTTTATCTATTTTTACCATTTATCATCTGCTTTAAAGGGAATGTCGGTTAATAAACCCACAACAGTAGGACCATATTTTAATAAAAATAATATGATATAATTTGATCTTGCAGGTCCAGTTTTAATGCAATGCAAATATAATTTTTTCCTTCTGCATAAAACTGTATTCTTTCAAAATTTGGTGGCGTTCGTTTCAGTAGTAGTTATAGATGTAAATAAGTACGATACGATTCTTGCGAACTTTTTCATCATCTGTGCGAGATCGCAAGGCTCGCTAGAACTGGACATATTCGTTACTTTGTTTATCACTATACTTTATACATAGTATCAAGATATTTTCTCCTACTTCTTGTACATATCACGTGACTCCTTCCCTATTGTTGTACCCGCGTGAGTTGTACGAATCAACGAATTTCTGCGACGAGTCGATGAAGATTTTGCGTTTCTTGTGCGTTCGATAGGTCATTTCGGATGTTAAATATCGGTTACGTGAAATATCGTTATTTAACTCGCGCACTAGGCCGTTGCTTTGTAACCGTTACGCCCGAAGTTATTTTGGCCTCCTCCGATTACAGCTTACGACAAGGCGACTGTGTGCTAGCGCGGTGGCGCAAAACTATATATATATATATATATATATATATATATATATATATATATATATATATATAACGCGATAAGGAAGCAGCTTGACTTTAAGTTGTGGCGAGGTTAAGGGGAGTTGGAGTAGGAGGGCCTGAGTTGCCGGAGTTGCCTCTCTTTTTTTTTCACGCGGCGAGCAAACTTTGTAGAATGTTCTTGGTGGTGTCTCTCTAGAACTTGTGGGGGCGAGGGGAGAGGGGCTCAGGAATTCACAGGAAGCAAAGGCGATGGATACGGTTGAGCGGCGCAATTAACGGTTTTGTGTTAATTAAAGTTGCTTGGAAGGAGGCGGGCAGTGTTGAATTCCGTGTATAGAAATATTTTCTGTACGATCGCTGATTATGCGAACTATTATTACAGCGGGAAATAGAAATACTTTAATGCTTCAGTTGTCAAAATACTATAAATTGATAAAAGAAAAGTATTGATAAATTATACTGTTAAATGATCATCGTGTACAATCGATTGCTGAAAATGGATTTTTCATTATATATGTTAAGAATTTATATACACAATTATTATATTAACATAATGTATATTATGGTATAAATAATAAATCATATATATTATGGTATTTCATTTTTTCTCAACATTTCATTTGCAATTGTTATTATTGATATTTTAGAATTGATAAAGAATTTTATTAACTGAGTTCAAATTTTACAATTGAACAAATAATTTTTCTTTTCCTGGAAATCAATACGTCAGACGAAACAATAGAGACAAAATATCGGTAAAGCACGAAAGGTGGAGTTTCGAAGAATGTCTTTTTATTGGCCAATTTTTTGGAAACTAATAGAGCTATACTGTACGTGCAGGTTAGTGCTACTTTTCTAAAGAAGGTAAAAACTGCTTTCTAAGAAATGTTCAGTATTCGTGACAATAAAATTGAAAAGAGAATAAAGAAGAACCACCTATAAGAGAAAGATATTTTATTTATAAACTGTTAAATGAGTATAGATTTTAACAATTTTAAATTATCGAAAAAGTAATAAATGCTAGGTTTTCAACGACATGGAATACGACAAAATTTTTGACTAATGCTCGCTATGACAATTTACTATCAAGTAATTCAGCATTTAGTACTACGGTAAATTAATTGGCGGCATTTCTTTTTTAAGCCGCTAAATGTCAAAATTGATATTTTAGTTTCAGAAAAAGTTGAACGTTTGAATTTGTAATTCGAAATATCTTGATAAAGCAATGGCCATCTCATTACACATAAATCACGGCACGACCTTATACTTCGTAATATTGACATACTCCGATATAAATAATTTATCGAGTTCTATACGAATTTGTCAATATTCAGTCTATTATAGAAGACCCGATAAAATAAATACTAAATTACCAACGTGGCATACTACCTCGATTTTTTACTTATACACCGAAATAAATTTTCAGTAAAAATTACATCCTTAATCAGATTAATCAGAATTAAATGTGATTTTCTGTCTAATATTTACCTGCTATAGATTAATATTTACTACACTTTACAAATATTAACTCAACATTCGAGTAAGTGTTATTTTATTATTCCATACATCGTTATTCAACATGTTCCCATGTAATTTTTGTTACCTTCGTGTGAAAGGATCGATTTATTTATAATAGGATGAAATTACATGCTTCGGATATGTATTTGATTTTCTGCTAAATAAATTTCGAAATTTCGATTAACTTTTACGCAACAATTTTGTCGATCTTTAAGCTGAAATGTAGAATAATAGAGAAATAAATTGAATTTTTCTATCGAAATCTGGTATTACATTATACGAATATATAGCAATTCCGTTTCTACAATCGCGCGATGTCGGATATATGATAATTTTCTTTAAAAATATGGCAAGTTGAAATTCATAGTCCGCATAAATCAATTCACGTGCAGGAAGCTATTGTTTCAAACGCTCATTTTTCTAGCTATCGGATTCCCATATCGTTCGGATTTTTCAATTCGCGGAATAAGTCGTCCACGTTCGATCGACGCAATTACCAATTTCAAGAATTTCGTCGCTGTATTCATTTTTCTTCGCAATTGCAAAATATAAAAAAATTGTACGCTTGGAACGTTCCTTTCCCATATATTCGACTGATTTATCTAGAAGATGGATTTTAATATACGTTATTTTAAAAGAAGATATATTTTAAGGTACCATAGGAGCAAGTTCAGAAATAAAAATAGAGTAAAGATTTTATTTTCGAATAGAACTAATACAAATATAATAATTTTTTTGTGATTTCAAGCTCAAAGACGCTGTGCTTTATAATCAATTTTAACTCGTAAAAATAGAAAACTGAAGTAATTAGATATTAAAATTATTATTATTTGTAAATCTGTAATCATCCGAAAGTAAACTAATTAAAGTAAGTTATAAAGTTTAATATTTTCTTTAGTGGTTTATTCCGCGGATAATATCAGCTATATCTATAGTTGAGGTGCACGAAATAAGAACTGATTCAAACTACTCTGAACTCTTATAGCCCCATCAGAAGTATCGGCGAAACTGTCATTCTCGGAAGAAAACACAGAGACAAGAGCGATAAAACCTTACTTGGAAAGTTTCGACTGGAAACTCAGATTATTTTTTAACGCGATTTCCAAGCTGCCCAATTCCGAACTGTACACTGCGCAAACTGAAAAATGTCTTAGCAAGTCTCTATCGCTCTGTTTTTTATTGTCTTAAATGTACCGATGAAAAATATCAAATGAAATATGAATACTGAGAAAATCGAACTGTATTTAAAAGTAGCAAAATATTTTGAAGGGATCGTACCTCTGCTGCAGAAAGAATAATTCTGAACTATTTTTAAAATATTTTTTATACACAGATTATACACAGATTATACACAGACAAATTTATTACAGATAATAAGTTTCATCATCTTAATACGTTCATACATACTTTAAGAAACATTGTTATATGTTTGAAAAATGTTTCTGTCTTTTATCCATCGCTTTCTTTTATCTGAAACATTCTAATACACAGAAAATGATGATTTTAAAATTATACGAGAATATTGCAGAGCATTTCGATAAAATATTTTGACCTCGAATATATTTCAGTAATATTTTTGAAGTATATATGAAATAATTTGTAAAAAATTTTTCTGACATAGGAAAAAAAAATGTTCTTTTTTTCTCATATTCTTACGTGGATGGTATATAACTAAAGCTATATGTAACGTTTATGATATATGTTGCATTGAAAAACTCGCCAACATGGAGAGGTTTCCTTATTTCGTATATGGATTATAGGTAGATTTGGTCAAATAAATAAAACAAGGTGATTGAGCCGATAATGATGTTATTTATTGGCTCTTGGGGAAAAGCCTTGAATAGGCATAAAAACCCCACGAAATGTTATATAATTGTTAGTATGTATGTGTATGATACGTACTCGGTACGTAGTGTATGAGGCGTGCTCGGTACGCTGCGTATGATACGTACTCGGTACGTAATGTGTGATGCGTACTCGGTACGCTGCGTATGATACGTACTCGGTACGTAATGCATAATGCGTACACGGTACGCTGTGCTGCTGGCACTTTACACGGGGCCCCGGTATTCAGGACTGTGTCTGTCTCATCAAAACCTTGTGTCGCTTTTGATTTTATATTTTATTGCGTTTTATTGTATATGATTATGCTAATATATGAATTTGTGTTGTAAGAGTATATGAATGATGAGAATAGTGACTATGAATTAAAATTAAATGAAATTAATTAATTTAAACGAATTTTACACGATTGTGATGGAAAAGGGACGTTCGCACTCGACAACGGATCGCGATAGACTGAACAGTCGCGTAATGATTATGTATCGTTATGATTTAGTTCTCCTTTGTCCGCAGTCCGAGCGCCCCATACGATATTTATATAAACATCAAAAACAGCTTATGTTACACATTGTAAGCGAAACTTTCCGTGCACGGAACAATATATTTCTCCGAAACATTTTTTAAAAAATTCTAAGATGTGTCGCATGGATATTTCGAATTATAATTACTCTTGCCATATTCTTTTCATGAATGTATTTTGTTTGTATCAAAGCTATATGGGGCTACTGAATTTATAAGATACTTATTGTATTTGCAATTTTAATAAATTGCTAATTTTTTTTTTTTTTTGAAAATTTTATATAAGTATTTTTTTGAGTTTTTGCTCGATAGCATTCGTTACTGAATTTTTAAAATTATGTTACAAATATTTTAAAAGTACTCTTTGTTGCAGTGTAAATAAAATATTTCTTGCAAAATATATTATTTATTTATATATTCATGTTATAGAGAAGTGTCTTTGATACGCTTACATGTAATGCAGATTCCCATCTAAACTACGAAATCAACATTTTTTTCTGATTAAAGCTAAATTTTATTGTATGTATTGATGCAGCGGAGTATTTTCAAAGCATGATTTGACTCGTTGGATAAGTGTGAAATGAATTTTAAAAAAGTTCCTTCTTCCCTCCAGATATGTAAAGTGCATCCTCGCGAACATCTCAGATACTATCTACATTCATTATAAGTTTTACATATTCCGAAGCTGGTCTATTTGTAAAATTGTATATGCAATCAGTACTTCTGTAGATGAAATCTCGAAACTTCATTTTCTGAATAAATTTAGCAGTTCTTTTAACCTAATAAAAATTTCAGTATATGTCACACACGCTTTTCATAATATATTTAATAGTAAATAATATATTTTCATATTTTCGACTAGTACACTTTGACAATGGCATTTAATTACCAATTGTATACGACTAACATCTGTATATGATCATATAATTTTTTCATTATTTTCAACTCTCTGAAGATCTTTATGAATATTATAATTATTTTCTAAAATCAATCAATAAATATTTATTGTATTGCCTATGAAAATATTACAATTTATAAAACTTGCTATAAGATTTTCAAAATATCATATTCTTAATTATAATACCTATATGAAATTAATAATAATGGTAATGATCAGTGCTTTCGTTGAAAAATAAAATTGTATTATCAATTAGCTATAAGTGAATATATACGAGCACATTAGTCTTATAGCCAAACGAACAATATAAATGATATAAAATAATATCTTCTGATGACAATTCCTTTTTCCTATAATTATTTATTAACAATGATATAAAATAAATTTAATGCATGTAAGATGAAAATTTCTATACGAACATAACGTGGTATCTGTATAATCTCCGAAATCAGTCGCAAGTACCGAAAAACCGAGGGCACGCAGCGCGCGAATCCTGCGTGCGTAATTTCAGCGCAGCGCGGCGCCCGAGCTGACGCAGAAATATCGAGCGCCGAGCCGTCTCTCTTCTCTCTCTCTCTCTCTCTCTCTGTCTCTCCCGTTATCCTTTTTTTCCCCGCCCTCGTTTCTCGCTTTATTCGCTTCCCTTCCGGGCAGAGGGGGAGGTAGCGACGGGGCGACGAGCGGATGAGAAGGCGAAGAATGAGGAGGAGGAGGAGGAGGAGGAGGAGGAGGAGGCGGTCGAGAAAGAATGGGCTCTGATTCCGTTTTCTGCTACGGAAACGTAGAGGTGCTGACGGAGCCGTTCGACGAGCCATCCCTATCTCTCTCCTCCCCCCCTCCCGCCGCGACGAGCACTCCGGGTCCCGCGCACTTACTCCCAGCTGATGTCCGCTCGCGCCGATTTTTCCAGCGCGGCAACGAGCACGAGGTAATGATGAATTGGCCACGAGGAATACGGGGGTTGGGTGGGGGGGGGGATGGAATGGGCAGTGGATTCACGCCGGTTCTCGGGACTGGTGCGCGGCTATTGTCACTGCAGCGCGGAGCGCGCGTGAAAGATGCATGCGCGCGCGGGACACCGCGCTGACGCGCCTGCGAGTGACAAAGTGCTGAATAATGACGACGTGCGTTACGCGACGCTCGCGAAATTAATGTCGTAGATTTAGATTTTCCGACGTTTAATGGGACTTTTAAGAGGCGCTTTATTGGAATAATACGGTTCGCGAAAGGGTAAAAAACTGTACCAGTATTTATGGGGCTTATATTACGAATGATGTATACAATAGAAAAATTTTTTTTGCAAGAACAGGAAATTTAAGAGACGTTGGATAAATGGAAATTTAATAAACATTGTTAATCAAGCTTACTAATATATTTTATATCTTCCTTAAAAAATTACAAAGATAAAGAATCTGTGATTTTAATATACTAAATAATGTTTCAAAATGATATATAGATAATGTTCTTAACCTGGATGTAGTTTATCGTATCATGTTCACGACGTATCCGTAATCATTTAAGTCAAGTTCAAATGACATTAATTTGTACCAAAACATTGAATCATTATTACAAACAAGATAGAATTTCAGTCTTAGAAAATATTAGCGTATCCGTAGAATTCGTCTGGTGTTGTTAAACTAGTTTTAAGAACTTTATTTATGTACAAATTAATTGAGATAATATTTAATAAATTTATGTACATTATATCTTAAAAATTTAGAAATATGTTTATCGTAAAAGATAAATTTACGTAAAAAAAGATTTTCTATTTATTCTACAGTGCCATGATTTAATATGGAAATGTAATGCTCACTGTGCACGTTAAACTAAATTAGATAAATTAGATTGCGTAAAGAAAATCCTTCTTTATTATAAGAAAAGTTCTCTTTCAAAAAAATTTGTGTTATGGTTTAATCAACATATGTTCAATAAATAGAATATTGAAATCAAATCCATTCATTTAATCGTTACAATCTATCTTTTTCTATTTAGCAAGAGGGATAAGTTGAACTAACTTTCATAAAATAAGTTTAAAAATATGTATGTTTTTACGTAATACTAAGAAAATCTTTATAATAATTTTCTTGCGTGGCCCGGAGTTTTTCATATAGTCAGATAAATGAATATTTCATTTTGAAGTGACAGCATAATTTGTTTATAATTGAATTGACAGTAAAACTGCTAAGGACACAGAATTGGATTGAAGCTATATATGTATGACGGTTTTTATAAAATTTGTATTACAAATTAAATCTATGAGCTCGTTCAAGTTAAATTCAATCTTGTAGCAACTGAAATCGTATTCCGAGTCCAATATATTCTTTTATTAGTTCACGCCTACACGAGCACTGCCGTAACAAATTCAAGATCTCCTCGATAACTTGATGTTACTTTATGTTTTTCCGCGAACTGAACCGATTTTTCGGGGTTACGAGGCTCAAAAATGAGTAATCTCCAAGAGAAGGCCCATTTTTTCTCTAAAACCCGTTAATGTTCGAGAAAATTAACTAAAGTTTACTGCATAAGCCAGTCATTTTGATAAATAATTATATTTTATAGATTTTTTGTTTCTTTTATTTTGTTCGTAAAATCCACATTTCAAGCAAAAATGACGGGGGGGGGGGCTCATAGATCGGCACCTTCAATGATCGTGTATTTCAAATTTTGATGATGATAAAGCTTTACGATACATAAAAATGTTCGCTATGAATCCAAGAATAATTGAAAGTACTTTTTTATCGAACTTTGTTCTTAAGAAATAAAACTGGACGATTTTCGGAAAAAGGAGCCTTTTATAGGAAACGAACAATTTTTAGGCCTGGTAGTCTTGAAAATTCGATTCAGCAGTCCTCCTGTGCGCCCGGACCATATGTACAATAATGATCAGCGATTGCAGAGGAGACGAAATAAATGAAATCCTGGACTTGTACAACCAGGTATTGAATCCAGAAACACATGTTTTCCTGACGTAGTTCACTAACCTATCGACGCCATGATACATTTTGTTTAACGTACATCTCGCACAGTAATAATGTTGAGACTCCGTTCACGCTGTAGAGAATAATTATATGAAACATCAAATTATTTGTTTCATATGCAGTTTTCTGAAATTCATGTAGTGATAACGTTCAATGAAACTAATGTAATTTATTCACAAATTTTGATTTTATTTTATATGAGTTTTAATTTTTGTATGCTTCAGAAATTCATTTTTCTTACAGCTGTATTAAAATATTTCATAGCATTATATTATTAATTAAATATTTTGAACGTTTAAGCCAAATTACTTCTTATACATAAATATACAGTTACATGAAATTTTTATGCCAATTGGTTAATTGAAGTTACTTACAAGAATAAGTCAGAAAATGTAGGTCATCCATTTAATAGAAATAATCTGAAACAATTCTGATTAGATCCCGTTTAAATTTTATAAAGTTTTAGGACTCAGATAAGGCTCTTTTTTTCATAAAAATAATACTTTGCTGTAGCATTAAATTGGAGATGTTGGATATTTCAAGTAATTTTTTTAATTATCTCATATTTCTAGAGACAATGTAATTTTAAGAGAATAAGCATATGTCGGAAAATGTATAAGTTTCTTAGTTATTGAGGATTAAATTTTAGCTGATGTTACATGCGACTAATTAACTGCCTTTGCTAAAACTTTTCTTGCTTGAATTATTATGTTTCATTGAAAAAAGGGGATTTTTCTTAAAAAAGACTCGGACTATATAATGTATTCAATTTAATTAATGGTGAGTATCAATTGGAAAACGAGTCGGTATCCGATCATCTTAAAGGGAGAGGGTTAATTTTGAAAGCTTTATATGGTTCTTCACTGAAGGTAATCAAAATTACTTTACTTAATTGCGACTAAGGCGATGATGTACATTTATTGTAATCTATTTTTGACAGAAAAACTAACTCAGCAGCGGTTCAATCATTTTATTGGAATTTATTCACTATTATTTTTGATATCAAAATAGATGATTTCTGAAGTAGCCAACCTTAATGCTTCTATTTTTACATTATTGCAAACTTTATCAACGGCAAGTGACCCCATGCAATCAATTTTTAGATACCTATGAATTTTGTGCTTTCATTATACTAGTGAAGATAGATTTTATAACTAATACGGTCAATAAATGACAAGAATTCTTATATAATAACGAATACACATATTTAGTGTTTACGGTACATTTGATCGATTATCGTTACATTTATATCTAAAACTTTGTTATTTAGACATAGTCTTATCGATTGAATGTATCTACATTGTTGTAAGGAAAACGTAAATTATTCAGTGGTATACAAAAACAGATTAATTGCTTCTAATCTATTACTACATTTCTGTACCATCGTAGAAAAAGGACGCAAATATAATGTAATGGAATATTTTGATAACAAACGAACGTTGTAGCGAAACGACTAACTATTTAGATATCAAGAATAATGGTTAATGAATTTCAATAAAATCTGTGTCCAAAAGTTGAGGCACTCTCGTTATTAGTATATTGAAAACGCAATAATTTCGTATATCACGAGTAATTCCGTACCATCGAACAGCCATCTGGCTTGGGTATAGTAACAGAAATACGCTTTCGAATCTGTATGTCTCCGAGTCCCTTTAATTAATCCAACATTTCCAATCTCGCCCAATAGCCAGTTTACAGAAGTTACACTTAAGCGCCAAGCAAGCGTATAAATCCCGGGGCGAAGTTTTGAGTTCGGTTACGTTCGGTCGAACGGCTCTCCGTTTTCGATTATCCCCATAATATTAACGAAGACGAACGGCCAATGGTGATTCTGATTAGCGTGGCCACAATAACATACCTGGTTACGTATGGATTCGTTGATTAATTATTATTATTATCGATTGTCCTCCGCCCAACTATGCACAATGCATCAACCGCTCTTACATAAGTTACAGCCTTTATGCGCGGTTTAATTAAACTACGCCAGTTACCCTTTACGTAATACCCCGAATCATTCGTAGGATTATTTAGATCCCTCCTGCTCGGCTCTTCTTCGCGCTCGCGCGCGCGTTATATATTCGCCCCGAATCGTCGGACCTCTGTATATATATATATATATATGCCCTCTATCGCTCCCCTCCACGGACTGGTGCGGCGAGCGAAGTTCCGCGCCATCGAGCAGCTCGGGGAGACCGGGAGCAGTAGTTCATCGAGGATCGTCGAATCGCCGCTCCGAGCGCTGATGTCCCCACACAATTCTTGATATCTCAAAGTTTTAGACAAGAAATGCGTTTGGACAATCATAGCCCGCGAGCCAACGTGCTGGCCAAGTTGCCCCAAGGCCGGAAGCGGATGCTCGTAAATTTTTCTTCCGCGAGATTTTCTCAGCCTTGTCCTTCTCTTTTTGGCCTCTTGTGGCCGAAACCCCCCATACTTACCCATATTTGGTTGGACGGTCCTTTAGTGATCCTCGATCCTACATATATACGACTCTGCGAAGGAAAAGAAGGACGGGACTCATCCACTAAACACACAAGCGCGTGCACGCAAGTCGGTCTTCATCCCAAACCAAGTCTTTTATCCGTGAAAGAGCTGCTGCTGCTACTGCTGCTACTGCTGCTACTGCTGCTTGACCATCTAGCTTTCTTTTGGTCGTCTGTTTTTCCTTTGCCGCTTTTTCGCTGCCTTTCCTCTTCATATATATATATATATATATATATATATATATATATATATATATATATATACTCGAGTGTATAGCCTAGATGAAAGAACAATGTTTTCGGATTGAATTTCTGGGTTATCTTTTTTTTGGAACACGCTACGAAAGTGCCCTTTTACGCTTTTTGAGAAGAGAACGGCTTTACATCAATGGATATTTCATTCATTTATTTAAATTTAATCGACAGAAAATTTGCTTATGATAAATACAGAATTTATTGTACGATAAATTGAAACGAAATAAGTCTTTGGAGCTTTGATGTGTATGGAAGTGTGTGCTCGGACGTGTGTAGTAGCATAGGTAGTTCAGCGGTAGAGTATACTTCAGCAAAAAAAAAAAAAAAACGGAATGTCTCGCGTTCGATTACCTATCAGGTATAAATGTCTTATTTTATTCTAATTTCTTCCCGTTCATTAATTGGAAGTAACCATAAAAAAGTAAATTGAACATGGGAAATGGCATACGTTTTGCTACGTATTTTAAGCTCCCGAATCCATGTCTTCATTATCAACATCGAGATACTAGGATGTTCTTAGAACCCTACAGGTCTATATTCTTATTTATTTGTACGATTTTTATGTACAGAGTTTTAACAAAGTCTTTCATAAATTTCAGTTTCCTATGCAATGAAGGCAAAACAATCTTCGAAGTGTTTATAAACTGTAACTGTATTATCTTAATTTTATTATTATCTAAAAATATTCTTAAGGATCGCTCTTACTTAATGATCTTTACAATGGCGATTGCTACATGTAAAACAAGAAACGTTTTCTTTCATTTTGAAGCTCAAAAAAGAGAAATTATGATGACTTGTGCAGGTACACTGATGCTGAAGGTATTGAAAGGAATATTGAAAATTACTGGAGTAATTTTCTAACGAAAAGTAAACTTATTTTACCCTCAGAAGGGTTCAATAAAATGCTAAATTTGATTCAATTCTACCGTACAAATGGAGATTTTTATATTAAAAATTATTTCGACCTTCACATAGCGTTTCTGATCATATCGAGAGTAAATTGAAAATGACTGGAGAACTAATCAAGGCTGCAAGAAGTTTTCTTTTGGTTGCTTGTCTCTATAAAGCTTTCAAATAATGTTTTAACTATAGAAGAATTTCTAAGATTTTTAAAGACCTTCCAATATTTATTTTAGCTTTTTTGAAGACGCATAGTAGAATACACTATTTTTATGGCTGCTTCAATTCAACAGCTTAAAAAATTAAGTAAAATCCGTGCTTTGTCTTTAGATCGCACTTTTGTGGGAAAAGTTTATCAAGATTACGTACAAAACAAATAGAATTATAATATGAATATCTCTAATTTATTTTTAGTTTTTATCAACACAAAGTTATATTCATATGTATTTAACATAATTTAATTACTTATTTTACTAATTTTCTTTGTCAACTACATAATTCAGTTAGTTTATTTTAATTTATCAACATTATGTTGGCTTACAAATTGGCATAAACTTTGCGTCTATTAGTCTTACATAGGAAAAAATATTTTCAGTTCTTAATTAAATATTTTCTCGAATTGTATTAAGAAAACTGTTTTCATAAATAGGACAGATTATTCAAATTCGAACGTACTTATCTCAAGCATCATAATTATTTTTTTTAACATAATAAAAAGTTTTTTTTTATACAATACTTTAATTGTGCTTTTGTCGACTGCTTATACACAAATTAATCAATATTTTCATTGGTGGGAACAGTCAGATTGCGTTTTACTAACAAAAATTTTTTTCATTTTTATTTTCAGATTAGTCTACGGGTGTGATTTTATACAAAGAGAGTCTGACTCTCATAATAGTTTTTAATTTTTGGACTTTTATTTTTTTGGATTTTTGGAATTTTAGAATTTTTAATTTTAGAATTTTAATTGGACTGTAAGACCAATGAAAATATTTATTTTTTTTATACAGTTTAAGAAAATATTATTTGATAACTCAAACTATTTTTCTCACAGTAATAAAGAAGAATTAGATTGACTGAGGACTGATGGATCTTAAACATCATCATTCAGTTGCATACTGCTGTCTAATATGAAAACAGGCATAATTCATCATCAATATAAATCTAAAATTTTAATAATTTCAATGCGTAATATAACATTGGATCGTACATTATAGGAGGCAAGTTTACGGTTCTCGTTCCGTATAGGTCCAATAATAATGACAAAATTTTTGTCTATAGTGCGTCACACAAGAAGGATTGAGTTTTAAACGAATGTATATAACAGAACTGTATTCACAAAAATAGCTTCACAAAACTCATGTCACATGTTTGATTAGTGTACTTGTCGCAGTTAATTTAGGCCATTTGAATCGTATGCGCCGTATCCAATCGTTCCGCTAATTTATTATTTAAAAAAATAAAATTTACGTATTCATTTCAAAGATTCGTCATATTTTTCCATTCGCGAAAAGATTGTTGCTAATATTATAATTTAAAAAAATAAAATTTACGTTTTTTAAATTCTGATTATACGGGTAGATAATATACGAGCATAATATGACTACTCATATAATTACTTCATAATTTTTTAGACTCAAAAAGAACCCCGTATATATATATATGTATTATATTATATATATATATATATAGACAGCGTTTTAAAAAAATATAAGGGATATCGAAAGCCTTCACCTCTGTCCTGCTAACTTTTCGTCCATTACCTTCCAGATTTTGGCGCCAAACTTAATGGCTCAGACGCTTGTAGAATCGAAAAACGTGAAAGGGTTAAGGCTCAAGCGCAGAGAAATCGATAGCCCATCTGCCCCTCCCGGCCTCCTTGATAATATAACGGAGAATATTTTGAAAAAGTCGATTTTCAATTGCCGTTTTTTACGAAACCAATCATCATTGTATTTCGGAAAACATCCGAGCACTCGACAATCCAGCGAATGCGGAAACAAAACGGCGGAATTACGTTCGTATAACAATATCAACAAAGGTACTAAACGCGAGGATATGGGAAAATTGGATTTTGCATGATAAAAGGCGTTCTTAAACACCCGCGCATCAGGGCTTCTTTAACGATCCCCCTTCATCCCTCCTGCCCCCGCTATCCTACTACAGAAAAGAACGAAGGGATCAGGACGAGGGGGATGAACTCCTGCGGTGGCGTCTTCTAATCCCGGCTTATACGACTTTTATATATATATATATATATATATATATATATATATATATATATATATATAGGGGCCGAGCGTCCCTCTCGGCGCTATATCCTCCTCCCCGCGAGCTTTTATCATCGTCCTGTGGCGGTGGTCTCTCTCTCTCTCTCTCTCTCTCTCTCTCTCTCGCCCTCCCTCTCCCGCCACAGCGGGGGAAACCAATCAGGATTGGCCTACGTTTTCTCCTCTTCCTCCTGCCGTGGCCGTCCCGGCGGCGGTCAGGCCTCGATTTGGGTCGCGTTTACGAGGCGGCGAAGGCGCGATATACGGATGCGCGCGCGTCTGCGTTTGATGAGTCGCCCGCCCGGGCTCGGGCCGGGATCTGCGGGGCGGCGAGGACGCTCGTTCAATCGGAAGTGTAGCCGAATCGCGGGTATGGGGCGGACAGGGGAGGGCGGGCGGAGGCAAACGGACGTGGACCGGAGTTCGAATGTCGCGCTCGAAAGGCGGCGCTGAGTGGCTGCGGCTGCCGCGGCCGCAGCTCGATGCGCGCGACCCTCTTTTCCCTTTATTTCGGGCGATATGCGCTTATTGTTTACGACGCGAGCGCTTAACGATCGCCGCTTCGTGGTTGCGTACGGGAATATTTATCGCGTTTCAACCTTTATACGGAATATATCGCGTCGCATTGCACTGGCAAATTATTCGTTGTAACGCTTTGGGTAGGAATGATCTATTTTTCATAAAACAATCGATCGATTCTAGGGATGAATGAGGCTTGTAATTTTGTGATTACTTAGGGAAAGAATGCATTCAACAGTTTAAATGTAGTAATGAGGCTCATCAACGTATGAGGGCTCAAATTGTAAATTAAGATGAGTGTAATAATAAAATATACGGAGAACTTTATAAATATTCATCAGTTCATGTATCAAACTAGGAAATTATTTAGATACTTGATGCTGAATATAATGATAAAAGAAATAATCTAAGATGATCTTCATTGAACCCACATTGCGCTAATAGAAAAGATATGTATATATAATTCAATAGATTTTTGAATGTGAGGATATATTATATTTAAATAAGATATGCGAATTATCAATTTATTATGTTGACGCTTTAATGTCCTTATTTTTTTCTCTAAAGATACAATGGGACCGGTGACCTCAATTCAACGCTCAGCTTTGACTTATATTAATTTCTATACTTTATATTATTTATATCGTATCTTAGAAACCTTACTACACTCTTTGCTAACGATTAGAATAGTGAATTTTTCTTACTTTTTATATATAATTGTATATGTAATTATCGATTTTCAGTGCTTGGAAAGAATCAGTTGAGTCTGTTCGTAATGTTGGAAATTTTCGAAAATAATTTCGATAAGATAAACCATTATTCACTTCTCCTAAGTTTGGAAAATCAAAACAGTTCATTGTATGTTACAGCTTACTCATAAATAAGTTATTCATTGTTAAAATTATTAAAAATTTTCTAAATTATTTTTTTGTTATTTTATTAAAAAGTAAAATTTGCTCCTTTTCTCATAGTAATTTTGATATTTATCATCTCATACTTATAGTAGTCATTATGTGTCAACGTCGACATTAACTATTATAATAACCATAATTAGGACAAATTGTATGACAAAAAAAATTACGGAGTGGGATAAAAATTCTGAAAATCTTTCGACAGGAAATGTATTAAGCGTTTAATTATTTATGTATAGAGATAAGTAAACCGTATTGTAATTCTAAATAATTAGTCATTTCGTTTTCTGTATTATCTACGTTTAAACAATTTTAGAGCTGGTTTAAAAAAGTTATACTTCACTCTGGATTCCGTATTTACCTCTAGAAAACAGTAAACGCTTAGACTGATTTATACATATTTCCGGAAATCTCGTATCTAAAGGCATTCTTCTGCTAATATTTGCTCGATCGATAAAAAGGATTTGTTCAAAATGTTTCATAAGTAAATTTGTCATCGAAGTATAATAAAATATTTCAATATTTGAAATTTATATAAATTATTAAAATATAAAATATGCTCATGTCTGCTCATAAATAATTATATTATATTATATCGCCTTCTAACTGTATAGTTTCTAAAGTCATTTTATATTTTTATAAAGCTCTCAAACTACATATATTAACGTATGACAGCGTAGTCTGATCTTCCTAGATTTTTGTTCCATTATTAGATAAAGTTCAGTTCACGTTATTGAGATGTGTTGTTGAAAAAAAGGAAGTTGAAATTTACGCGTACTTTAAAGGTTGTACCTTCTGAATTTTAGACTATTCTTTTAATAATGCAATTTCGTTTTTCATATACAAAATTATTCATGACTATTTCGATTTGCTCGCTCTAGCTAATATGGTTCTACGATATACTGCCTCTTATACGACACGCCATCTTCGAGCATTATTAGAAATGATTTATGCTTGAAACTTTATGTTTTACTTTCCAGTTGTTCGACAGAAGTCGTGTCGGAAGAAGCTTTCAATCGTATACTGAAATGCTTCTTCTTTGTTGTTGTAGAAAAGAATAAATAGTGTACAGATATATAATAACTAGACTATACGACTAATCTTGTCTGCAATTATAATTTATGTAGAAATTCAGTTTGTCCCTATATTTGAAATAAATCTTATAGTTTTTTAGAATTTAGTCATATATATAATAACACTATCCTTCATTCTATATTATAGCAACGTTATTTTTTTTTATTCTATTGTAATTTTGAGCAAAGTTTAGATAGTAAATCCATATATTTATGTGTTAATTCTCTCTTTTCTCCTTTGTGTAAAATTATATATTGAGAAGCTTTACATTAGAAGAACTAAACATATACTTTACACATTTGAATATTTTACTTATAATTATGATTATAATATCGCTTATCTTTTCTTTTAATTTCGATGTTTCTAAAGAAATTTGAGATACTTTACTTTATTATTTTCATTCTCGTATTGCAATTTCTTACAATTTTGTTAATTTTAGTACAGAAACAATGGCTTACATTGCAAGTTGTTAAAAGTTTGCATGTATATGAATGAAATATACACGATCGTAAAGACAAAGGTATATGTTATTGTACGACCTAAAATTAACAGGTGCTATTTCAAATTAAATCGAATTGTTTTAATATTGACATGATGATACTATATTTATATTAAACACATTTGAGCAATGATTGTTTTATTCAAATATAACTTTTAAAAATGGTATTTTATTAAATTATCACAATTATCTTTACAGAAGGTGTGTACTTTTAACAATGCAATATCAGAACAATTGAATCCCAAACTTATTATTGATAAAAAATTAATAAAAAAAATATATTACCACTCGATCTTCACGAAAACATAAAGATTTTTTCACAACCGATGCGTCCGTTTCGGCAGTCATTTTTAGCTGTATTTTTATCCGGACCAATATAAACCGAAATTATTTGAATTAATATACAGTAGCCCATACGAATTCTCACTTTTCACATATATATCTCCTGTGTATATATCTTGTGTGCGTGTATATATCGATTCTCATTTACGGCGACTTGCGGACATGAACGGAAGAAAGGAAACGAGAAAAAAAATGCGATGCGATTTCGCATGTTAATTCGATAATTGCGTGCGCCCCGCGTCTGTTGCGGCACAATTTTCTACGAGAGAGAGAGAGAGAGAGAAAGCGAGAGAGAGAGAGAGAGAGAGAGACAGAGAGGGAGTGAGAAGAGAGGTACGATGGAGGTGCAGAAGAGAAGCGAAATTTATTCGAACGAAGCAATTTTGTTAACGGATTAACAAATACGAGTGTTTATTCGCGAATACTGCGTTATTACGCGTTTATTGGCTGTGCTTTTTTTAGCGCCCATCCCCCATTTTTCCAGAGAGCGTTTGTTTTGTTTTCGCATGTTTGCCATCGCATCGGGTTCGTCGCGTTTGTTAGCGATGCAATTGCACCTCCGCTCGTATTCTGAATTCGTTCGTTATTATTAGGATCGTGTATAAGTTTTAATTTCCTTTCTTTCTCTCTGGATATATATATATATATATATATATATATATATATATATATATATATATATTAATGCATAAAGCAGAATATTAATTATGCTTTCCTATAATAATGTAGCCTTATGGATTAAGTAATTCACGAAAATATAATATAGGCGAAAAAATCGAGCGCTTTGGATAACGACGTAGCTACGAGTATAACGAGTGAGCCTTCCTTCGCTCGTATATACTTAAACTTTCAATTAGCCCGGCTCATTTGGCACGAAACAAAATTCGTGTCGTTCCGAGTAAAATTTTAATCTTAATGCCGTGACAATCTTGATTATAGAGGTTATTTTCTTAATGGAGGAGTTAATTATAAGCTGTGACAGCTTTAATGTCGGTTATCGGAAAATCTAGAAATTCAACAAATGTATGATATCGTTATAAAGTAACAAATGGAGAATCATGTGTATGGCAATTAAAAAACAAATATAAGGGATTAATGACAACATCGGTGTAACAATTAGGAACTTATTTTAATACAAAGCGCGTACGTAATGATTATGTAAACAAGGTCCAAATATCCTTTTATGGAGCGATGTGTTACAAGCGAATGTATCGTTTCGTCCAAGGTTTGACCGTTTCGCTTCGCATGTTGTACTTACAAAATGCACGGAAAACAATCTTTTATCGTTCATTTCAATTTATATTCCAAACTGAAATATGAATCGTTAAATATTTTATTAAATCAAGTACTCATAGCCTGTAATAATTTATTAGATCCTAAAAATCATTATATTACATTTTATTATTTATTTATATATATTCTGTTGCTTATATGCACATAAAAATCTGTATAAGGTCATCGTTAAATGAAGTCTATGTGCAAATATTGGTTCAAAACACAACATATTAATCAAGCGTTTCATTCAGCTTTTAATAATGCTTAGTTCAGTTCTGCGTAAGAGCATTATAAATCGTGTACAGTGATATAAATGCTTTCTTGGCCTTTTCATTCGCCGCGGCCGCCTTCATCAAAGGTATTGAGCTGTTATGCCCACCTTCGGTGCCGCGAACCGCAACTTACAGTAAGCTCTCATCATCCTCCCGGTGTATACATCGATATTGCTCGCCCTGAGCGCGCGCTCAAGGATAAAGCTCAAGGATCTTCGCATATTTCTCGCTTCTTTGGCCCGCGACGATATTGCATCGATATAAGCTCGGGGGTACATTAATTTTGATGGATGGTCGGTGATTTTTAACGATAACCCGTGGCCGAGGCACTCGAGAGCCGGGCATTCAGCGTATTAAAGGACACGAGAGGCGTTTTATTTGATCAAATGTGACAACATCCTATGAATACGTCAGAATTGACTTGACTAGGTTTGTGGCTATTTATTGTAGAATATGAGCACTACCTAGACAGTTTTTTTAGATGAATAAGAGAATCTTTTGTTTTCTTCTTTTATCGGTAGAACATTGATGAAAGTAAATTTATACTAGTGTGTGCTTCAATATTATACTTTTCAGTAGTTCCTTCTGGTTTAAATTTTGTGCATATTAAATGATAAACATACCTTAACAGACATTTTTAATAACTGTTTAATAATAAAAATTTATTAATCATAAGAATTTATTGCTAATGATAACAATAAATTTCATGAGCGTAATCAGTTCTCCGCTGAACGAATAAAATAGTCTCGACACGTCGGATGCCAAAGGTGAATTAAATTTAAGGTAGTGGAGGCAATCAGGTTGTACTTAACTAACGTTGACTGTTGTTTTTATTATTTTATTTTATTCTTAATTTTATTTGATTATTTTTAATTTTTAATCTGATTTAATTGTAGTAATAAGTTCTATTTTAGATACTTCATGGGTGACTATAAACAAGGACAGTCTGACTGTCATTATTTTAGTTAATATATTATAATATAAAGACTGTAAGATCGATTGAAATATTTATTAATATAATATTAATGTATAAATTTATAGATGTCTTGGTGATATTTTAAAATTTAATTAAGATTAGTAAATTAATGTTGGGGGGTAATAAATGCACAGTTTAAGTTTAGTGTTGATACATAATCGACAAAATATCAATTGTTTTCATAAATATTTTTTTAAAAGTCAGAAGAGGACAGAAAAAAGTAAAATTAAAATTTTACTTTATTAGACTCATTTGTTACCAAGAAACTTTATATTTAATAATCTGTTAAAAAACTGTGTTAAATTATATAAGCTTTTGAGAAGAAGAATTAAAATAATTATTTTATTTGCGTAAAAAATTTAATTGGCGTTATAAAAGTTTTTTCTTAGAGTATTTACGTTCCTTAACTAATGCAATATGGCGTAGTTGTTAATTACTAAGAACGGTTTTATTATATAAAAGAGATTTTAATGGTAATATAAGTATTTGAAAAAATTCACTTCTGTTTTAAGAATAATAAGAATTTAATACTGGAAATTTTTCTAAAAGAAAAAAAAAATGTAATATATAGTTTTTGGGATTTTTGTGAAAATATCTTTTTATACGAATCACGTATCTTGATGAAAGTGCATTTTTCAGACAAAATCAATAGAAGAAATAATATCAGAAATATGTCCGAACTATATAAAATATATAAAACTATGAACTTTGCTAAGAAATCGCTCTAAGTGTGCATACAAAAAAAACTTAAGAAAATGAGATTGTCGGGCTGTTTTGGAAGCCATCCGATGAAAGCGAGCGAGGGGTTGGGTGGGATTGCCCTGGGATATTCGCGGGAAGATCGTCGAAAATTCGCAGTACCTAGCGCCTTCGAGGCTCGCTCACGGGGCAAGAAAGAAAGGCGAGATCTTGAGACAGGAAAGGGGCGTGGATTCGGTTAGTATAACCCTCTCTTCGCGATCTAACTTGGTTAGCTCGCCGAATGATGGAGATCGAGAAAGGGAGAGAGGGATAGTGTGTGAAAGAGAGAGAGAGAGAGAGATGCATCAACGGGTGGAAAATCCACCAACGGGTCTGGCAGTATTCGCCTCCTGGTGCGGGTTTTATCCCACTCGGCGAACGGATAACCCTGTTAACCGACCCGGGAAGTCGACGGCAGCGCCATTACGCGCGCCCACTTCGCAGCTCTCTTCCTTTTCTTGCCTTCGTCGAGCTTTCTCTATAGTTAAATATATCGTATCCTTCTGCACGTGCAGCTTGTTTTAAGGCTGGTCGAGGCAATATGTGTGTACGTGCGCTTATATGTGTCTAGTTTTCACGGGGACCTTATTAAAATATTTTCTGTTTATACGAATCTATTGAATTTATCTCACTGCACAACTAGTTTTGAGTAACAAAGATTTCCTACGAAATATTTTTAATTTAATCAACTTTTGGATTTTCTTTAAGTCAAAATGGGATTTTTAATGGAATTTGTTTCTGTTTATTACTGTGAAGGATGATATTTAAATATTAGACTTGTATAACTATTTATAAGAACTTTATATATGATGTATAAATATTAATCAATTTTCGAAACTGTCGGACAAAATTGTGCTTTTTTTTTCTTAATAATTTTACTATCCATATTTTAAATTCAAAACAAATGAACCCTTGTAACTATTGTAGCAAATATTACAATTAAAAAGATATAATTAAAAAGTAAAAATTCGACTGTACATTATATGATTATAGATTCCAACTCGGTTAATAGAAGTAGTAGGCCTCTATTCATTCAACTTGTTCATACGATTAGGTCATGAAATTTAGGTGCTTGAAGGTAATTTCGAATTGAAATGAAATTAGTAAAAATTAATAAAAATAAAAGTGTTAAAACATAAAAAAAATTTAAGCCGAAAGGTATTGTATAGCATGGCTTCTATTTTTTTTAGTTTTGGGAGAAATTTGAGATTTTAATTTGCTAACTGAATCGGACGTTAGTTTCTATAGTATAACTACTGTACTAGTTAATTGGATTGTCAAAGGTTAAAAAAATTTTGCGAAACAATTTTTGGCGAGAGCGTGATGAAAAAACTTTTCACGGCAATTAAACCTACAGCAGACTGGTTTAATTCTATATGGTACCGTGAGATACCATAGAATATGGAACTCCTACCTCCTCGGTATCAAAATCCCCATTTGGTCTAAAACAGGCTCTATACAGAATAACAGGGTACTGAAACACCTGTAACTCGATTCCCCCGTCGCCAAAGCAGATTTCTTCGAGAAACGCCAGAAAATCAATTTCAGGCCCGGTGTATCGATCGAGGGCTGCAGCGACGAGTCGAAAAGCCGCAAGCTGCGACACAGTGCGCTACTATAACCTCTTCTCTCCCACCCACACCCACACACACACACACACACACACACACACACACTCTCGACCACTCTTCCTGCATAAAGCCAAGGGTCTTGGCGTTCCACCTTCAGCTCTCTCCGCCTTTGGCTAAGACACCCCGTCCACTCGACGACCTCCTCCATTCCACCTGGCTTCTCGATCGGAGATGACGCAGCACACCGGCAGCAGCAGGTCGGCAACGCGGGCGCGCGCGCGCGCGCCCCGGACGAGCTCAATCAATTTCGCTTCATCTTGTGGACGAGGCGGTGGGATGGGAGGTATAGATGGAGGGCCAAGGGAGGGGGAGGGGGAGGCGGACTTCGGAGCGCGACGCGACGTCTACGTACGGATCGATGGAGTGCCGCGAGGACGGAGAAGAGGGCCAACGCGAGACGCCTGAGGTTGGGTTTATAGGATAGGCACGAATACACGCAAGATGCACGCATTAGCGTGGTATAGATGCTCGAAAGGATTTTTGCCTATATTAATCGATCCCTATATATATATATATATATATATATATATATATATATATATATATTATTTATATATACGCTCGCTAATCTATTTCGGGCGAGCGTGTTGGGAAAGAAAAAATGGCCCAGTGTTTTCCGCGCTTTTCCGAAATCCGACACTCCCCCTCCCCTAGCTCTAATCGAGTATTGGAATGAGAGGTTTGGGTGATCCGCTCCCTCTACTCCATTAGCACTGTCATCAATTTCGTTCGACGACTCGTCTTCCCGCCGCTCGTATATAGACGGCGATGCTGTTTTTGTACAGCCGTCTCCTCCTGCCCACCGTGTCTTCCCACTACCGCTTTATCAGTGTCGTCTCACATGGTCGGTGCCATTGTCGCGTGCGCGCTCGTACGCCTGCCAGAGGACTGAAATCGAAGATATATATATATGGAGAATTCGTAAACGGAAATTCTATAAGGTTTCGTGGAAATTTTGGGGATCGATTAGTTTTTCTCATCCTTATGGATTCATTGTTTACCCTGTGAATACATTAAAAATTTACAATAAAAAGAAGAATGGAGTTAACATACTAGAAAATCATTGGATTTAGGTAATAATGATATAATTATAGGGCCACGCAATCAATATTGTGAGACGGTCACGATTGATCGGCGATTCGGATCGAAGGATTCGATCGACACGAAGGATTCCGGTTCCCAGAAATGTTAGTACGTAATTCAAATTGAATATGAATCATGAATGAATTAAAATAACTTATACTAACTAAAATAATTACTTCCATCTGTGTTTTTCGTCTGGTATTTCCATCTCGACTGAGATGTTACAATTGCTTATATACCCGCTGGTCTTTTAAATCCTTTTTTCAGTAGACGTACACTGGACCAATTTAATTTCTACTGTTTCTGAAATAAAATTGCGAGCGCCAAGCAGATATCTCGTCGGAATATATTTAAAATAAAAGAGATGGAACAAGAAAAAAAAACAAAAAGAAAAATAAAGCAGAACAGGATGGTGGTGACGCACTCGAGTGCGAAACATCAGAAGGGGCCATTCGATTAGTTGCTCGTCGATCGAATCACCCCGTGGAACGCAATCATTCGAAGAAATGTCGGTGCAAGTGACAAAAGGAAATCGAAAAAAAGAGAGATGGAGCGAACACTGACGAGTTTCAGTAATCTAGATCCATTGTTTTTCCCCTTTTTTATTCTCGTTCGTTTTATTTTTTATTTCTTTTTTTTTTGGAAAGTTCGATCGAGTTTTTTACTTCACGCCACAAATTCAGGCAAGTGCATATTTTCGCCATGTAGACACAGAGATATTCGTATTTCAGCTCATATCTCGTGCCGTTGCGGTAATTCATTTCGTACGCTTAATTTCGATGGAAAATAATATCGCGCAGCCTCGCGGTCAACTTTATAAAATTAAAAAAGAAACCCGGTACTGCGGGCGCCGCCACTACGGCATGGCACAATTAAAGTTGATCAAACAAGTTAGCGGTTCGTATTTCCGACCGTAGCTTTTTTTCCCAGACTCGCAGCCGCGCCGATGGCCGGGGCGCGCGATTCACAATTGCATCGGCTCCTGCGAAACTCTGTCCCAGCGCATTATTTCTCCTTCGGCCGACTGTCTCGGGACTCTGGAAATGATCGAATTACCCCCCCACCCTCGCCTGCTACTAGCCCCTTGAATCCATATTTATTCCACCCTTATCCCTTGGTTTGAGTTTTATTCTGGGAAACTTGCGAGCGAGCCGAGTTCTTCCTTTTAAAAAAGTTGCGCTCCCCCTTCCTCCTCCACGGAGTTTTAATTGCGCAAAAGAGCGTTTTTACTTACACACAGATATAAAGCTCGAGTGCGCCGGAAGCTCCGAAGACGAGAAAATCCGTTCCAGAAATTATAATTCCGCAAAAAGGATTCTGATTTATGGTACAGGTAATTTCTTTTTGAATTTCTACCGCGCCGCTATCTCGGCGCTCTCCCGGCGGCGCTGGTGGCGTTGCGCCGTAAATCACCGAAGCCATCTATTACAATTAGAATTCATTGCGCTAAGTAGAGCAATTAGAAGTTCTATCTTAATCTCGATGTAAGTATGATTTCGGCATTAAATATCGAATTCCGCATTAGCTTAACTCTCGGCTTAATAAAAATCGGTCTTTTAAATACGTAGTTAGCGAAATGTGCGAAATAATTGGGTCAGGAGAGCCATAATTAAACATTACTTATATTAATTTACAAGAAATTCGCAATTGTCACGAACTGCAATATATAGAAAAGTAATTAATGTGATATTTAATTAAAAATTCTAAATTAGAGCTTTCATTCAATCACTTAGGTATATATATAGTGATCACTTAGGTATATATAAGTGAGAATTTTCTAAAAACGCCTATTTCCAAATATTTTACAAACAAGTAAATAAGTAAATTTTTAATAGTATTTTTGCAGTAGCCGCAAATAAACGGTAACCAATTGCTTTCTTTAAACATTCTGATTTCGCTTTAGATGTCGTAAGATCGTATCAATGCTGTATGTAGGTTATTCTCCCAGAACGGATTCCTACCTTCGCATACTGTATTAGGTGCCAGAGCTTCCTCTGATTTCCTCCAGTCGGGCTAGGATAATGTTGTTCATAGTCATACCGGGTAATGAGGTATCATACATTATTAGGCATAAAGGAAAACCGCTTACTCATAAATCAGGGGACAGTCGACTTCGATCTTTGTTGATAAACGGAATGGGTAATAAGAATTTACTTCAACTGGGATATAGAAATAAATGAGTTTCAGAAGTCCCATATCACCAAAAATCGACCTTCCTCAAACTCGTGGTGCTGTGACTGCTCTTTTTTCAACTTCCGTAATCGTAAGTCACCTTATCACAGCAGCTGAGAAACTGCTGAGGTAGATAAATTTCTCTTAAGAAAGCAAATGATTCTTAAATTCTGGGAATTCGAGAATTTTAATTATGCAGATAGAAGTCAGAATAGTAACTCGAAGTTTTCATGGAATTATTAGGTACACAGGAGACTCTACAAGGGACTAGTTGCCTTTAAAATTCCAGAAACTCACTGTTCGCGCTTTGGAAAATGAAAAGAGTTGTCGAAGCACGCTTACAGTCTTCCAAAGTATGTCAGAGAGCCCGTAACTTTTGCTACTCTTAGTAGAAGCTTATTAAGTATAGAATTGAATAGTGTCCAAATAAATATAGAGATACTAATCTGCTGGCCTTTATAACTATTGGTCGAGCGGCAAGCGTGCGAGAGCCAAATGACATTTAAAATGCCAGAAACTTGCGAATTTCGTCAGTGAAAAGGAACCTAAATTACTATAGAATTATTCTTTTTGAACGCAATAAATCAAATTGTTAAATAGCAGTAGGGGAGTACTGCAGTATTATAATGGGTGGGGTGGGACAAGGTAATTTACATATGAGGAGTGGAAGATCTGAAATCCTACCTATAGATAATAAAAAGAAATCATTACTGTGTTTGGGAGGTATATAAAGATAAACCAAGAATGTGTACAATCTAACAATTTCCGCCAGGCGGTATCCTCGACTCTCAAGTGCTTACAAATCCGCGACCGCGTCGGCGCTTATTAAGATTCCAAAAGCTTTGGGTAAACACGAACGTCTTACTTAGCTTCGATAATTTCGCTCCTGGGTACTTTAAAATTCATTCTTCGCTTGCAAACTTTAATCCCCCCCTCGCCGCCCGTCTGCCGGTATCCAAGACTGGATAAAGAAGACACAGATCGTGCGCGCGCGTCGTCTGCGAAACAAAGTTAAAGTCGACTCGGAAGGAAGGAAGTAAGAATATAGCGAGGGACAATCGGCTGTAGTCAAAGCAGGCGGAAGGATGGAACGAGAGAAGGAAGCTTTGGGGGGGGGGGCATCGATCGTTGCGCAGACTTGCCATGGTGAAGCGGCGGAGGGCTTGGAATCACCAGTTCGCCGAACATTTGGGCAATCAGAATTGTTAAACTTTGGTTGTCCACGATTCAAAGATCGTGGGACGGCGAAGAGATTGCTAGCTTACGAGTGGACTAGAAGTATAAATGAGTATGATTTTGAGGAACGGTATTATTGATTGCTCCTCAGTACTACACTCGCCTCATATGGATAAAAAAGCTTGTGAGAATATGCAAGAAATTATCTCAAACTGTAAAGGTTCAAAGATTTTTGAGGATAGTATTTATCGCAAAGTTTTTTTTTATGAAGTTCTTTCGAAAATTTTATCAACTTAAAACTAACAGAAATTCAGACTATTTCGTAGATTTTTAGGTCAGCAATAGTTATCAAGGTCATAAGAGGCTATCAAATCTAGGTAACGAATTTGGTCCTGACAGATCGAGATTTAGAATGTAACTCTATCCCATTCCTAAGGTATGATATTTTACATTAGAATTAATTTTTTAAAAACTAGTTTTTTACAATCAAATTCTATACAGGATGTAGTCGGAGGATTTGCTTGAACATGAGTTACGCATTTAGAATAAACAAGTTCTAATTGCTTTATGTTTGGTTTGTATTTAATTATATATTTAGTTTTTATAAGTACTAACGTATAAGTAAACAGTATTATTGATTGATATTATCCGATCACGTGAATGAGTGAGTAAATAAAATAAATAAAACTTTTGACAAACTTTTTAAGAATCATAACATAGTTTTTCAGATGTCGTTGCATCGCTTTAACTCTTTTAACTTATTATAGCTCAAATAAAATATAATCATAACTAATTTAGTATTATATTTAATCAAATTAAGAATTTTTTTTATTAGTAAACCGCTTTTTGAAACGTGCGAAGACAGAAATCAGTACTACAGAATTTACAATGGTCTCGGATGGAGAAACAACTATAGACTTGGAAATAATCATTGCATTTAATGTCATGAATCTTCATAACGTTTTAGTATTCATAAGTCGATAGATTTAAATCGACGAAACATTTTGAGGAATTACATGTAATTTTTATTTAAGAGTGCTTTTTTTTAGTCTCGTGTTATTCTCGAAATCGGATAATCTCTATTATCCTTTGAAAAATGGGGAATCACAACAATCAGTGCTACAAAATTTAAAAAAATACATGGAGAATAAATTAAATTTAAAATTTCAGAAGATTAAGACTTTTATTATTCGAGATCGAATCCGTCGTTTCTATTTGAGGGCATTTCTTTATAAGATCAGAAAGAAAAAAAATTAGAAATTCTTATATGTTTATTTTATATTATTAAGAAAAATGTTTATGTTTGAATATATATAAAAACCAAAAAATACAATTGTTTGAATATATAAAAAAAATTTTTGCTGGCAATTCAAAACAATTTTCTTGCATTGTAAGGAAATGTATTAGATTCACTGGAATAATCAATACATTCTAACCTTTAAAGGGCCGGGTTTTGAGGTTTCAAAACCTCCTTGGAAAGTGCCCAAATTCATATCTTGTATCACTCATCAACTATTTACAATGGTCCTATCATGGATGGAGCCGATATATCGGCTCTCCGGCCCTGGAGGGTCATGAAAAATTTTTAGTTCGGTAAAATGGGAATAAAATCATATTCTCGGGTTTTGAGATGTGCTACATCCAAATCTGGAGTCTGATCGGTCATAACTACTCATAATCACAGTCATTCGATGTCAACCAAGGCCACTTCAAAGTCAAATGCATTATCATTGTACGATCTAAATTATGGTGATATATACGTTTCTAGCAAAAATTATTTCTGTAATTTTACTGACAAACTACTTTCACGAGAATCGATTCAGAAATTTATATGAATAATAATATTGACAGAAATGCGATTGGTTGAATGAGAAAATTCGGTATCAAGCGCTCTCTAAATCTAAAAATCAATTTTAAATATTTCCCTGGGTATATTTTCAACCTGACCTTAGAGAAATCTCATCTCACTTTTTATTCGAGGTCAAAATGACGTAAAACCCGAACGCAGTAGTTCCAAAAACATAAAGATATATTTTTTGCAATGATTCAAACCATATTGCTAGGTTTCACCTTCAAATGACCTTCATTGACTTTGACTCTGAAGTGATAAGGTCAATCACTTAGTGCATCAATTTACTTAAGGATAAAGCGATATCCTAGCCTTATGTTTTTCAGCCGATATATCGGCTTTTCGGCCCTTTAAAGATTACATAAATCAAATTACAAGGATGAGGTAGAAATTATATTTCAAGATTTATGAAGGAATCTTCTTAAATCCGACTTAATTGTCAAATTCAACCCGAGCCCAAGACTTTAACCTTGCTTTCCAAGGCGTACGAAGAAGAGCCACCAACTTCCTTCGCTCGCGAATATAGAAAGCGTTATCGTAAAATTACAAGGACAAAGGTTAGACGGCGTTTTTTCGAAGCAGACGAAATGCTTGACCCCCTTCCCCCTCCTTCCCAGCAAGCGCTGCGGAACGCGCGGACTTTAATCTTGATTCCGGATTCTGCGGGAGTCGTGCTCGACTCGCACGCCCTCGACTTCGTCTCCTCTTCCGTATCTCCGACCGTATAGGTGTAGACGTCGGGAATGGGATGGGAGACAGGGCGATCGACGGCTACGTTCGGGTGTGTTTGGCCGATCGATTGGCGGCGGGGGGGGGGCGGTGTGATGATGGGAACGGGGCAGGAGGAGGGGCGAGTCCTTGATTTCCAGCAGGACACAAGACGTCTTTCGAAGATTTCTCCCTTCCTCTCGCCTGGGCTCTAACAGCTCAGCAGCTACGGCGAATATCGAGGCCCCCGGAAGCGAGTGAACGTATAGAGCGCTGACGCGGATGCCCCGCGGTACTCGGCGCTTTCCTCACCGCGACGAGAGGCTGCGAGGGTTGGGAGCGACGGTGGCAAGCGTAGAAAAAAAAGAAGACAAAGAGCCCGATGTGCCTCGGAGGCGTTCTCTTTTAAGTAGTGAAACGTGGTCGGGGATGGATGGATTGGCGGGGGGGGGTAGACTCCCCAGACCGCGAAAATGCTTCATAATTGAAAAGTCTCGCTTCTTTGTCGAAATCTTCTGCGTCTCTCACTCTTATTTTCTCTTCCATTTTCTCTCGCTCTTTCTATTGCGCTCTCGCGCGTGATCTCTCGTGATTCCTCAGCTGGGAAGTTCTCGAGAAGAATTTATTTAGAGAAGTTGGGCGTGGTTTAGGAAATTATTTGTTCGCGTGTAAGGCGGAGTTCGAAAATTTTGAATTTGGGTCAGCTGTCGTTCATAATTTTGGAATGTTACGATCAATAACAGTAGCTAGCGACATGTTGAAAAGGCATTATTCTGAGGAAATGATAAAAATATAAATTCCATAAATAGTCATTTTTTAATTTTTTCGCTCAAGCATATTTTTGAGCACATTCTCTCCAAAGCTTTTTTAATCCCATGGTAAGGAACGAAATAAATGCTATTTTTATTCTATTTATTTAATGAATTGGAAAATTATTCATTTGTAATATCAAAATGTATATAAATTCGTTTGAATTTAAATAGCATGTTTGAATGATATAGTTTATTAAAAAAGATAGATTATTAAAAATTTCTTTTGATGAATTCAAATAAGTTGGTCTTTTTTCTGTAGTTCAAAAGTGAGCTTTATTCGCATAATCCGTTGTAAAATTGAATATTACTTTGTGTAGTATTTATCAATTTTTTTAATTACCATTGATATTTGATTTATTATTCAATTAAAATGTTAGATATATATTGCATTATATAATCGAACAATTTCAATTTTTTGATCTAAGTGTATGTTATAATGAATATTTTTTTTAGAGTTTTTCAAGTTTTTTTGTTTAAGAAAATGATAAATTAATTGAGGCTAAATATGATATAAAATTATTTCCTTTGATAATCTAATGACTGAGGTGAAGAATAGCATCAGTAATTTATTTACTATAAGAAAAAGTGAATTTGTAAAAGATAATTCAAGTGTAGGTGTGCAATGCACGAGAGAGCGAGGAATTTCATTCCTGTAAATTTAATTCGAATGCCTTCTTCGTTCTCTAGGTCTTGCGTGCACAGCTTTATTTTCCAAAAAAGAAACACAGCAAAATCACTCGCTTACACGAACTTACTTATATAGCATGTAACTCCGCGAATCCGAGAGGGAGTAATTAACGTCCGCTCTTGCGTGCAGCTTCGAATTAAAATTAAATAATTGATTTCCAGCCATGGCTCGGGTCAAAGAGGCGCCTTCTCGTCTTGCTTTTGATCGACGAATGTCTATTCATAGGAGGCCCCGCGGGCATTCGATTTAGAGAAAAGGATACTGCACGACGACCTCTTACCGTATTCCTTCTCCACTAAGTCGCGGAAGGATTCGTGGAAACTTAATATATTTTCATTTTGGGTATGGGAATGCTATCGAATAGGGGTGATTTAATATTCGACGAGAAAAAAAGATCTGATAAAGTCGGACGAAGTTCTGTAATAAAAGATCTAGTATTCAACTCTAGTACTCGGTATTAATATGAGATGTATTTCAATGTTAAAGGAACGGTATCGAAAAACTTTTTTACTAGAAATTTCTCTGTTGTACATTGAAATTCGTGCATTCGAGAAATACGGCTTTATATTCATTTAATATTGTTTTGTTTTTATCTAAGCTTTTTGAAATAAAAATTTCTTTAGAAGTATTTCTGTATAATACAATATTTATTTTTCAAGCTAACGAATAATGTTCATTCTATAGGTAACGATAAGAATAAGAAAAACGCCTACTCTGGATTTTTATTTTTGTAACAAAAATTGATTAAACTTTGAAATATATTAACAATTCGCCTACACGAAATTTGAATGAAATATACTATTCTGAAGAGATTTTTAAAATAAATCTGAATTTCATATAACTGTAGTTTCGAATATCTAAATTATTTGGATTTTATTACATTGATTAGATTACAGTTTATGAGAATACTTTGATTTCTTTGTATAAACATTTTTTTCTCAATATTCCGCATTTGTATATGAATCATGTCTTCATTAATTATTTCTGCGTAGCATTTCTATCATGAATTTAACAGAAATTTTTTATTTAATTTTTTAAAAAAGGCAAAAATTTAAAGGTGAAAATAATGTCTTTTATTTAGAGCTGTAATGGACATAAACTGTGAAATAAAGAAGCGTCAACTTGAAATTCTGTTTGCCGGAAAAAGATTTTAAATAAACACTCTCCTCCCATCCCCATAAATGAAATCTAAGCTAAGCGAACAGTTCATGAAAGAGTATATAGAGTTTCGTTTCGGAGCACCAACTGCATAGTGGAGCATCGAATAAACAAAACAATTCCGGCGATGGGTCGCTACATCTCGTTTCCTTTCGCCTTTTTCCTTTGAATTCCCCGTCGGGTGAAGGGAGAAGACGGGGCGAGCCGGTGACAGAGAAAGAGAGAGAGAGAGAAGAGAGAGAGAGGGAGAGAAAGAGAGGAAACGACAGCGGGGCGATTTTTTATTCATAGGCTCGTAAGGGGATCGGCGAGGGTATAAATTTTCATTGAGCGTCCAATCGATTTGGTGCTGCTACTGCTACTGCTGATACTCTTTCTCTACTGGTTTCCTCTTTCTCTTTCTCGATCTATCTCCCTCTACCTGTTACTTTTTTCCTTGTCGCTTTCCATTCTTCTCTCTCTCTCTCTCTCTCTCTCTCTCTCTCTCTCTCTATATATATATATATATATATATATATATATACTGATTTTTTCCACCCCATTCCCTTCTCGGGCTCACGCGCAGTTGATCCCAGTAACGTCTTATTCGTCTGCGAACCGCGCAACGGTATTATGGCGCGGCGTGTACAACTTGCGCTTCGACCTGGCTTTCTTTTGTCGTTAATATATGGAAAATGGGTGTATTTAGGTGTGAAATTGGTAGATTTTATGGCAGAGCATCCGACGCTGATTTTCGTTTTCATTTGAAAAACGTGATAAGAATCAAGATTGATAAAAGTACCAAAATTTGCAAAAATGTTTATTTCAATTTACTTTTATTCTAACCTTCATGTTAATATTATAATTAACTATTTATTGTATTTAGCTACATTATATGTAAATTTTTCATTTTGAACGGTCTATTATATATAGTTTTCTCTTTTTACGTAAAGTCAAGGTTTTAAATATTTCATAATAAATCGATATATGCATGTTTATAAGAAATCTAGTAGTTTGATTAATTTTATGTATTTATATTTTAGCAAACCCCTTAATCAATGAAGGTACAGTTGGTTATTAATATAAACTTGCTATTCCCATTTCTGGGAAAAGAAAAATCGTACGTGTTTTAGTGAATCATTACAATCCAGTAATGAGCTTAAAAATAGTTCAATAAATCTGGAAAACTCGAAGGTAAGAACTTAATAACCCTTCATTATACGGAAGCATCAGACTGATACGATGATACAGTAAAAATGATTTATTATCCACAAAAAAACTGCTTCGTCATGCAAATATCGGCTCTCTCTAGCTATCTCTCTCTCTCTCTCTCTCTCTCTCTCTCTCCCCAATATCTGCAATGCGGCGCACCGCAATCCAGTCAGCCCTGCGTTGAAAATGGATGGGGGAAGAACGAGGATGGGAAGCAGGAAGAAAAATCAGTCGGAACGAATGAAGCAATTTTCTTTTCCGCAAATATTTTGTGATAATTGATGACCGATCGACGAGGTGACGCCGTTAAATAGCTATTTTGAGTGGATCTTCAATTAACTAGGTCAGATGGATTACAGTCCTACACTAAAGTGCGAAGCAAGTCATTGATTCTTTTGCATTAGATATCATCAGCTCCGCGTAGTTGCGGAGTTTTCTACAAAAAAGTGCGAAAGATTTTACATTTTTTTCGTCCATGGTCATTTTGTTGCCATTCGAATGAACTCGTTTTTTCGCATTCAATGCAAATTTGATGCGGAATATTTTTAATAGTAGAATATTGTAAGAATATTATAGAATATTATAAGTTCCTTTCGTAATTCAAAGAATTTATGGGTACAAAGATACATGGTAATGAAGCTAGAATCCCGTAGTTCGGAGAATCGATAGATAGATCTACAGTAAGTGAATTCGTGGTCCGTTCCGAAGAAGCATTTGGAGGGCAGTACTCTAAAGCTGGACTCTTAGCTCGTGCCGAATCCCGTGCATTAAATGCGCGGCGTAATTCGAGACACACAAATGAAACTTACATCAATGACGTTAGTAGAAGCCGTAAAAGCTGGGACATCTGCGAAACATCGTTAATTTAGTTTAGATCCGTGGACGCTGCGATTATATAGCGATTCGGAGGCACATACTTTTATCAAGAAGTCGAATCGTTTTTTGCAGCTTCTTTATGTAATTATGGGATTGCCGATTATTAAAGTTATAGAGTATTGTTTGCTTTAACGGGGATTCATTGTTGATTGATTTTCATATGTAGTTGAACGATTTTATAATTAGCTATTTTAAAGTGAATACATACTATATATACATACATACATACATATATATATATATATATACATACATAAAATATATACACATACTGATATAAATATTGAATACAACTTAGAGCTTAAAAAGTGGATGCGCACTGACGTGAACCCAAAAAATCTATGCAGTGTATCCTTGAACATAAGATGCATATCAACATTTTATTTTGAAATTATATACTACATTTCTCAAACTTATAGGAAAAACAATGCAATTTAAATGAATATAAAGCTCTATATGAGATAACAAGTAAATTTTTTTCTGTCACCTTGTATATTGATAAGTATATAGTAGAAATTTTACTCTATATTATCAACTCCATTCTTTTGATTCGATTTATCGTTTCACAATCGCGTAGCCGTAGAATCGATCAGCCGGAAAGAAGCTGAAAAAGATTCGGCAGACCCTTGAGTACAAATCAAGTCCACTTTGTTCCACTGGTAGTACCGATGGTGTGCGGACAATAGGATCATCCACCTACCGGGAGTTTTTAATGAGATGGAAGCTGTAATATGGCAATGGCAATAATGATAAAAATAATGATAATAATAATAGAATGTTCAATTATAAAGGTTAAAAGGGAACGAGTTGTGGCGACGATGGTGCGCTCGTAATTTGAAATCAAATATGTTTATGTGCATCTGCTCATATCTACGCAAATCTCTCATAAGCTCTTCTACTGGCGTTTTTCCTGCGTGCAGTTGGAAAATTGTGATTAATCCGAACGGAAATTCATAAATATCGACGTGAGCCATCAGATTAACCTAATGGCCGCTTCGGATTTTTTACTTTTTTTGGACATCTTCAATTATGTAAATTAAGAACTTATGATTCATTATCATCAATTTATTTGTACAGTGTACCAATTTATATTATTTATAATAAATATATTTTGAAATATTGCAAAAAGAAATTTTAAACTGAGTCTCGGCGAAACCTTGTATTGCTACTATTATGTCACAGTAGTACAAGTCAATATCTTGTCGTCAGATTCCAAAATCAAGTTGCGCGGTCGTGAATCCAACACTAAGTTTGTGTCATGCAGACGTGCCTGAGGTGATCATATCCATATATACTTGCATAATCTTGCTTTTCTTTTTCATATGTAAAACTTTCATTTTATATAAGACTAATGCTTAAGGGTTTTTTATAATTTTGTAAACTCTATTTTAATGAAGATTACATATATTTAGCTGGGTATTCGGTAAACTATATTAAAATAAATATAATTGAAAACATTCAATTACAAGCAAATTTAGTCTTTTCACAATTCAAATATTTTCTTACATTTTACTGCAGTTTCTGTGATCAGACCATTGCCATTACAGTTACACATAGTAGTGCAAGTCAATATATTATGTTACAATTTGAAGATTAAAGTCATTTCAAAATTCTCTAATTCAAACACATTAAATTAATAATATTTACATATTTTTTCGATTCAATATAATTATAACTTGAAATTGGCCTAGCCACTGAATCAGATGTGTTTTTTATTTTAAAGTATGTTTCTGCACTTAAATTTTAAAATATGTTTGATCTATTTTAAAATATCTTTTACCGAGTATACGGCAAATTTTGAATTAGATTTAATTTTGACATTGTTCGGATCACATTCTGACTTGTACTCCTATAATAGAATTGAATCTTCAAAATAGCCTAAATATTGAGAATAAATAGATATCGAGTATAATAAAATACTGGTACTGTGAAGCTGTCAACCATTTAAATTTATTGTGCTTCAATTATTTTCACTTAAATGCGTATCATCAAATTTATAGGGTATCGATTTAATTTTATTCTTGGACGTGTTGCCTCAGATATTGACTTGCACTACTGCTATATCATTATTTCTTTAAATTGGTCTGCGCGTCGAAGAAGCTGTTGAACATAAGAAATTGCTACATTGTGCAAGTGTTTTTGATTTATTGTACGTCAATTATTTTTATTTCGTAGATTTGTCCCATAAACTTTTGATTATCTTTTTTGCTTCCCTCCCTCTCCTATATTGGATTATTGCCCCTCGCTCAATAAATCTTAAACCAATCGATCTCTGCTTTCAGAACGCAAATAAAACAAATTGAAATTCGTTTATTTTCCCATATAGCCGAACGTTGGAAAATCAATCGGAGCCGCGCTTACATGGTGACGCCTCAGAAGCACACGTGAAGTAGCGCGGAAATGGAATCCTATCATACGCCCCTCCATCGCTGTGTCCTGTAGTAAACTAACATTAGCGTATATTGGCATTTTATGGCGAAAATCGCGCTTGCATCTCTTTTCTGCTTCATATACATACACACACACACACACACACACACACACACACACACACACACACACACACACACACACACACACACACACACACACACACACACATATATATATATATATATATATATATATATATATATACTTCGGGGTGCAAGTGGTGTGGGCGACGCGACGTCGTAAAAAAAGTGTATATATGAATAAGCATAAAGCTCGAGAGCGGAGGCCGTTTCGGTTCGCGAATCGCGAGATTTGCTCGGGTGGGGCGAGGTGGGAGGCGAAAAACACGGACGCTCGTCGCGTCCTTTCAGGGAGCTTCCACGCTGCTTCGCTCTTTTTTTTCGGTATACACGCCACCCACCGGCTCGTACGCAACTTATGACCGTCTCGTAAATTAGGCGTTATTGCCCGACGCGCGCGCTCGCGCGAGATATCGTCGCGTGCGAATCTTTACCTTCTCTTTTGCCTCTGGCAGCGATTCGCGCCGCTCCTCTGGGAAATACGCGAGGAGCAGAGGGGAAGGGGGTTTGTTGCGCGACGCACGTCGTTGTTTTTATTTTTTTTTTTTTTGCACGCGCACGGTGATTTAGCGCTCTTGCACGCTATCTCTACGTTCGGGACGTAAAGCAGAAAAAAAAGTTTGGCTCGTTCGCGAGGTGTTGGAGGAGCAAAATGGGGGGAGGGGATTTGGCTGTGCGCGAGCATCGAGCAGCTATGGACGGGAACTGCTGTTCCGATGGTTGATGGTTGATTAGTCGTGCTCGGTGGATGATATGTAAGGGTATATGTCGTTGGCGGTGACAGAGGTTTAGTACTCGAAGTAGGTTAGGTCACTTTGATTTATACAATGGTTTGAACCTGTGTTATTCGATGATCTAGTTCCAATTTTACAATCAATGTGATTGTAAAAGACATATATGGCGGAATATATGTTTAATTTTCGATCGTTAGAAATTGTGTTTTTCTTTCGACTTATATTTAGCAAATGATTCTGTTTATTTTTTAGTTTGCTGTAAATCAAAATGTAATTTTCCTTTGAATAAATTAATAACTATTTAATTTCAAAGTTATTGGAAAAAGAGTTTGGGGACATTTTACAAGTATGAATAAATTGTTATGCATGCCCGAGATATATTCATAGTATAGGGTGCTAGGACTCTTATCAGAATTTATAATTATAGAATAGGACATCGAGAGTACTTATGCTACATGTCAGTGTGTTACAGTTGAACTACACACACGCAGACCCGCACGCGCGTACGCACACACATACATTTGTTCTTTGAAATAAGTGTTAAATGTCTCTCTCATTTTTTCTTTAATATTTTCAAATTTTGCAGAATTCTTTACAAAATTTTCTGGAACATTTGCTGAAAAATAAAATTGTTTTGGTTCTGAATTCTTTAACCATATAAAAATTATAGAAAAGGAACATATTATTAATAGTGTGATTATTTTAGAAAAAGTTTGTTATTTCATACATTATGGTACATATGACAAAATAGATAATTATCGAGAACTTAGAAAATTAGTTGAAATATGGATTGGATGGAATGGACAATAAGTTATTAGAATTATTTATAATGAATATGAATTTGAATTCATAACGAGAAAATTGTGTTACGCATTGAACAAATTTTAAATTATAACAAATGATACATATCAAAGAAATGAAGTAACGAAGTGAAAAAAAATTCCTTTTTCGTAGGATAAATATAAAGCTTCTTCAATCGTTAATGTAATATTATACTAAAATTTATTAGAATGAACTGCGAACTGAAATTTATTACACTGATTTTGATATGATAGTGAATCAGATTTGCATACCAAAATTACAAAAGAAATAAATAAATAGCATTATATAATATAAAGGCGAAGTCTTATACACATAATAATCATACAAATAATACTACTACAACAACAACAGCAACAGCAACAACAACAATAAGAATAATAATAATACTAATACAAAGATAGGGAGAGAAAAAAATGGGTACAATAGAAATTCATTCTAGTATATCTATCTGTCGATCATAACATATCCATGCACTTGTTATATTTACCAAGGGAGAGTGAGAATGCGTGCGTGCGTGTACGAGTAAGAGAAACAGGGAGAGAAAACAATACACCCTCTCGGCCCAAATCGAGCCACCACCCTCTCAAGAGCGGAGAGCGCACCACCCGGCGCGTTTAACAAGGCGTTAATCAGATTTCGCGCGGGGGAGCGCCCGCGCGCTCGCGCCCCTCCGGCCGCGTATAATCGACGAGCATAATTCCAATTTAATAACCGCCGCGGGAGTTTTCCCCCTCCCTCCCGTCTCCCCGCGTCCCAATCCTGTGTCGCGATCGTCGTCGCACGGAACCCGGCTTTCGAGGTGTGTGGCCCGCAGAGGGCGGGGAAGTGGAGGGTCGCGCGATAGAGTCCCCTCCCTGCCCCTTGCACGCGGTCTGACTGCCGCCGCCGCGCCGGGATCGTTGATACCGCGAGATATATAGGCGAGCGCGGGCGCGCAACGTTACCTCGTCGGGGAACTGGGGTTTGGGCGCGGCGGATGGTGGGGAGGAGGCAGGCCGGGTGATTTGTGCGACAGATCGGGGCCAGCGAGCGGGAGAGAGTCGAACCGCAGCGCCAATATATTTCGTTTCCTGACGGCACACCTACCCCTACCCCGGACCGCCCTCGCCACCCCTTTCCCCGGACCCGGATCGCGGAAGCACCGCACCGCCAACTGTTTCCCAATAACGCGCGCGCTCGCTCGTCCGAGCGGCGGCCTATCTCGTACGTGTCTCGCTGTCCGTGTGTGCCGGTGCGCCTCTGCTCTGGGCTCCCTCTCTATCTCCACCGCCCTCTCTTTCCCTCTCACTGGCGCCCCGATGTTTCACGCTTGCCGCTGACGGTGTATTGGAAGCCTTGCTCCGAATATAGGGGTCAAACGAGCATGTGGGAGGAGGGGAGGAGGCGCTTGCGACACTGCCGCGTTGGACGCTCCCTGTTTCATAATACGGCTAAATAACCTACGATATCGAGTTCATCTCTCTCTCCCTCCCCCGCTCTGTCTCTCGCAAGCTCTGTTTCACCTCCCTTTTCGGAATCTTCGTACGTCCTTCTCCGTGCAAGAAAGAAAGAGTGGGGCTCAGAAATTTCTTTCCCGCTGTTGGAATGGAACTATAGCAGAAGCACTCTGGAGCAAACTGGCCCCATTGGTTATTTGATCTTTTTGTTTAAATAGTGCCAAGATGAGAGATGAAGGATATCCACGATGAGTAGGCGAGGATGAGAATTGCATTTAATATTTCGTCGGCCCTTTCCTTCCGCATGAAACGATAAAAGCTTTCTGATGTGTTTTCTTAATGCCGGGTGGTGATGAAGCTTAACTAGATGGAGATGTTCTGAGCGATGGGAATTCCGATAAATCACTACTGCCCGGCGATGTTTGTATATAGTGTGATGAATGTTTCGTGTCGATGAAAATTTGCTGCGTTAATCCGACGGTATTATGTAGTACCAGAATCAACTGTCGGTAAAAGCTACCTTATTTTTTTAAGGAATTAGTTGACAAAGTATAGTTTGAACAAAATCTTTATCTTATAGAGCAAGCCCGATTCATACAGCAGCAATATATTTTAAGGAATTTTAATACTATGGCTTTACGTGTCACAGTGTGTGCTCTCTCTTTCAGTCAATAAATCTCTATGTTTTTCTCTTACACGGCCTGTCTACCAATAATGATTATTGTATGTTTGAAATAACAATTTCTTAATTCCATTTTCATATTCTCTGAAAACTCTGAATGCCACTTGGCAAATTCTCAATGATGGGATAAAGACAGAAAGCGACGAAACTTGGTAAATATTTTTATTATACTTTCCTTATTCGTTTATATTCGTCAATAATTTATTTTTTCTATTTTAAGCATATGTTCATTAATAATTAATTAATCTTTTTATATTTTAAAAAGTTATTACGAATTTAAAATAATATATGATAATAAATAGATAATTTTGTTTTGGCCCTCGTGTACATATGTATATGTATATAAATATAATTATTTTCATCAGGTTAATAAAAACTCATTGTTTTTATTTCACAACGTTTCGTCGACAGGTATTTCTCACTGTTATATAATTTTGATATGTAATTATTTGAATATTATTTTTATTAAAGCACCCGAAGAGGTTGACAATACCTGTCGACGAAACGTTGTGAAATAAAAACATGAGTTTTTTATTAGCCCGAACCTGATCGAAATAATTATATTTATATACATATATTTAAAATAATATATTTGTTCCAATCTAAAAATCTATTTAATATATTCTTCATTTCATTAATTTTAATAATTATTTGACTATTTATTTAAGAAAATTTTGCTCTATGTAATGAAGTTTTATTTGGATATTGTACTATACTTTTGATTTAATCACTTGCAATAAAAAAATTAACGATGTAATAGTTATCTGAAGACGTAAATTTTAAAACTGGTAATTTTTTAATTCGAAAAAAAATTCGTTAAGTAAGAGCCGTGAACAAATAATACACGGAATATGTAAAATTTAATAATAAACAGTGAAAATAAACAAATATACTTATAATTTTTAAAAATAACAAAAATATAATGATGCGCAATCACCTTCGAGCACTCTGCTCTCAAAGGGAATTTCGTATTACACAAATACACAAAAATATACAGAAAGATTACGTTGTTATGCCAAAAATTGCGCCCCGTTGTTAATCACATCCTCCGTCCCCATCCCCGGCGAGACACGACATCGCACCGTCGAAAACGCAATAGTCGCGCTCGCTCCTCTCGCGCAGCGTCGACCCTCAATGGACCAATCGCAGCTCGGCTCGCTACGTCTGCGTGAGAGTTTCGCGTCTGCTTTTCACGCCGCGCTCTCGATAGAGCTTCCGCAAAAGAAACGGCCACGCGTACCTGCCGGCAAAGGCTTCGTCGGATAGCGTTGGGGGAATGGGGCGGGGGCGGGGTTGAGAAGAGTGACGAGGACCTTTGGCGTAGCGCGACAGAAATAAAGAGCATTGTCCTCGACGTGTACACGCACACGTGGCGAGGCAGTAACAGTAGCGGCGCGCGCCCCCGTGAAAGAACGCGAGACAATGGAGGGGACGGGAGGCGGTTCGCTAACGCTGCAGAGCGCCGTAACCGTTTCATTGTTCTCTGACAATGCTGGGAAAATGGAGGTAGAGAGAGAGAGAGAGAGAGAGACAGAGAGGGGGTCATAGGACGTTCATCCGCGGGCCGTTCGATCGATCAGTTCTACCTGGGCGAGCCATCCGCTATGGCAAATCAAAGGCAGTCATCCGGATCATCGTTCGAGATCATCCGCTCCCGCGTGGTGTCTCTCCTGTTATGATTGCTGCTACCTCCTGTCCTTTTTGAACGCTTTGCTCATTCTTCTATGCACCGCTTTATACGCGCATACATACTTAGAGATCTTGCAATCACCTTCGCGCGCGCGCGCGATCGGAATTTTCTTTTTTCTGTTTTCCGGTTCGAAGCACGCTCGCCCGTTCCGATTCTTACCTCTATATTTGCGTTCAAATTGTTTGTGTCGGCTGCTGTTCTTTTGCTGCTGTACACCGCGCTCTCGAACTGCGTTTTGCCGCTGCTTCGGAGGGACTTGTATAGCCGTTGTTGTTACTATTATTATCATCATCATTATTATATTATTTTATTTTCATTCTCGCTTCCGTCGATAGGTTCGAGTAGGCGATCACAATGGGCCAACGGGAGAAATAATGCGGCTCGCTCATACGTGAGAATTGATATGCGCGGCGCGCGAGCTGAGCGAGAAACGCGGAAACGGATATCGCTTTACGTACCAATCATTTTTGGAGAGCTCGATATAAAGGGACGGTTGCGCGCGCCCACGTCCTATAAAATTAAACGAGTTGCTGGAGGCGGAGAAATTGTATGAGAGCCGCGTAAATCGTTCGTTCGTTGTTGCGCTTATTTTGCATTATGTTAAACTGTTGGGAAATATTCATTATCGCATTAGATATATGTTTTTTCCTCTCAGTTAAATTCTTGTTTATGAAGAAGTATTAATTTAGCTTGTAATTGATATAAAAATGGTCTCCATAATAAAAAGAATTTAATAATTAAATGTGTTGAATAAAAATAGATCATTCTTTTCATAATACTTGTTAAATACCAAACCAATTAAGGGAAATTACAGTAGTGATAATGAATATAAAATTTATAAAAGCGTAAATTAACATTCCGATTGAATTAAGTGAAATAAGCCGTGTGTGGGAGGATAAGGATAGAAATTTTTTTACGACACATCGTCGTACTAATTTTTTTTTTGTGTAAAAAGTATTAAACTGCCTGATTTTCGTTTAATTTTTTGTGTTTTTCAATTCATATGGGTAAAGACAATTTATGTTAGTTTTATGCACGTCAAACTGTAGCTGGAAATGTACATGTAAAAAGTAAGAAAATGTTACGTATTTAGATGTAAAATGATCGACCAATCATAGATTTGTAACTAATGTAATTCCACAAAGCTTGCAATTACTCTATGATACTGTCCGCTTGCATATATTAGTTTCTTTATCCATCTTATCGCATGAATTTAGTTTTTATATTTAGATAATTTGATTCTCAAGAATGTTTAATTATATATTTTTCAATTACAGCCCTTATTCGGCATATATATTAGAATAGTAATAATTATAGTAATTAAACTGTGATTTTAATTCAAGATAATATATTGTTGAAATTAAGCAACTCAAATCAAATAAGAATTACACTTGTGGAAAATGAAGAATATAGAATCTATGATATCATCTATTTAGATAACATATACTTTTTACATATTTATTTACAGACATATAGATGAGCGTATTTGCTTTTATCATTTGAAATACATAAGATAAATAAAAACGAATATAAGCATCTTGTTATTTAAAACGATAATTGCAACATACGTCTGTAAAGAAATGTGTTACCTAGTCAAGACGAAGAATATAATGAGAATTCTTTCAGTTCAATATGTCTTCAAAATGCGTAATAGTCTTGGTGTTGATACTTGGCATCGTCAATATGAGTAGATTCAAAATGAGCGTGACTGCTTGAATCAGTTGAACCTGCAATGTTAACATGAATTTCTTTTAATTAAAAAGAACACAATTTTAGTCATGGTTTAGTATTAGATGTAACATTGTTTAATTTATTAAATTCCGAGAATCAGTTATGCAAATAAATTAAAGTAACTATTAAAAGTAAAAATTCTTTATATTTTTAAAGTAGGACTTACAAATAATGTATAATTAAATTAAGATTATATTATATACATATAATTGAAGATATCTGGAAGATTTTTAGAACGTTTTGCCGTTTTCATATCGCGAATTTATATGAAAATATGCTTGAACAAAGAGCAAACATATAAAGAAAAATCTGAATTCATGAAAAACTCGAATAATTGAATACTGATTTTCAGTTTCACCTATGGACTATAAATTAGAATAGAGTATTTGTACCTGTTTAAAATACTGTCTATGTAACTCAACCTCACGGTAGACCAATCACAAAGAAAGCGAGGAAAAAAAACATCTAAAAACAAGTACGCAATTACGAGTTGGTTATTTAGCGAACGTAAAAAAAAAATAGGTCTGACTTTTTGGCAATATAAAATAAATATTGAAAGAAAACATCGGTCGCGTGTTAACGCGGAGAGAAACAATTCGTTCTTCCTCACGAACGAACTTCCTTCGAGACAACGTGGGTTAGTTCCCCGGCGACACAGAACGTCCCCTCTCTCAAGCAGAGCTTCCCTCGTTTAAATAACCGAGCAGCGAGCAGCTCACTTCATTAAGCGCCGAAGGCACGAGGTACCACTTTTCATTAAAAATCCCCCTCTTCGCTTACTCTACCAACTTACAGCCCCCTAGCCGTGCAAACTCCTTTATAAATAGTCCAATGAACATAGGTCGCTGTAGGGGAAGCTCGACAAGTGCGCTTGCCTCCTATCGTCAAGGCTCTACACCGGTCTTTTGCTGTCTCTCTCACTTTCTCGCTCTCCCTCCCTACCCTTCCAACGAAATCACCTGAATTCCACGCCGTGTACCGGCAACTTAGGAGAGAAAAGTGACGATTGGGACACGGGACTGGAGTGGAGTGCCCAAAGAGCGCTGCCGCATTAATCGTCTATTCGGACACACGAGAGGACTGTATCTCGTATACGAGCCGAGATAGGTCTGAAAATATGCCCCCCCCCTCCTTCACCGGCCGCTATATAGTCGGAAGGGAAGGTGCACCGAAGGTGGGTGAGGGGCAGTCGATGCTCGCTAGGAGATAAGGGGACTGGACGGGGGAGCATAAATCCCATTGCTCGGAAGACGGTGAGATACGGGAGGGTGGAGGAAGCAGGGGGAGGTCGGTGGCACGACATAACTAACCCCTTCCGCGCGCCATTTAAATGCCGCGCGCGAGCGGCCGCTTAAGCGCTACGAAGACGCATGACTCGTTTATCGTCCCTTCTTTCGAGTCTTGTACTCTACCTTCTTTCTCTATCCCTCTATCTTCTGCTCGTTCGGTCGTGTAACAACGTGCCGGACACGATGACGGTGGTTCGGGACCGAGGGGAGGGGAATAGGTAGTGCTGATATATATTTTCTGCGACGCATCGGTAGGCGAAGACGAACGGCGAGCATAATCGAGGCTTGAAGTTACTGAGCGAGTCGAGAGACTCGAGATATTTCGAATGTCTAGTGAATTTCTTGCTTGTTGGATAGATATAAGCTGCCTCCCATTTTATCTTTGCGATTATTATTTATTTAAAAAAATACTCACGAAATCATTTTGTTCAAAGCATGCCGGAAGGAATTATTTTTCTTTTTCTTTCAAACGTATAATGTTCTGTGAAACTATCATTACGGTCTCAAAGTTTTTATCAATTGTTAAGTTATCTATATTTAGTAGTCCGACAACAGTTGGAGTGTTTAACATGAATTTTTACTATCAACGGAAGAGCAAAATATTTTGATATTATTAGACGATGCAACTTCTAAAGTTGCATTCTAAAAAATGATAATTTTCGCATGAATCAGTATCTGTGAGAAAAAACCCAACCGAAAAACTTTAAGATTTTGATCTAAACAGATATTATATACATCAAATGTTTAAAATATTATAATTATTATTAATATGAGTTTGTCAAAGAGCCCCCAAATAGCTAAAGATGCGTTGCAAATTGTATAGTATCTAATTTTCTTGGGATATTTCATATTCTGTGTCTACTAGAATGCGACAAGGTGGGTCTATTTCATTCATATGAGAATATTCACAAATACTATTTGCAATCATCGCAGCCGTATCGGTGAACAGGAATTATTCTGCAAAGAATAAGAAGGATGGCAGTATAGCAACACTGGCGTTATAATAGCAACAGCTATAGTTTTTATATAAACATAGCTTCAAATTGATTCAGAAACTCGTGCTGACATTCAACAACGGACATTAATAGAACTAATTGCTCTTCAATATTCGACGAAATAATTCAATACGTCGAAGCAAATTAAATAAAGAGCAGCGCCGCTTGCCCCATACGTCAATCAACGTTACCGTTTGGGAATCTCAAAATCCACCGAAGCTTCAGCCTATCCCTTTCCTCATTTCCAAAAGCGAAGGAGCAGTTGAACGATGAACGCTGGCAGGAAGAAAAATCGCTTCAATTAAAAACGGAAGTCCGAACTAGAGCCTCCACCCCCCCCCCTCCATCGTTCAGCCATCGTGCTCCGTTTATTTGCCCCGTTGCCCGTGGAAAGAGAGGCAGGGAGACGGAGAGAGGTATAAACGGGTGTCCTACAACTGATAGCAATTATTTTTCGAACCCGGGTCACGAGAACTTTATAGGAGGATCGGGTGAAGGGCACGAGAAGGGGTGGAGGTTAGGGGTATTGTACCGAAAGAGGCGGGACACGGACGCTTTTCGGGTTGTTTTGTTCTAATGGCCGTTTTCACTTACGAAAGAAAGAGAAGATGGGGGAGGGAAGAGGATGAGAGTTTCGAAAATACCACGCGTGCACGTAGGCATAGATACACGCACATATTCGCACATATCCAGACACTTGCATACCGATCAATGCCTGCATCCTCACCACCACGCAACATCATACTAAGCCCTTCCTGTCAGAATATTCTCCCGTACTAGCTCTGCACCGCTTTCCTGTACATATATACATACATACATACATATATATATATATATATATATATATACATATATATATATATATACATACATACACGTCGTCAAAAGACTCGGCGGAACGGAAGGAAAGCTTGGGGAGAGGGGGGGGGGTTTGCGAGCGGGGCGGGAGAATGTGTACGCAGCACGAAACGAAGCTCGAAAGCACGGATATGGATGTGCATATTCGCCCCATAAAGCCCCGTCCACGGGAGGGCCTTAATTTATGACCTCTCGCTGTTTCTTTCCGCGATCTGTCCTCCACCACGTCGTCCTTCGCCTCGCCGAGGCAATGGGCGCGCGGCCGGAATCGTCCTCGGTTTTGCAAACGAATATATATATATATATATATATATATATATATATATATATATATAGTCTCGCCTTCTTTGTTGTTCGGGTTATATTCGTAGCGATAACTCGACACGCGTACAATACTGTACTGGCGAATAGGCTCTACGTCTACATATGAAATAATTTTTCCAGCGACCATAAGGGTGCGGTATATTCTGATCAGGATATATATATATATATATATATATATATATATATATAACACTACGTACGCGTACATCTCTATTAAGGGGTAACGACATTGCGCGCGTCGTGGGAAATTATACCTCTGCGCTGTTTCTGCTGCAGCTGCTTCTATGACTATACTCCTCCTTTCAGACGGATGAATGGATTTTAATTGTAATTATGCTCGCTTTGAGCTTTCCCCAGACATATATCCGGCGACGCCGAGCTTTTGCCTCTATTGATTGACAGTATATTGTATGAGTGAAAAGCCATAGTATGTATATATAGCATAGATGTATGTGTGACAAGACGTGCTGAGTGAGGGATTGCCAGCATTTTTTTGTGTATGAGATTACAGGGAAAAGAGAATAATTAAATTTAGAAAATAGACGTGTAATAGCTACTAATAATATTGGACTAAAAGCGGTATTGAATTTATTACAATATTTTCAAAAAATTTTTATAGAGTTAAAAGTAAATTAATACGTGTGGGTCTGTAATCATTGGATTAGATCAAGATTTGGCTCAATATAGTTATAAAAAAATGAATATTGTAGAAAGTATTCATTGATAAATATTTAATTTTATTAACGAGCATCTGTTCTATCGATCAACATTTAATCGAACAAAATGAAATGAATATGTGTCGAAATAATAATGTACGTAACAATATAAATGCGCAGTTTGTGTTTCAATTTTATTCCATGGTATTTAACGTAATTTACGTACTTCATACGCATGTATGGTATACAAGTAAATTAATTTTTGTGCATCAATATTTTCAATTTAATTTATGCTTTGATAACATGTATTAAATTATTTGCTTATAATACTGTCGATAACATAAAGAGAACAACAAATCTCAATATCTTTTTTTATATTATTAATTTTTCTCTTAATAATTATTTATTTATGTTGAACAAGTTGGGATTTTGGTAGAAAATTATACTATGACCATGCCATCTTATACGCGCATCCGTGATTCGCGGTTTCCAAATTTCTAACCATATCTAATACTTGCAGGTAGCTTTATGTAGCTTTTTCATGTAGCTTATTACGTTACAGCCAAGCACAGCATGCATATATAATAGACATATTAATACCTGGCGGTCTATAAATTTACGCTCTATGTAATCCACCGTGTTTATTCCACAGAATATTAGCATTTGAATGTAGAATAAATCATTTATATGAACAATTTTTCTAGTAACTGAGCAAAATAGACACGTAAATTATATTGAAGAAATTTGTACAAATTCATCGATTTACTTGAAAAGCTTTTTTGTAGTATTCTTTAACCATTACAATTTTCTTAACAAGTAAGAATCAGATTTAGTTCTATATGTAGCAGTTGTAAAAAAACACTTAAACCTTCAGATATGAACGTATTTCTATTGAAATATAAAAATTATCTATATTAATACATAAATATATAAAAATTCACTGCATAAATATAAAGGATTTAAATCGATAAATTAGATTTTGTTTTTAGCACATACATACTTGTTGTTAAAATGTAGTGAAAACAGATAATTATGTTTTTTTTTTTAACAGGTGAAGAAAATGCATTTTTAAAACGAGCGTGAATTTATGAGAGAGCAAATATCGAAGGGGGCGAGGCAATTTATTTTTCGACACACGTCACTTCAGTTATAACGGTGCAGTTTTGACTTTTTCAATTATTAACAACCGTTTACGTTCGGTAACTGCTCGAATATCGAGAAACGTGTAATTGGGAAAAATCAATAATTCAGAAGGTACGGCATGGCTTGCGACTACAGGTTGATTTTTGCTATTCTGACATTCTTGAAAATTTGAAATTCCAATGAATATTGTGGACAACGGAATCGATAATGATCCTTTCAAGCGTCGAGGAATAGAGGAAAAAACGAAGAAATTTTGGAGAACACAGTTGGGTTCGATGTCTATTTCAGAGCGTATTGTACTTATAGGTGCATAAAGGTGCATACTTAATAATATTTCCAAGTTTCCAAATTCATTATAAGAAAACAAAAAGGGTTATAAATCAGAAAAGGGTTGGTTTTTTTGAAAAATCAAGAAAATAACGAAAAAATATCATGTTGCAAATTGAGCATTCAGAAAAGAAATCTCGAAGCTATTCCAGAAATCGTAATTTCTATCAGTAAAGATAATCGTTAAATACTGAGTTTAACATCGTAAATTATAAACTGATCTAATAATTCAAGTGGAGATGTAAAATACCGGCTATTCAGTTACAACTTTTTTATTAATATCAAATTTTCATCACGTTCAAAGTACTCACTATTGGCATTAATACGCCTGCCCAATAATTTCTTCTATTGTTGAAAAAAGTTTGTAAATTTAATTTCTGTTCTGTTGTTCAGCTCATTCAGCGATTTTTATTTTATCTCATCTGCAGTTTCAAAACGCTTTACTTTTAGATTTCGAGTCTAAGAAATAACAGAAGAGATAAAATATGTTTAGATATTTATAATAAAAAATTTTAAATCATTCCTTTTAATAAAATATTAACATGTATTTATTAATTCAATCATTGTCATACTACAATGCGTTCATTTTACGATCAGTCATTTTAAATTTAAGAGTATATCATTGATTAGATTAATGACGACCATAGCCAGTTATCGACGACAAAAAGTACAAGATAATTATTTTTCAATTTCTTTAAAATTATTTCAAGTATTAATTTTCATTATTTGATTAAAAAAAAATTTCTGGCATACTCCATATAACGTAAAAGTCTTTTAAAATTTGGCTCAATCTCCTGAAGTCGTGCCAAAAATCGATTTTGTGAAAAGTTTAATTGTGAAAATTACACTTATTACCGTAAAAGTACAAACTACACCTACAGTTTCTTATTTCAATTTAGGTTTATTTCGTACTTTAATGTTGCATTGAAACACTCGAATAAAAAGCGCTCCAAACGTGAAACTTGAAATAAATCCGAGGAAAGATAGTTGGTATCATGATATTACTAATTAAAAACAGATAGCTCGATTTTAACGGGTGCGTCGTCGTAGTGGAAGAGCCAGACAGCCGTACATAGAAGCTGTGTCGGATAGAACTCTCTTGAATCAATTCTATGATAGTTCATGGCAATGCACAATTAATGGTTCGACTGCATCATTCGAAAAACTTCATTTCACGCCGTCTTATTTTTACAGGCGCTATTTTGAACAGAAGCTCGTCCAGAAGGATATCGGTGTTTAATCGACATTTCGATACGATTCTCAAACCAATCATAGCCGTATAAAACAAGTAAGTTCATGAGATACAATAATGAGCTACTCACCATTGTCGGCGATCTGACGTTTCCGTTAAAATAGTAAAAATGTTCCGATAAGCTGATTAATTCACAAAATCAACTGTTTTCGTCGAAATCGACACGTCCCACTAGTATGTGAAAACAATCTAGAAAAACGCAGAATTTCAATTCTACCATATATCCAGTGATCGAGCGGAGGTAAATCGTGAATTGAAGTGGGACCACCGTACCCAGAGCATAGTCGATAGTACGGCCGGCCGGTCTAAAAAATCAAAGCTGAGTTTTGTGTGTGCGCGCGCGCGTGTGTGTATGTGTGAGAGGTAGAGAGAACATCGGTCCTGCGGAATAGCCTCTAAAAAAGTTTTAAGAGCAAACGCCCGCGGCGCGGATGAGGCCGCCGCAGCCTCCCAGTCCGATCACGTAGACTCATCTCGGCCGTAAAACAACCCTCTTTCGCTAAGAACGCGCGTGCTAGACTCTCTCTCTCTCTCTCTCTCTCTCTCTCTCTCTCTGTCTCACTCACTCTTTCCTCTTATTCTCGAGGTCTATATACGAGTAACGTATATAAATGTGAAAAAAAAATCCGCGCGTTTTTCGTTTACGAGACGAGATTCGTTTACTTGATTCTAATGGATCGCCCTTCCTCTTTTCGCGCGGCACTGTCTCCGTGTCCTGATTGTTTGAAAAAAATAAACTTCACTGTCTTCCTTTCTCTCTCTCTCTCTCTCTCTCTCTCTCTCTCTCTTACACGCGTTCAGAAGCCGCAGTTGTCTGTGACAGTCGTTCTGCGGTTCGAGAGTTGTCGCTTCAATTCTTAGCTCGGCCCGCTGCAGAGGACGAGACGAGCAGAAATATATATAGTTCGTAAAAGTGGAAATGTCGTTCAATATATATATATATATATATATATATATATATATATATATATATATATATATATATAAATTGCTCAAAAATGAAGCGGAGGCGTGGGCAAGCGCAAGTGCGGTCGTGAATTTAAATTATGCGCTTTGCTCGCGAAGTGAAGGGCCCACACAACCGTAAAAGCCAAAATATTGATTCAATATAAAAAAAGAGGACGGTACTCAGATGGAATGAAATATAAAAAGATGGCGCTCCGTGGGATTCTTTACTTTTTATTTTTTATTTATTTATTTATTTTATATACATGTATATATACATCTATATATATATATATATATATATATATATATATATATATATATATATTGAGGGACATTCGGACTTTTACGAGGAGAGAAGTAAACCTCGATATTTTTGGGTCGTGTATCGGTGCTTTCATGTGCTGGATAAGCGATCGGATGTGCTAAATCTCATGGTCGAAAGTTTTGAATTTTTCGTTCACAGATGAAATAGTTATTAAGTGGTTAAAGACTATTGAAAAAATACAAAGATTTTGCTTCACATCTTTATTTGAGATTTATTTTTACTATTGTATAGAGCCTGCAAAACTTCTCAAATGTTGAGGAAATTTTTTTAGTGAAGTTCGTTGAAATATATTAAAATATATCGTTTGACAGTATCACAATTGTTCTATGTACTGGACTAATACTAGTGAAAAGACTTTTCCACTGTTATCGACCACGAAAGAGAAAACCATAGTGAAACCATACCTGTATCCTATCAACGTTAGTCTCGAAAAAAATGTGACGTATACCGAAATATCCCACTGCAACGTGAAAATTATGTCGCATCGTTCTCCAGGAAACAGAGTCTCATCTACATGTAATGATATGAAAAAAGGCTATGGATAAATGATTATTAAAGATAAAATTGTTTTCATATCGAATAATGATACGATACATTTTTTATGGTCATAGTTTTTATAAATAAAAGTCTTTTTATGAGAGATATACACGCTGAAGAGTTTTCATATTAAGTTTTTACATCGGAATTTTTTTTCTCTCAAAGTCTGCTTGAAATTTTTTAACCATCTTTATCTATGATTACTTGTGTGTCAAATGTTTGTAGAGAATTTTTTTCGGCATTTTGTGTATCAGAATCGATTTCATTGGACGTACATCAGTATATACATTCAATATTTTGCTACGGTATCGAAAATGATACGATTTTTTTGATTGGCCTTTTGCAAGCTTAGTATCTGAAATAGAAGAATCAGTTAGCGAGATGAATATTGTTTTACATTATACATAAAGTACTACATTATGCACCACGTAGAATATCTGAAAGTATGGTCTATCTTATGTGTGAGTTTTCAGTCACGAGAATTCATCACCAAATCATAACTTCTCGAGAAAAATCTTACTTCTCGCACTAGGTGCACGTTGTCTAGTTCTCTGTTAGCAATCAATTATAGTTCGATACAAATATAGTTTAGTACCATTTGCTGCTCTCCTAACCGATAATAATAATAATAAGTCAAAACATCAATTGCGTATGTTTATCTGACTATATAGTATAGTCAATAAGACGGCTGTTATACAGAATGCGACATTTTACAATCTCGTCGGTTTCCCGCGAAGTGCGAAAAATCTATCCATCTCTCGCCGGGGCTTTTGCGCGCCACCGTCGCGGCCGCGCCAAGACGAGAAAAAACGCCCCGCGCCAACTATTGATGGTACAAGGAGATGAAGCGCAGGGGCTCTGGTGGGGTGTGTGTGTGTGTGTGTGTGTGTGTGTGTGTAGAGGGGGGGAGGGGCACGATAAAAAAAGTTGGCCATGAAAAAATCATGTTCCGCTTTATTTTACGGCGTGCCTTATACTTCTTTTTCCGGCGACCCCCCTCCCCGCACCCCGTCACGTCCTCGTCCATCCGAGGCATCCAGAGGCCCTCCTATCTTTATACCGGGGGATACTTCTCGCGGGGGCTTGGCCTTTGCCCCCCACTGCTTTTATTTCCCGTCGCGCGCACTCAACCGCCTCCTTCTCCGCCCGAAGTGATCGCACGAACACATGCACCCACACACATGCCCACACATATATTTTTTATAAACCTATATACATATATATATATATATATATATATATATATATATATATATATGTATATACTTACATACACGTATACGTACACACTACCGTGGCTGATCTACGTGCGCGATAAGCACGCGGGGTAAGGTGGCGGCGCGGCCGGGGTAGGGACGCCTACCTAGATAAGGCTCTGAGACGGTATGGTCACGGAATAGTATGAAGTCATTATTATACGTGGGCTTCGATGCCGGACGGCGTGCTGTTGCTGATGCCAGCTTGGTGAAAGTGATTCCTGCTACTCTCTCTCTCTCTCTCTCTCTCTCTCTCTCTCTCTCCCTCTCTCTCTCCCTCTCTCTCTCTACCTCTATCTCCCCCTCTCTCTTTCTCCCTCGATAACACGCGCGCGACGTGCACTAGATATACAAATGCAAAGATACGCCATTCGTATAGTCGTATAGGCTTTGGCTATACGATGACGGGGCACGGCGGTGGGGCTGCACTTTTATCGGCTATGTCAGAACAGATCGGAATAAAGCTGAGGTGTTAGAAACGACACAGGTAGATTTGTGTCGACGCTTACTTTTACATTACTTTGAACAACCTGAAAGTATTCTTTGGAGTTTAAATGTACAAACGAGTCGGAATTAGCTCTATAAAATAATCTATTTAATTAGCTAATTGCGTCTCATCGTAGATTTGATGATTTTTTTATATAAAAAATAAATAATTTTCTGAATAAGCTGTACACATTTTATTAGAAATAACTAAGCAACTATTTATTTCTGCTATCTGAGTTTTTTTATTATTCATAATTCGTTTCGAATAGATTAAACTGACCCATGTCCGAGCACTATAAAATGATCATGGAAGTAGAATTAAAATAAAAAAGCGTTATTTATACGTATTTAGAAAATGGCGCAGAATAAAGTAAGTTCCTTTTTACAAACTAAAAATACTAAAGTATAAACAAAAATGTAACGATTATTACCTGTTTACCGTTCATTGGCTGAATATTCAAAATTTTTCATAGAAAGTAGTTAAGAATGAATTAAGTTTGCAATGCAAATATAGATCACCCATATCAAAAATCATTTCAATGTAAATTAGTACTGGGATTATCTGGAAGTCCGAATAAATGTTAGGATTTCCGTATTTATAAATATGTACACTTCGGATAGTTTGGCTGGCTGTCCGATTAAAGTATTCATTTATATGATTATTTACATACTCAGATATATAGGTATCTGATTAATATTTTTTTTTCCGAATATCTGATATTGATATAAATTAATTAAATTATTCTGGAATTTACTACATCTTTTGAGTTGCATAATGAAGAGTATAACATTTTACTTGCTGTAAGAATAACATTAATTTATTTTCTAACTTGAGCACATCTACATTCTGATAAATTATTTGTAAAAATGTCGATAACTGTCTAATAAATAGTTTGTAACGGAATAATCTAGCAATTATTAAAGTAAATATACAATTTGCAAATGTATGCATAATATATATTATTATTTTTCATTCGAAACCAGTTATCTAGAAGAGAAAGTACAAATTCGGTGACCATTTCGAAGATCAGATAATTACATATTAGAGTAATGTAGTCTACATTTTCAAGAACTGAAATGATATTTTATTATACTTACGTTTTCTTTGTACAGCTTCGTAAAGGAAATGCTGTACATGTATTACGTCTAGATTCTAATTGTGTACGAATAATTATTTAGAAATATTTATTGTGATGCGAAAGAAAATGCAAAAGAAAAAATGATCAAAATGGTATACATTAGAAGGTTTGATTTTTTTAAAATTCTGTATTTTTAGTTGTTAAAATCAGACTGATTTGGAAATATCTATACACTCGAGAAAACTATATTGAACGGATAAACTGTGAATATTTGGGTTCTTATTTAGGTATTCGAATTATTCGAATATTTGAATATTAAAGATATGGATAGATCTTCCAGCTCCAGTGCAAGTTACCGCTTTTATCCTGAATTGAAATGATGAAACTCTTCTCTGCTTTAAATTTATGGCAATAGTGAATTTTTATTAGAGGTTAAACTTGTATATTATACTGGTAGAGTATGTCATCAAGAAGACTTATACGTAGATACGTATATATAGACATGGCGTTTTATGGAAAGGTAGTAATCTTATAAGAAAATTTATATAAGAAATATATAATCTTCTATTATATGAATATTGAACAAGTAGTATCAAGTATGATGTATCGCAAAAATTTAATGCGACATAAGAAAAATTAGAATAAAAGTCGGAATAACTGTGTAACATTACTGTGATATAAAGCTAAATTTATTAACAATACGAAAAAATCAACCTTCCATAAATTCAGTTACTAAGCGGGTAATCTATGATAATTTTCTCAATGTTACCGAAAATTACACAATTTTAATAATTATGCTTATGGCCATTAAAACGTAAATTCTTGAATATTTTATTCAAAATATTAAATAATTAATGTAATTTATTAAGTATACTTATTTACACTAAATGTTTATGCTTCATATTTTATTTAGAATTGAATGTATATAATATATATAAGAATTTACTATCTTGTCATATTAATTATATATATATATATATATATATATATATATATATATATATATATGAGGTGTCTTCAAAAGTAAAGTAACGAGAATTTTTATTAATTTTATCACTTCGCCTCGTCAATTGGAGAACAAATTATTTGTATCATTTGATTCAACATTATATTCGTTGATTTATGCTATAATAAAATATAAGAAAAGGAAATTTAACGTAGAAAATGGGAATAATGAATTGTAGCATCAAAAATTGCACCGATATGAAAATATTTCCTTTATATGTTTTGACAGGCGCTGATGTATTACACGCATTTATCTTCATTTTAGCATCCTCCTCATTTTTTTTTAAAGCAAAACTATAAAAACTATATATGAGAAAAACCTGTCATTTCAAAAATAAGATTTTTTTCGATAACATCATTATACACTATTGAAAATATTCTTATAGTTTTTCCTCCTATACTTTTCAGCAATTCTCTCGTTTACGAAGCTATAATGAAAATTCTCCCAGCGCGCAGTCCAGTATAATTTCGTCCTCGAGCGTTCAATTACTCCGGAGGCGCCAAACGCCCCGCATCCTCGTCGCTTATATATACATACATATATATATATATATATATATATATATATATATATATATATATACATAATAAACAGCTGCAGTGCAGCAAGTCCCCGAGAGCATCTCTCGACTGATCACCGCCTCGGCGTCGTCGTCCGTCGTCGTTGGGTTGAATAGGCAATTTGTACCCCTCTCTCGAACGAACGAGCGCGCGCGCATCCCCCCATCAGAACTCAGAACAATTGAGTCTTCGCCTTTGTCGGGGGGAGCGCGCCTCCCCGTCTCCTGCCGCGCTGCCGCGGCGCGTCCTTTCATTACTCATCCCGTCCGGTAGTCTTGAGGAGAGGCGGGCGGCGGTAAATAAAAATACACCTCCCCGCCGCCCCTCATCAGCCGCCCAAACGACAGATCTCGCGGTAGATTTAATTTCCTCGTAACCTCGCAGCGGAGGGGAAGCCCCGAAATTCCCGCACCGCCACCCTCGCCCCTGTAGCACCCCTTTTCTCTCGCTCTGACGATGGCGTACAGAACGCCAAATTCGAGCTTCGACCGAAGGAGCAACGCCCTGCGCCACCCTCTCCTCCGAGCCCTCGTACACTCGAGAAAAAAAGGTTCGCGGCGATGTGGTCTCGTAGTTCTCTTCTCCCTACAGCCCCCCTGCCACATAACACTGCCGCGTTTCTTCGCCCTTATTTACCTCTCTATCGCGCTCGTCTCGCTTTCTCGTCTTCCCTTTTTGCTCAGTCCAGCGCGGCTTATAAAGCCCGCTTCTTTATGCGGCTTTTTATTACGAGCGCGAAGAAAGAGAGACCAGCCGCGGTGGCAACGATTTAAAGAGGGAATTTGTAAGATTTTTACTTTGTACTGTGTCGAGCGCCGCGCAGGCGAGAGTAAAAAAATTCCCTGCCCGCAAATGACTCTGTTCCTTCTTCTACTTCTTGCGTTTCGCTCGTTTTCCAGTGATATATAGTAGTATACACAGTCTAGAGGGATAAGCATAATAGTGTCTCCAAGAATTTTTATACTGCTTGAAGGAGAATATTTTCGAATACTGCGTAAAACACGTTGTATTAGAAGCCTATTGAGCCCTATAGTCTCTGACGCTCATTAGTTACAAGGCTACTGCGTTATCAAGGAGTGCAAAGAAGAAAGAAAATTATTTGTCAAATATCAGCTAGGAATCGAGCCGTATATTTAATTTATCAGAAGCCACGATTAAGTCCAAGCTCTTGCATTAATCGCACTCTCATCCTCTCTCTCTCTCTCTCTCTTTCTTCCCCCTCTCCCTCCCCAGCCCTTTAATAAAAAGTCCCCGCTGAATAATGCATTTTCTTTTGCGACGATATCGGTCGCTCGACGGACGGTTCGCGCGCGCGCGCGGGCGCTAGTTTTATTTCTCCGACCTAACCCTCCGAGCGGTGCTGAAACTGCGCAAAACGCTTTAAGCGGCGTCGCTTTTAAGAAGCGCGCAGAAGAAAAGGAGAGACTGCCGCGGAGATGAAGAGGTGGTAGGATAGGGAAGCTTGAAGGAGAACGCGGGAGGCGGGGGGTAGGTCGAGGAAAAAATTTAATTGCGCGCAAATAAATTGCGCTCGTAAAACACGATTCATTATACGAGCCCGTGGAATGAACGATGGGGTTAATAAAACGAAAAGAGAGAAAGATAAAATTTGCCTTATCTTACAGGGAGAACTCTGGTACTCAAAAATTTAGAGTACACGTTAGGCTAAGTTCCTCGTTAATTTGCTTACGATGTTTTGCACTTGCAGCAGGTAGGAGCAAACATCACCCGTGCTGCTCGACAGGAAATTGAAGAACCAGGGCGGTCGTATCTCTTCGATCATCGTCTTCTTCTGCTTCTTCTTCTTCTACTTTCTTCTCTCTCTCTCTCTCTCTCTCTCTCTCTCTCTCCCTGCCTTGTCTTTCCCTTCGTGTTCCAGTAACGTGCGTTGTTCAACAATCGCGGCTAGTCTATGGTAAGGGAAAAACCACACGCTGGCCAACGTTCTGCCTTTATACATTCGAGGGCGGAGATCGAAGCCGCAGGGCCTCGAAGAAAGTAACGTCGCAGAAAGGAAGAGCGCAAAGGCAAAAGGGGTGAGCGCGCATGGCAGTAGAACGATGGGAGAGAACGAAGGGATATGATATTCGGTACAAATTATTACCACCACTTGCCGAGATAGAGAGAGAGAGAGAGAGAGAGAGAGAGGGAGGGAGAGAGAAAGAGAGAGAGAGAGAGAGAGCAAGCGAGGGAGGGGGATTAATTCGCAAAATTAGCATTCGTAGATAGTTGACTTTTATAGCGCGTACTTCTGCCGCTCGGGCGCTCTCGAGACAGCCACAAACAACGGCTTTGGCGCCAAGGAAGCCAGGAGATTCGTAGAGAAAAGAAGAAGAGGCGATGGGGTGCGGAAAAAGAGAGAGAGAGAGAGAGAGACAGAGAAAAACGTGCCCCCCTCCCCGTATGAATATTTAGCGGCATTCGCCGGGAGTGCGCGGCTGATTTATTCTTTAGGTCGAAGGTCAATTATTACCGAGGGTGGCCTGGCTTCAAGCGCGGTAATCTCTCTACTTATTCATTGAGCCCTATCCTCCCGACCCCACCCTTCCACGACCCCTTCTGGGGTCTTTCCGTTGGTCTCTTTCCCTCGCCGGTGGCTGCGCGCAAAAATTTGCGTTAGCCCCCATCCCGCCCGCCCTCCATGCCCGGTGGCTAAAAAATTGAGGTTAGGTAATGCCACGTTAAGTAAATGATCCTTGGTAGGGATTAAAAAAAAGACAAAAACTACAAAGTACCGCCTTGAATGAAGAAAGTGCATTCAAACGGCGATGTTAATGGTTCGCTCGCGACGAAAGCTTTTTCTACCACAAAATGTCTCTATTTTTAGTTGAATTTTAGAATCTCGTTAAAAATTGTTAAATACCGTGCTTTATATCGAAATAGAGTGCAAAATTTACATGAATAAATAATAAGTAGTTATGTCATCCTATTCTTTTTAAATTATTTGTTAAATATAAAATGTTTCTTAGAGAAAATTGTCGAAAATCTTATGAAAATTTTCTGTAATTAAATCGATTAATTATTTTTCTGCATTATATAGAACCCAAAAGAACATTTTCAAAATCCTGTTTCTGGCTCGATCCTTCTTAGATACTTCACGGAATAACCTATTGATTCAATTTCCGTATCAAATGTACATCTAAGAAACACATTTCGCGTTCTGCAAGTACAGTGCATGTATTTAATATGCACATAATAAGAAATGCTTTGGCAAATTTCTCTACTCAGTTTATGAAGCAGTTAAGAAAGTTTCGCTTTGACTTATTTCCTAGTTTAATGCGTTCTTGATTACATTAAATCGCGATCATAACGGTGCAGTAACATAGGAAAAAATTGATTATGAGTTGAGGTAACTCTATATTTTCCTTCGTTGATTGAAATTAAAAATTTTGATAAAAATAAATCAATACGATAAATTCATTAATATGCATGTTGCAAGAAAAATAAATATAATGGATAAAATCATGTATAATCAGAAAATTATATATATATATATTTATTTCATATTCAATATCTCTTTATTTTTTTAAATATTCGGATATTTCGAAGCCCGAAAAATTCAGATTTTCTTTGTATAAAACGGCACGTATGGAAACAAAATGCTTTTCGAAAAGCATGCTCTATATAGAAATATAAATTATTTATGAGCGACCTACTTCATATGTACGATCTTATTGAGTCATAACTCGACAAAAATGCGAATATATATATAAATTGATTATATTACGAAAATACATAAGTTTTTCTATAATATGATTTCAGCGAGAAATATAAAAAATCTGTAAATCCAGAGCATTACAACTTTATAAAGTTTTTTATTGGAAAACAAAAGTGACCCATTTTTACAGTAAAATCGTTCCTGGAATTATAAGCGAGCGACGCAATATAATTTTTCAGCAGCCTCGAATACACGGAGTGGAAGGACACCGTTTCGCGGACCCGACAATTTCATCCTTCCCCGGGTAAACAAACCCGAAAGGGTCCCTCCCTCCATATGCCCGGCTGAGTTCGAAGGGAGCGAGAGAAAAAACTAAAGCAACGAAAAAATACGGAAAAAGGATCGCGACTCGCAGGAGGAGACGAGCGTCCAAAAACCCTGCGATACTCGCTGCCGTGCCGCACGTAACATCAACTCTCACGACGTCGTTCTCTCATTGGCAATGCCGGGCGTTATTCGCGCGGACCGTCACGGGAGAGGGCCGGGGGGTCGGGACGAAACGGTAAAGCCGCACGTGTTGTCACAACACACGGCGCGCACATTGCGACGCGTCGCCTCGCTCAGAAATACACACAGACGTATGGACACACACACGCACACACACACACACACACACACATACATATCGTGAGAGAAAGAGAGAGGGACAGCCTGGGATGCGAGAGGGTGGCGAGATGGGAGGGATAAAAGGGAGGCAAGGGTTCGGAGGGAGCCTCGGAAATTACGGGCGCGAACTCTGCTTTTCTCTCTCTGAGAATTTTCCAATTTCCCCCTCGCCGACCTCCTCGCCGCGTGTGCGGATGAAACGAACGTACGGGCGAGTCCGGCGAATTTCTTCCTTTTCCCGATTCGAGCTCGCCCCATCGAAGCGCCAACGCGCGCGTCGCTGTCCCCTTTGCCGTCGTTACGTTTTGACTCATTTCAGCATTTTTATATTACGGTCGTATATATATATATATATATATATATATATATATATATATATATATATCGCAAATCGTTCTGTGCACACGTGGAGCCAATTTCAGGAAAGGGACCGAGGAATTGTGCGGCTCGTTTATTTTTCTTGCGTCGTTATTCATAGGTTACTTTTTGATGATTGGAGCCTGTAGCTAATTACACTGTCATATGCAATATAATACAAAGTTTATTTCGAACAGTATAGATGCGTATTGATATCACGTGCATTGTTTCCATATCTGAATTTCTGCCGAATAATATAATGAGAAAAGTAATGTCTTTGTAAAATTTTACATACAATAGAGTCTTATATCTGTACTGTATACTATCTATAGATTAGTATATTGTTCTTTGACCATATCGTGTTGAAAATGTCATCCAATCCGAGGTTGAAATATAATTATTCTGTTGGTTTTGTTGTCTACTTAGAAAATATTTTAAGAAAATATTAATCTTTAAACGAACATTTACAGGTACTTTTGAAACTGTGTACAATGATCGATTTGTCATACTCACTTTTAAACTACAAAGCAGTCGCTTTTGTCATATCGGTGCATAAAGGTGTATCAATTATATTTGTGCATTGTAAAAATCTAGGTGTTTTTAAAAAATGATGTTCCAATTTCAGCGAGGGTGACAAACTACATCCCTGCTGAAACCGCCGAAGATACACACTATAGTGGCATAACTCAAATACAAAACTCCGAAGAAATGTTTTGACTTTTGTAGAATCAAAGTTAAAAAATACAGATTCTTTTCTACGAAATCTAAATTTAAAGAAAGATTAGATCTCACGTTCATTATTTAAAGTACAAAATTAAAATCGATGTTTAGTTTACTCATAGCCAAAGACAGCATGATCTATATTTCATTCAAGAAATATTATTTCTTAAAGTTTCAATGATTTCATTCGTTTCCTTTTTTTGTTAATCCCCTACTGAGTCCGCAGCTATGAAAATACCGTTTTTTACTGCTAACCTTCGACTGTAGTGCAGTACGCGGAGAAAAACATTCCCCCGTGAAAAATTGCACCCTGCCCACCGAAAAAATATGGATTTATTTAAATCGCAAACCAGAAGTCCTCGGCCGTTCGGGCCGCTAAATTACCGCCATCAATATAACGACCGCGGCATGCGCGAAAGGCACGAGGCAGCGGGCCACGCCGACGCGATTTTTCAAGAAACCGCAGGCGAGAGTCCGGCCGCCGACCCCGCCTCGCCGCTCGCAGCCGGCCCGGCTCGATTGGCCCCGAGCAGTGCGGCTGTGCGGGAGCGGCCGCGGCGCGGGGGGGGGGGGGCGAGAGGGGACAACGTCAGGATAAATGGGACTCCGGCGACCTGCGACGACGGTCGAGATTTCCCCCAGGTTTTCAGAAGCTCTGGCTGCGTTTGACGCGCGAGGATTGCGCCGCGTTGCTCTGGGGAGCGTGGGGCGGGGGTGGGCGATGGAAGTCAGAGCGAGAGAGAGATAGTACGAGAGAGAGGTAGAATAGAGTCAAGACGAGGCAAGGAAGCTACGTCGCCGCGTCGCCAGCCGCGGAATGCAGAGGCGCGATAACGACGCCAGAGACGACGACGAGGCTAACAATGCTCTCGAGAGAAGCGACCGACCCTCTCCCCGCGCCCCACCCGCGCTCGACACTCCTTTCCATTTTGGCCAAGTCCATTTGCGAGAGCCGGCCCCTCTGACCGCCGGGCGCGCCGGCTCTCGTTTAAAATATCGAGTGCTCTGTACGAGGACGCGCGTGTAAACTTTACTACTGTAAGTCGTGAGCATCCCTGTATGATTGTCACGATTGTGGCGAGACTCCCGATGGGCGGCGGTAGGCGCTTTTTATACCGAGGGTGAAAGAAATTTTTTTCGAGAGATGGCGCGCTCGATGCTACTAGGCGTTTCACGCGATTGGCGAAGTTTGCGCTGGACCGAAAATGCAATAAGAATACCGTTTCAATTTCTGAAGAGCAGGAGAGACATGCTGTCTCGCAAGAGTCTCGGATAATTATTTATTAGATTGAAACTGGACCTTCGACGAGTGCTTTGCCAAGCTTATATGAAAATATTTCATTCGTATATTTACGTAATAAATAGGCCGAGAACCCAAAGTTTTCTCTCTGTGTGGCGATATTATAAATAAGACGTTAGACATCATTGGCTCCATCTGTTTCAATCCCATTCGATAAATTTTTATTATTCGTGTCAGATGTCCATTGAATCGATAAAAGTTTGCGAAACATCCTTGTTTCGTATTTTAATATTTAGTTTAGGTTTAAAATCTACAAATGATCTCGTGCTAAACAGAACAAAATCTCGCGAATTATTCATAAATCGTTCGTGCATTCCCGTGATTCCTCCTTGTCCGTCCCACTCCTGTGCCCTCGGTTTTTTGTCTTCCACGCGAGCATTCTGCATTCTCTACACAATTGAATCAATCAGTGCAATGGCTCAACATCGGTCTTTTAAATGTACACGTAGATCTAAGCCGGATAGAACGTGCCTTCGTGGTTAATGCGCAAGCGCTCGCCCGTATAGAATCAATGAGTCCGATTTTCCGAAGGAAACGGAAGGTACGGAGAGTGAGGAGACCCTTGGGTGGGGTGGGGGTGGGGCAGGAAGATGCGCCAAGCGCTCCAAAGAGATCGACTTTGCATAAATTCAATTTTTTCCGTCACGGTCGGAAAAGTGGCGTCTTCCAGTACCGGGTGAGAGGGAGGAGGGGGCCTCGTCATTTTACCCAGGTTGACTTCCCAATTTACGAGGAGCGCCGTACAGGGCTCTCGTTTCCCGGGCCTCGGATATATATACGGCTCGCTAGGGACAGATTTCCACTTTAAAACAATATCGCGAGACGTGCTTCCTCGTGCCCCCCCCCTCTGGGCGCCCGCCGCGATCCACCACCGTCGTTACTTCCTCGCTCGGTCGCTCTTATGCGTCTTCCTCTTCGCCCCGAGGTGTTCAATTTTCCGTCGATACGTACTTGATGTTCCTGCGTGCTTCGCGCCAGGGGCGGCGGAAGCCACGGTTGGGTTCTTCAATTTTGGGTAACGAGAGAGCTGTGCTCGTCAGTGCGAATGTATTTGGTTGTGGGAGGGGGATCGAGTAAAAAGATTTTTTTCAATGGTTGTTTTGCTTTTAATATAGTTTTGTGCATAAAAATTTGATCAATTTCAAATCGATAATATAGACATATCATAGTTATAGTTGCATAATTAAAAACTTTTTCATTGTTATACTTAAGATTTTTTATTCTTTATTATTAAGTTAAAAATACGAATTAATGCTTTAATTTCGTTTGTCTTTATTTTTTATATTTAATTCACTATTGTAAGACGATAACACGATGTTAAAGGTAATAGAAAAAAAGAGTTTAGCATATTTTTGCCAATGTTGACCATATTTTTTGATCTTTATGTAATCGATTTCTTTATCTTCTTTAATGGCAAACTTTTCATTAACCCAACACGGACCAATCATCCGCTGAAGACTCGAACAGCTTTGCAAAAATAAAGAAGGGATGTAGAGGAAAATGCGAGAGCGAAAACGAAACACAAGGGCATAGACTCCCATTTCAGCAGTAAGAGCGAAAAAAGAATCGTCCTTTCGGAGGAAAAAAATAAGGCTGAATCTCTCGTGCGTAATAACAGTATGGGGTATATACAAAACACACACATACATACACGCGCGCAAGCGTACACACACGCACACTCTCCGACGCGTGCGCACGTACACACACCCACCTACCCACACAACACACACACACATGCACGCGTATACAATACATAATAAGTAAGCCGATAGCGCGCGAAGTGAGAAGTCCACCATTCCTCCATTGTCGAGGACAGTGCACCCGCGCGCGTCATGCCGGAGAAAGTCGCCCCTGTCCGCGCGAGCGGATGCCAACGGCGAGAGAAAGGGTGAATGCGGTAGCGGCGGAGAGGAGAGGGAGAGGACTGGCGGCGAAGGGCTCGATATCAAAAGCTGTCCCCGTAGGCGTGTAAACATCCGGCCCGTGGGGCTCGTCAATCGCGTGCCGGCTCACTTTTGCCCATCTCTCCCTAATTCTCCTCCTCCTGGCACCTCGTTGGAGCGCAGCTCCCCGAGATTATCTCTGGCGCCTCTCCTGCCCTGTCTTTCTCTCGCTCTTCCTCCCCTGGTCCACATGCCTCTCTCTCTCTCTCTCTCTCTCTCTCTCTCTCTCTCTCTCTCTTTCACTCTCTTCCCGCGGCATCGGCGCGTAGCTATTTTCGTAACGACGGTAGAGGTTGGCTAGGCGCCGCGGGGGGTGGGGGGCGGACTGGATGATTTCGCGAACACTCGCCCACAGTGTCCGGTTGCGTTAAAGTGCCGTGGGGAGAGGAGTGCGAGCGGATCGATGCAACCAGATACGGGGGCTTACGACTTCACCGCGTGTATATATATATAAATATATATATAGCGTGCTCCACTCGCGAAAGCAGCACCCCCGCGCCGGGACCAGAGTTGGCGTTGGGACGAGGAGAGTCGAGGAGAGCAGTGGGGCTCCCGTGAGCGAAATGGATACGACGTGTATTAACGCGCGGATTCGGGAATGACGGCTATACCAAGTATCTGCCGCTGCTCTCGCCGGCAATATTGTCGCACTTCCACGGGGAGGAGGGGGTGGCTTGGCACGCGAAATGCGTTTTTTTTTTATTTTTTGTTTGCCACCGAGCTCGCTGCTCTCGAATAAGGAAGATCATACAATAGCCCCGTCCAGGTCGGCCCTTGGGCTGTTTTAAATATAAATGCCATCACGTGGGCCGAGCATCGCGCCGCCGGGTTGACTGAAGGAGTGTTGGCTGTGGCTGAACTATTGAACCCGCGCTTTCCCATCTGCTTTCCCGGCGACTTGGCCCATATGCATATAAATATATGCGTGTACTCGGAAATTTTATTATTTATTTTTCCGCCTGCCGGTCGCGATGGTCTCCTTGAGTTGCTGAGAATATTTGGAACGCGCCACTTTTACGTGCGTGAAAACAATTAGTTTTCAACGCTCTTTTAATTTCTTAGTATGGCAATTTTTATGCGTCGCTATTATGTGTTTATCTTTTATTACATTTTTTATTCAAAGAGCGTTTTCGAGGACTATAATATTTTCGTATTATTATATAACTTTTTGCATATGTGCAATAGTATCTAAACGATTACGTGGAATTCACAATAAATTAAAACGAAAGTTTGAATTTGGACTTCAGATAAAAGAGCAATTATTAAAAATTAAAGAAATACATGGTTTTAATGTTTAATTGTTGAAAAAAATCATTTATTCATTGAACTCTTCACAAAAGGCTGTAAACAAATTGTAAATTAAATTTTGATTACACGAAATAAATATTTACATATTTACTCAAGGTAAGTATTAATTTTGAGCGTTCGCGTAGGGCTCTTTAGATCTATAATTGTTTGGTTGCTCCACAAAGTTTTAATGAAATTGAACTTTGATTCATTTGTTTTATATTTAGGTATAAAATACGAGAACAGATTTAATTTGATTGCTTTTCAAGTAGTTCTAAGCTAAATAGTATTAAATTAACTGTTAAATGGCGGTGTGTATGAAAAACATACTTGTGATTGCTTGTATTATTTTTAAACAAATAGATCAGAGGTCTGACAAGTAATATCACTTATCTTATTTTCATTAAATTTTTCCTAGATTATGAATTGGGAAGTTTTAGTTTTCTAAAATAACAAATTTTTTACGTATTTATTTGAATAAAGGTTTAATAAACAATTAAAAGTGCTAAAAGAGAAAACATTGTTGCATTTTTCAGTAACGCGACCGTGTCAAAAGTTAATTTGATACTGTCCAGCTGAGATTCGGTTCAGCATTTAATCAGTTAACCGACATGTCAATTTCGCATAGTAAATCCAAATCCGAACGAAATATTAGATTTCAGTATCGACCGCATTTAACACGTTTGGCTTGTATGAAACATGCAGAAGCGGAAACAAAATAAACAAAAGATTTTCATTCTCACGTGAACCACGAAAAACGAATAGAAAAAAAACAAAGCATCCGACCGCGCATCGACACGACGCACAATTCGCACCTCTTCAGTCACGATGAAAATTCAATATCAGCCTCGTGTTATTTGGTGGTCAAGTAAAAAATAAAATAAAAAACAAATTCGCACCTCACGTTTATAGGCTCGATCGTTCGTTCCTGAATTATTCGGGGGCCCAGCGTGTGCGCGAGTGGGTGAAAAGGGCCATCGCTTTCTCTTTCCTTGTTTCTTAAATTTTGGCCCTTTACACCGTCCGTAGCACCTAAATTCCATTCTGAATAGTGCAGATCGCGAGGTTTCACATTATTTATATGAGCCGCCAGTCCACTCGATGTGCATCCCCGATGCCGCGTAATTTATAAGCCACGCACCGCGATGTCACGGACAATGGTTGGTGTAACAAATTAACGGGAATTTTATTTGTCCTTTATCCATATAAACTGCGATAAATATTTATGCGTTTGGGGTGGTAGACCGCTGCTGCTACGTGATCTCTTTCGCGCTCTCTTTCCCTCTCTCTCTCTCTCTCTCTCTCTCACTCTCTCTTTCTCTCTCTCTGCTTCGCCCTCTCGGGGCTTCGATTATTGCGTTACAAACGTGCGTCGGTGTACTGTGGTATATATGTGACCGCGCGCCGAACTGCATCGACAGTTCTCGCTTTGGCCTGGCCCTACAGGCGCCATAGATGTATAGACGCACGTGGTTTGTACTGCATTAACGCTGGCAGGGTTGAACGCGCTCGAATTTACATTAATTGTCAAAAATACGGTTGTGCATATTGGTATCTTGGATTATACTACACGGAGGAGATGGTTTTGGCTTGAGGACTTTGTTTAATACGAAGTATTCTTTTTTTTTGACGGAAAATTGATTAGAAAATATTGATTTTCATTTTTGTTGTTGTTGAGTTTATTCGTTGTCGAATTAAATTCGAAAAATTCCATTTTCGTAACAATGAAAAAAGTTATTTAATATACATCGGGAATTCTGATTTCTATTGAACTATATTTATAAAGATCGTAAAAGCGAAATTATAATATATACGCTTTGCATTGGTTTCAGTGTTAAAATCATTAATACATTTCTTTATTCGGTAATGAGGTTTTCATATATTTCATAAAGCTCTAGTTGAAAACTACCAGTTTACTTGATCAAGAGTTGCCTGTGTTTTGTAGTTTTTGCTTACAATGACATATCATAGTACCATAAATGGGCTATATAGTAAAATTTATTTTATAAAACATGTATAATATGAACGTTTTTCCATCAATGAAAATTTGAATTTTAAGAAAAATGCTTAAGAGACAAAAAATATTTAAGAATATTTAGAATATTATAAGAAGGCGTAAAAGGCGTTTTTTTTATTTGACCAAATTTTTGTCGTAAGTTGTACCATGTCTAAAGAATCAGGCATGATAATCTCGAAATACCGACTCAGCTAACCAAAAAACGTATTATAGAAACTCAAAGTCACTCCTTGCATCTGGTTATTCAAGTTCGTGTAGCGTCCTATGTATGAATGATACATAGTGCTATGCATGAATGATATTATAGTTTGACTGTATTGTTTTCTTCGTAAATATTGCAATATTATAAAATCTTTTAGACATATAAAAAAAATTTGACACAACTTTCATGCTATATTATAAGATATTCTGGTACTGTTTTATTACAGGTTAACTTATCTGTTGAGTTTCCATTAAGATAACGTGACACTATTTTATAAATAACATAAAACGTATATTTTTTTATTATTTATCGATGTAATCTCCATTTAGAGCACATTATAAAAATGTTATTATTTATGTAATAAAATTTCTATCTCCGATATAGCTACATATCTGTAAATACAATGCAAATACATATTGACAAAGTGGCATGGTTGTAATTTAAAATCCGCACGTGTACAGAGATAGGGAGAACAGTAAGTGCCGACATATCAAAATATAGATAATCCCAAATTTAACGTTCGAAGCCCTTTATCTATACAATCGAACGTAAATATATAAAAGATATCTTGCTGCGAGGTTATAGAAACGTGTTGCTAAGAGCAGTCATATATATATATATATATATATATATATATATATATATATATATATATATATATATACATATATACGCATAGAATACAGGAAGAAAGTGAGAAGCTATTGCATAGATTCAGAGCACGAGCTACCTCCCCTCTTCCTCTACATCCCGCGCTAATCGACACGGCGACGATCCCGATTTGAAATGCGTTTAAGCGCGTTTCAGGATTATTAAACGGGGGCGCTGATCGTTGTGCACGTACGGGGGCGCAAATATATATACGGGTTACTTCTCTACGTGTGCGTACATATAGAACCGATAGTAATATCCTTCGATGGCGATGTCGCATCCCCATCCCCTATCGTCCCGTCGCTGTTGCTGATCGATTGACGAGCAGTCCCTTTTCCCTTCCACTTCACCTGTTTCTCTCTCTCTCTCTCTCTCTCTCTCTCTCTCTCTCTCTCTCTCTCTCTCTCTCTCTCTCTCTCTATCTCTCTCTCCTTTTCCTTACCCTCTAGTATCAGGACTAGGATACGTCGAGCTTTAATGGCGCTTAAAACTGTTGGTATTTTGCAGATTTTATGCCTTTCATAACGTTGTTAGCTACGTTTAATTATGTCAAGTTATCTTTTTGCTTCTTAGGCGTATATATAGATGTATCGATCTATAAAATGTAAGAAAATTACTGATTTCTATATTTCTTTTAAATATTTATATGATAGAGTATATTAGGGCAGTGTATTAAATTGCTGTATATTTATATAATAATAATAATATAAGTAACCATGCATTATGTTTCTAAATATTGATGAAGCATTAATTTTGTTTTTAATAAATGGGAAAAAATAGGTAATATTTTCATGGAGAGAGCTTCTCGAAAATATATGCAATCGGCATATATACTTGCAGGCGGCAGCGGTTTATCCACTAATTACTTAATAATTAAAATGAATAATAATTTTACTCGATTTTCTATATTTTCCTGTCTTACATTCGTCAAGGAATCGTTGTAGTCGCCTTAATGAAATGCTCGATAATATTTAATTATAGTATTTTATGATAATTAAATATCAACATAATGATATCATTATTTAAATATACTTTTTTGTTATTTTATTTTTATTATTTTATTACATATGCTTTATGAATTAATTCATGCTACTTAATTATGTAGGAACCTATGTATTTGATGATGGTTAAAAACTAAAAGAAACTCTTAGGTATTTTATTTAGGACACTCCCTAGTTATATGAGTAAAGTAAATGTATTTTATATAATGCTTTGGTATTTTGAAACATTTGTCCTTTTTATAATAAATCTCTAAATCACCCTTCCATGAAATTACAAAAAATACACCTTCCAAGAAGAAATTCCTTTTGTTTCAGTTGTCTACTAGAAACGAGATAGTTATACATTTTCTGGCTCTCAAAAATGTGAATGCAGAGACGCACCTTGCAGGATGGAAGGTAAACGCGTAAACAAGACTATGTAGAAATGCTTATTTTCCTGAAAATAGTCCATTCGCGAATATGGTTTCTGTTTATCGTAGACCAGACGGTGTGGGGAGGGGTCATTGGTTCGAGCTCTCAAAAGTCACGGCAGCCACATGGAGAAGATTAGACCCCGTAAAAAAATGCGACAGAGGGTGGGTGAAAGAGAGAGAGAGAGAGAGAGAGAGGGAGAGAGATTGATAACGAAAAAGTAACGATAAGAATGCCACAGATCTATAAACAAGGACGCGCCGTATGTGAGATCACTGATATTTTTAGATTGGTCATATTTCACGATTCATGTGTCGTAAAAACATATAACGGTATATCATAGATGGCTCGAAGCATTGTTTATACTTGTATGTCAATGTAGTGTTTTTTTTGTTATTGTAAAATTTTTGTAGATAATATGCATTTTGAATAATGACAAAGTTATATTACATTTAAAAATGTATCATTTTATACCAAGTAAAGAAGAAACGGCGTTCTTATCGCACTTTCTTTGTAAAAATGTGTTGAGTTTTTCCAAGATCCGCCTCGATAGCGAGATGTTCTTTATACGGGGTCTATCCTACTCTGTGCGTACTCAGCTATCGGAAAAATGGTTCAATCGACAACTGATGCAAAATAAAACTTAACAGGATAATAACGGAGTAATTTACTAGCTTTCTTATACCGTTGGCGATTTATTAATTCATGATAGCACATACTTTGATAAGAAGCATTATGATTATATATACTTACTTCAAAGAGCAAATATGGTTGTATTAATGAAAACCAATATATATATATATATATATATATATATATATATATATATATATACTAATTAACTGGTTTTCGGTCTAAATAAGTAGCGGTTCGGGATATACATAAGTATGACGTGAGCGCACGCGCTCTCGATCCATATACCTGGAATAAATCAACCCCAGTGGAATACAGCGGTACTGTATTCCTATATATAACTATTGATTCTCTGGCTCTCTCTCTCTCTCTCACACATCCTCTCTCGTAATACATTACATCATTATATTAAGTGTACACACGCGGGTTCGGTTCGTATAAATCACGCGCCTTGTAGGCGGCGTGTATCGCTCCTCATCCTTTAGTTCATTCCCCAACCCTCTCTCGTTCTCTTCATTTTTCTTTCATTGTTTCCCTCCTTCGCGCTTAGCCTCGCCCCTTTCCGTTCTTAGGAAGCTATTTTACAGGCGTGAGGGTGAGCTATACTATACACACTGTAACAGTATATTAGTCTTCTTTTGTAGATTTCTCTATGTCTCTTACTCTAAAAAATCCCTTAGATAGACTATCTAAGAGAGAGGGAGAGAGAGAGAGAGGGAGGGATAAATCCCGTATAGAGAGGCTCACACTCTGGCCAAACTTATACGGGAGCTGTTTCATTTGGTATATTTTACAGCGGTTACCCTACTTGTGCATCGCTGATAGCTCTATGCCTGCTCCATACATTTCCCCCCCCTCTCTCTCTCTCGCTCACTCCTTTTCTTGAAATTTCTGGGAGTGTATATATACCTGATTGGCGATAAGATTATAAGCTTAAATGTATTGGTTCCCATCAAATTGTACGCTTTACTGCTATAGGCGGTCCCATAAACGTCGAACCTTTTATTTTTTCTTTCTGTTTAGATTGCCGTTGACGCTGCTGCTGGCGCTGGAGAAGTCAATAATTCTCGAAGGTAGCGCACTCTTACAGTGAACGAATGGAACGCTTTCGATGAATTACGTATACTATATTATTCTAGATAAAAATCTCAGCACATTTGAGTTTTTTGGAATTCTGATAGCGACAAATGTTTTTATGAATAAGTTGACACTGCAATCACTTATATCTGAGCCGAATTACTCGTTCAAATATTCATATATGTTTAAGATATGTGTCCTTTTTAAAAGTTTTATTTTTCATTTTTTATAATGACTGAAACTATTCAATGTGGTTCCATCCAATTGTATGGGTAGAATGAAATTTCCTAATGTTGAAGTTGAATGAATAATAAAAAAATGATGAAATGAGAAAGAAAATGATGAAGTTCAAAATGTTTCAGAAGGCCTCCAATGAACAAGATATATTGAAATGAAAAGTTTATGAGTAGTACAAAATGTACTAAGACAGTTGAGAAAGCGTAAAAGACGATGCATGACTAGCAGGACCATCAACAACTGATTTTAAGTTAATGGAAAACAGTGTCGCCTTGAAGTGTATCAATATATATCAATCAATAGTTTCTGATTATCAAGACAAAATAAAACGCATAATTGCAAAAGATAGGATTTGGATCTGTAATTATGATCCTGAAAGAGTTAATCTAACGGGTGAAGAGAATACCAAATGTAATTGGTGTCGTCTTGATAAATCTTGATGAGACCAAGAAAACCAATCACGTCAACCCAAGGAACAAACAAAGGTTATGTTGGCAGTTTGTTCATTTATCATGGTCTTGTGCGTTAGAAATTCCTGAATTGTGGAGAGACAACTCTTGATATTTGCATCAGCATAATTCACCATCTTATACTAAACTCGTAATTCGTGATCATTTCACTAAAAATTCGACCCATATTGTTCCATTACCATATTCATTAGGCTTGTAGCTATATAACAAGTAGGACTATGTAACTTCAGACAATTCCTTAAACTTAAGTGACCACTCCGTGGACTGGGCAACGTTTAGAATCGATAGAATAGATAAAAACCTGAATAAAAATTGAATACAATACTATATCGGCAGAAGAATGAAAAAGCAATTACTGCTACTACTACTACCTTGAGGGGAACGAAATGAATTGAGAAGAATAATTAAAGATTTCCGACATTCTTGGCTCACAGTGGTATATATTAGAGAAACATTATTATAAACTATGTTAGTTAATTTCTGAAATCAGAGGACGAAGTCACTGATAAGGGATAAGGATCGTTTGGGAATTATCCCTATCATTATCAATTTGTTATAACGTAAAATTTTTAGGAAGACCGTTAATTAATAAACTGAAAAAATTTAAAGATCTATTTTACTTATTTTTCATATTATGCTTACAATGAGACACTTTTTACTAGATTTTCAGTGGCCTTTATAGCTTTACTCCTTCTATCCACAGTCCCACAGAATGAATAGCATTCGAACAGTTGTATAGTTGAAGCGTAGGTACCATAGTATCTGTCTCTATTCTCTGCACTATAACATGTTCTGGTATCTCTCCATTTCATTCTTCCAGTCGATTTTGGACTCAGTCGATTCCAGGAGTCATTATTGTGGCCGCTCGATCGATCCCCTGTCACGGAGAATCCGAATGGAAGAATGGATTTTGTCGGACGCAAATGTTCGACACTGCACCGTTGCGATGTTGCAGAAAGTTTGCTTTAAACGAGGATTTACTTCGCTGTTCTATTTTGGAGAAACTCCTTCTTTTTTCTTTTTTTTTAAAGAGAAGTCTGAATAACTTATTCGCTCATCCGTAGTATGCCGAGATAAGACGAGAAGATCAAGAAACTTTTTTGATAGGATAAACAGAAAAATATTTTGACGTATTAGGTGAGTCTCGATAAGAATGCATTGAAGAAAGAATTCGTATATTGTCCATTAAATAATTCATAAACATTCAGTTATACTTGTCCTATCCCATTGCTAAATAAATATTACTTTTGTATGTATTGTTAGTATCTATTATTAAAAACAAAAATTATTTTTCATACATTGTTACTATTAAGTTAACATATTAATTAAATATATTCTTCGAAATAATAAACAATTGTTAATAAAAATTGAGTAAATATGATATATATTGAAATAAATCAAAAGTTATCCGACTGTTTCAGAAACCTACAACCTGCAATCGAATACACAATAAACAAAAACTATTTATGTATAAAATCTATTTTCAATACAGTACAGTCTATGGATAATATATATATGTACCTATTTTGAGAATAATTAAGTATAACAATTGTGCAATAATTGTGACTTTTAATGACCAGCAATAGTCTTAAAAAATACTTTAATTTAATCTTAATATAGTAGTAACAACTAAGGGATTAGTTTCAATAAGATAGCAATTATTGGTTTTAAAGGGACTAATTTCATCATTAATCTTTGGAAGACTCTCCAATTCGTTATTCATTCATTCCTTTCCTATAGTTCCACATATTTTCTCTTCCTTTAGTATTCTGACTAGAGATCTGCACACAATACTAAGATGTTTTGCTTCTAATTGAAATGCTATTATTTTTTTATAATGGTTAAATTCAATTTACTTTCGATACAATATCTATTATTTCTATTCATTTATTTATTTGCATATTAAATATAAACGTAGATATGTACACAGTCATTCGTTTTGGACAATATACTTATCAAATATTTTTTTATCATTCCGATAGTGGATTCTTTATATACTAAATGTTCATAGGCATTAAAGAATAATTATATCGGATACATTGATAATAAATCAATAAATCAATTTTGATCCAGAATTAGGAAAGATTGTTATTTTCATAGATCATTCGTTGAAAAATAGCCTTTAGTACGAGTCATTTTTCGTGAATTACTTGCAATGAATCATGTAATATAAACAGATAAAAATCAGAAATTACTGATTTATTTGTAAAATTTCAATTTTTAACTAACCACTCTCGAATTTCGGATATTTAAAAATATCATTGCAGCGAGCTAGTCTTATGCCTTGCCCGCCTGGCACGTCGACAATTCCGTTCGGGATAACGGGGGCGATTCGCTTCCCTGATTTTCCCGGGGACTTCGGTCGGGTGTTCTCTCTCTCTCTCTCTCTCTCTCTCTATCTTTCTCTCGGCGATAGAGAAACGACGAGCCGCGCGTCGCGTTATCGACTTCCTATAGTCAAATTCAGGAAGCATCCGCCACCGCTAGCCCTCCGTTTCTCTATCGCTCTTTCCTTGTAGCCAGCGCTGCTACTGCTGGGTTCCGGGAGGGGGTTGTTGGAGCGAGATGGGCCATCGGCTAATTCCATCGATCGGTCAGGGGCCGTAGCCGAACAAACATCCGATGGAGCACCGATAACCTTATAGCTGCGGAATCTCGCTCCTTTAACGCAGCCTCCTGCACATATTTATATATATATATATATATATATATATATATATATATATATATATATATAATACCTTCGGGCTTGTTCCCTATAGGAAAAGAGGGAGACAGGGGGAGATAGCACCGAGAGAAGACTTAAGTGGCTGTAATTAAAGACGACTACCGACAGCGATTCGGTCGAGAAGCGGGCGACAAAAGGAGAGTCGCAGAGAGAGGGGGGGTTGAACGAAAGGATGCTGCGGGTGTTTCAAGCTGTCCCGGTGGAAACCTATTGTTTTCTTTCGATTGCGCCAATTACATTTCCGGCATCTTGGAGACGAGAAAATTCACGCCAATTGCGCTCAGAAACTATAGTGATGGTATAATTGTTTTCGCTAAATTTCTGCTTATTATTTCGTTATTCCTTAGAAAATAATGTATTTCATGAAATGGAAGGTTTAATTTATGGATATAAGATTTGTTGATAGATTTAAGATCTTATTATATCTATAAAATTTTTCGTGTATGATTTCAGTGGGTGAAATTGCAAATTCTAAAAAAGTTTTAATTCTAACAAGAAATTGCAAATTCTAACATCCAAGTTATTTCTAACTAATTTGTTCAATAACTTCGAATATCATTGTGAAACAGTTATTTCTCTGACGATGCATCCGTAGATATTAAACGTTTGATGGCCAGTCTTCGGAAAGTGGCAAAAATAGATATTTCTAAAGACAATCCAAAAAAAATTTTTACATTCATAATAAAGTATATGAATCCTCCACCATCAGAAAAATGTAATGACTATAATTTGAATGACGTTTGAAGTGCTAAGAATATATAAAAAAATTGAAAGTGATGAGTAATTAGAAATAATTATATAAATATTGTTTGCTAGTACATTCAGAAAGGAATATTAAATTCATTGGAAAAATGATAAAAAAAAATCGACTTAATTATTAACCTTTTTCTAAGGACTTAGTGAACTTTCATATCGTGGAATTCAATCAGTAATTATTCACTGTTTCACTGACAGCGAGAGACAGAGTGAGTGAGAGAGAGAGAGAGAGAGAGAAAGAGAGAGGAACTCGCCAACGAATTCGGAAGCCAAATTCAGAACGAAGGAGATGGAGGAAGGGAATCTTCTATCGCTGAGCACTCAAGGTGGCTGGTTCATACACATAGACGCACACGCATATATATATATATATATATATATATATATATATATATATATATACCTTGCTGCGCATGCGCGCGTGAGGCAAATCGGTATGTGGCCGATAAAAAGAAAGCGGAGCGATTCCCGGGGGGCAGTAAAGACTTATCAAAACCGGGAGCGTATATACGCTGGGAAAGACGGGATGGGGTGAGGATCTCGTAAAAGCGAGAATCGATCCGTCGTAACGCATAACTCGACTCCGCATACCACGTGTCTGTATTTATATACGTGTGTGTCTGTGCGCGTATGCGTGTGTGACAGGGCGCGCGTAAGGGTCTAGGTACCGGTATACGGGAACACGTTTCCACGAACCCCACCGCCGTCTCCACTCTTACCGCCCGCTTCTTCACCTTACCGTGTAATTGACATTCAGTCGAAGGAGTATAGTCGATCGGTTCATCGGCGCGTAACCCCTGGCCCTATAGAGCGCCGGATAATAAATATGCCAGCCCCCCTCCCCGACCCCGGATCGCCCTGTTCACCGAGACCGAGTTGCTTTACTGCCCCGGGAATAACTCCGAGATTGGAGGTGGCTCGGGGGCGGGTGGCTCGGGACTACCGATTTTCACTTGTAAAACGGAGAATCTACGATTTTTACTCTATTTCCCAGAATGCCCGACCTTTTTGTCTCTTTTGCTTATCGCAGGGGATTTTCTTCGTCTACCCTCTTTTCGAAGAGGCGTAAAGCAGAGGGCGATGTTACGAGCTTGCATCTCCGCCCTCCCATTCTAATGGGTTATCCTACGTGCGGAAATTATTAGGGAATCGCGCGAAATAATAGAGTACTAATACAGGATCATTCTGGCCCGAATTTTATAAACGTAAATTCTGGTAAGCTGATTTAACCGGCTCTCACACATAATCGCACGCATTTGAGTTTTTTTATATGCTTCACGCGGTTAATGCTATGAAATCATTAAATTAACGACGAGAAGTTGGAAAAACAAAACAGGCGACCTATGAATTTGCTCGGGCAGGAATCGAACCCGGGATCTTTAATTTTCGTGACGGCTGCATGTATATTATAAATATATATATATATATATATATATATATATATATATATATATATATATATATATAGAATGAAATGGATTGTATATTATGTAAGAATGCTCGATTTTACACAATATTTAAACATTACTCAATGTAAATTATGTAAAGTTTATAGTTGTAGATTTACTGGTAATATAAATATATTTAAACTGGTTCGTATTATATGTATAGATGCTCTTAAAAATTTGAAATGAGTTATAGAAGCAAATTTTATATAAAAAAACAATATTTATAATACGAAATAACTAATTAAATATTTCATTTGTACTTTAATATATAACCATTACTAGATTAATATATTATCATTAATGAACTACTTATAATTATTATAAAATTATCAGGTATGTGAATAAGTCTTTCCCGTTTTTTTTCAAATTTTGAGCCTTTATTGTGAAAAAATGGTTACAAATGAATTATTGAAAGTATTGGCCATCGCTAGCTACAACTTTTTCCCATCTTTCTGGCAACATACGAATCCCGTTGCGAAAAAATTCGACCGGTTTGGCCTCTATCCAGTCATCCACCCATTTTTTGGCTTCCTCGTAGGAATGGAAGTGCTGGTCAGCCAGGCCATGCGTCATCGATCTGAAGAGATGGTAATCAGACGGAGCAACGTCTGGACTATACGGCGGGTGGGGTAGGACTTCCCATTTGAGCGTTTCTAAGTATGTTTTCACCGGCGGTGCAACATGTGGGCGAGCATTGTCATGTTGCAAAATAACTTTGTCGTGCCTGTCGGAGTATTGTGGCCGTTTTTCTCGCAGTGCGCGGCTCAAACGCATCAATTGTCGTCGATAGACCTCGCCTGTGATCCTTTCATTCGGTTTCAGAAGCTCATAGTAAACCACACCTAGCTGGTCCCACCATATACAGAGCATGAGCTTGGCGCCATGAATATTTGGCTTGGCCGTCGATGATGATGCATGGCCGGGTAGTCCCCATGATTTTCTTCGCTTCGGATTATCGTAACGTATCCACTTTTCATCGCCAGTCACGATACGATGCAGAAAACCCTTTCTTTTATGTCGCTGAAGCAGCTGTTCGCAAGTGAAAAAACGCCGTTCGACGTCTCTCAGCTTCAGTTCGTACGGCACCCAATTTCCTTGCTTTTGGATCATTCCCATGGCTTTCAAACGCTTGGAAATGGTTGTTCGGTCAACTCCCAATGCTTCAGCAAGTTCTTCTTGCGTTTGACAAGAATCTTCATCAAGCAAAGTCGCCAATTCTCGATCTTCAAAGATTTGCGGCCGCCCGGAACGCTCCTTGTCTTCCACGTCGAAATCACCGCTTTTGAAGCGTCGAAACCATCCGCAAACACTTGAATCATCGACACAACCTTCTCCATAAGCCTCCTGAAGCAATCGATGCGTCTCGGCAGCAGATTTCTTCAAATTGAACCAATAAAGTGAAACTTCCCGCAAATGACGTCGACTCGGCTCAAATTTCGACATTTTCACGATATCAAAAATTTATGATGCGAAAAAATTTTAACTAATGTGTTAGTATGGAATTGTTGACATATGAATAAGCTTTGAGGATGACATATGTAACCATTGAATACTCGCACAGTATTGGTGGCGCCATCTCTTACAAAAAACGGGAAAGACTTATTCACACTCCTAATACTTCTATCTTTCATGTTCCTTTAATGTTAAAAGAACAAAAATCCTACGTGAAATGATAATAATTCGATTGCTGCGAAATGAGTTCAAAATATAAGCTAGATTGATCAATAACAATCAAATGTCAGATCATGATGAATTCAACTTCTCATAATAGCAATAGTTTTGGACAGAGTCGAAAGTCAGTAAAGAGTATTGGTGTTAATGACACGATTTAGAGTAAGTGGTCAGTTATAAATATAAATCGATCTAATTTTTATATATAAGTTTTTAGAAATTTAAGTAATATAAATAGATGCTAGTTTATACTTAATAAAAAAACAGGAATAATTTAGCCTTTGACTGGATAGGTGTGAAATATACAAAAAAATTTATGAATAACTCTATCTACTGTTGGAAGCAATACATATTTTCACTATTTTGATTCTTATTTACATACATTCTATATTTACGATACTAATCATGTAAACACCTATTCTAGCAAGTAATATGAAAACCTGTCTATGTTAATACTTCCTCAATCTCATATATGTATAATCAGACGTCTTTACATATGTTTTTTATCTTCTTATGTTCAGAGGTACCTATTATTTTTTGTGAGCTATTTTATATATACGTTTTGTTATACGTACTTGAAACTTTCATCATTTCTCGGAATATACTTGCGTTTTTTTGGTAAGAATGTATTTTATACCTTTAAAACTTAAAGCCCACAAATCAATGAGAAAAAGGGTACGTATAGATATAGAAGAAAAGTTCCTATTTTCCGGGGCGAGCCAATAATTCTAAAAGTCCAGGTTTCTCGTACGTGTGCGTCCATCGAGCGCGCCGACCGCTGGGTAACACTAAAGCAACCCCCCGCAGCTCGCAACTATCTCCTATATACCGAACGAGATCCGATTACTCGCTCCTCCCCCTTTCTGCTCCTCCTCGCCAACCGTATACCGCGCGTTTTCTCGTAGCGAAATCATCATCGCACGCGAAAGCCGCGCGAGCGGGACGCCCATCAGCGAGGGCTACACACACACACACACACACGCACGCACCTATATACACAAACACACTTACTGTAATCTTTCGAGAGCGATATCGCTCCGCATGTAAATGAGTGCTCTCTCTCTCTCTCTCTTTCTCACTCTCTCACTATATATATATATATATATATATATATATATATATATATATATATATATATATATATATATATATATATACATAGACGCAAGGTAAATTTTCGCTGTGGCAGGAGTTGATGGAGGGTTGGAAGGTGGTGGTGAAGGGGGGGGGGAGTGTTGGCAGAGCGAAGAACCGACCGCGGGAAGAGGACGTTGACGTAAATTATCGCATCCTCCGCGTTCTCGGGCCGCCCGGCCCGCGCGACGTTTCCTGCCCGAGTGTGTGTGTCTGGACGATCGTTGAATTATAGCCGTTCGCGAGTAAAAGGCAGTGCAGGGGAGGAAGCGGGCGGTTGTCCGACGGCAGGCCAGAGAACTTGATTAGCGTGTGTGGCAAAGCGTGGAAATATATAGAGGAGGGTTGGCGGGGAGGAAGAAGTGAAACAAATTCGGAAATAGTAGGCCACCGGTGTCGTGTGTGCGAAATCGTAAAATGCCGCTGGGGCGTTCGAGCGGACTCCTGTGCTTTATCAAGTTTGGTAAGAATACGAAGAAAAAAGTATTTAGGCAAATAATTTCGATGTGTGATACACCGAACCGGAACATTTGAACTAAAAAACTTGTGAAGCTTGTGAATTCGAACGATTTCTTCGATGTCGTATGTTTATAAAAAATCGAACGTTAAACTGTAATTGCACGATTAAACTAACGAATTTTGAATTTCATGAGAACTATACTAGTTATTATAAATCGAAATACTTATATGTCCTTTTTTATTACACAGACCAACTAAATTAGAATCTGACCTTAAAATTGCTCGAACCGGGTTTTAAAATATTCTATACTTAATGTGTAAAAAAATAGTTTCTTCTTTAACTTTTTCAGGTTCGATAAAATCATAGAACAATTTTCTTTACACAACACTTTTTTGAAAGTCACTGAATTTGCTTTTAAGTATCTGTTATTTGCGGCTACAACGTAATTGAAAACAACTGGCATTTATTGTATACGTACGAATACAAGAACAATAAGCTGCGATTTATCTCTTTCAAAATACTATCAGAACATACTGTGAAACTAGCCGATCGGCATATCGCGCAATAGTTTTAGCAATCGAAAAAGCCAATAATATACTTGTTCTGTCCGTAAGCGACTTATGTAGTTCAAAAACGAGCCCGTGAACGTCTCGTCGATCAATTGAGATTACTCGATCTATGGACGATTAATTACAGTCGCGTCAATCCGACACAGTAGACGGCATTCGCGAAGAATGGGGTCGTATAAGCGAGCGGAAAAACAATACCACAGGATCGGTTGCGCGATTGAGGCAGGCAGCGTCGGAGACGGTGAAGCTCGAGGGCGCGCGCCCGCTCGGCCCGAGGGACGAAACGAGCTTAATCGAGTGATTCCAGTCGACTGATCAATGCGAAGGGCGATTCATCATTCCTCACTGTCTTTATCGCCCGGACGGCGTCCCGAGCCAATTCTCCGATGTCTTCGTCCGCCGTCCCTTCTTCGGGATAAGTTGTCGCTCGCTGGGTGTTTGGTTACATCGAGAGCGAGTTGTTCACGCCCTCGGTATCACGCGTAATTCAAACTCGATCCTCGTTTCGATGCAGGTTTCGTTGGATCAGGAATTAAGAGTATGGAAGCGAGAGAACGAGATAAATAGAGGAGTAGAAGGTATATAGATAGGTAAATCTCGGTTTATTACTATAATAAGATGCGGAATGGAATATGATAACAAATCCAATTCAATATTAATAATTTAATAACAATTTCAAGAAAAATACAATCCGTTATGCCTTCGTAGGTTATTTCGTTAAAAAAAAAAAGAAAAAACGAAAGTACTAGAGAGACAGAGACTTAAAGAGGGAGGGGACGAGAGACAGAGGAAATACGAGTAGACCTTTATGATGATAGCTGAGGCGCACGAGAATAATGGATATACGAGACGTAGCGCAGTCGTATCCACGAAAGCCATGCCGCTCGACTTCACTCGTTGCAATTGTTGGCTTCACGCATGCGATGCAAACGTCGCGACCTGTTGGGTTATCATTTTGATGATCGTTATGAAAATTAGGAACCGTGATAAAATAAGAATCGTTACAAAAAATTGGATTGTAAAAATATCAATGTGCCTGCAATTTTTCAAGATAACGTTTTCTTATCGTTAACGTTTTCTTAACGATAACTTTTTTTTAACTAACATAACTCAGGTTCGAGTTTTTTCTCTGTCTAGTTTCTATCTAGTTTTTCTCTATCTAATTTTTCAAATAAATGTTATCCATTATTTACCTTCGCTATGTCCCAAATATTTTTTAATCTACTTATGTATATATATTGTTTTTTCAGATACGGGCATGTATACATGATTTTGGATAAGTCCTGAATTTGACTTTCATATAAGGTTCTTTCGAAATTTGCATTTCCTTTCACAAAGATTGCCTTCCGTATAAAAAAGAATGCTATGGGAAGGGAGATCGCGTTCTCAGTTACATGGAAATTGATCCCTGCAAGGAAGGGAGGAAAATTCAGATTATTGTACGCGGGACACATATTTTTAAATATTGCCGCTCCGGGGAAAGCTGATGAAACTGTAAGCGGTAATATACGGCTTTGCTCGAAGGTACGTGGGGCTTTGTGTATCCTCCATTTTCCCCCGTAAAACTCTACGAGACGATATCGTCTTTGTTCGTTAGACTTTAAGGCTACAAAGTGTATACGATTACGTGCTTTTTTCCATGATAATCATTTTGTTAGAAAAACAATAAAGTTAATGAAGAATAATACTACAGCGAACAAGGATTTTTTAATCTTATTTTAACTACTGGAGACATGGCTTTGAAAATAATATTTTCCGAACTGATATTGAATGTTTGGATCGGATATTTTTTTCCAGCAGTCATCATAATTTTAATCCAGAAATTAAAAAAGGCAAAAATAGCTTAGAAACTCTTATAGTATTATCTAAGAACGAAAAGTGTGAGTAAAATTACCGAACTCTAATATAAAATTTAGAAAAGATATATCATTTTTTATAACAAAACGTGATAAATTTTTATCAAAATGAAATAATTTTTCTCGCACTTCTTAATCGTTCCCTACGTTGAAAAATATAGTAATACTTTTAAAAACATTTTCTAAGTGTATAATCATGTTGAACGAAAATTTAGTAATGCACCACTTTCCAAATCTAATTTTTGTATTCTTCGTTCTCGTTTTTGTATTCAAGATAAATATCTAATCTATAATGCATTCAAAACTCAAACGATATATATTCAAGATTACCATTAATCATAACAAACAATACTTTTTTTATTATTTCTCTCTAATCCACGTATTTCATTCGAATCATATACCTTTGTGCTTAAAGTTAATATAATAATAATTATAGTTAATTTGAAAAATAAAGATTAAAATTTAATTTAGTATTTCTTTTTTCCGAAGTGCTGGATCATCATAATTTATGTGCATTTGTCTTATTTGACTGGGAGCAAATCTTATGAATTGAAGTTTTATAAAGTTTTCATTATTCTTTCAGAGAAAAATATTCGAAATTCGAAATTTCCGAAGAAATGAATAGAAAAAATACTGACAACCATATAAAATAGTTGATTGTTGAATGAATGCTAGGCACATTGTATATCTGTAAAGTAATCAAATAATGAAAAATAAATTTAGAAATAATAGATTATTTAGCCGAATTATTTAAACTGGAAGTATTATAATGCCCAAGTGTAATTACTCGTTGAAAGATGAAAGGACAATAATCAACAATTAATAATAACAATAAATAATAATAAATAATAAATAATAGCAAACAATTATTAAATAAAGAGTAGCTTTGGTATTGCTACTGAATAAGATGAGATCTTTGAATTATATCAATTGCCTTCACAACAAAATTTCCGACCAAAACTAGTCAACTCACTGGTACATGCGAATAAACAAAAAAGGGCGAATTCCTATGTACAACAGCCTCAGCGATTCAGTAATTCAGGCGACATTCCGAATAATATAAACCGAGCCCGTGAACGGCAAAGTAACCGCTTCCGATCCCTTAATCCCACACGCTCAGATTCGCCTTAATTTCACCGCGCGCAGCCACATTCGGATGCATTTTGCCTATCGCGCCGATGTAGGCCCGATCGACCGAAGCACGCGCCGTTCGCCGAAAATTCGCCCGTAACGTCCCTTCCGAGCGGGAGATCTTCGCCCGCACCGTGGCAAAGCGACGGGCTGTGCGACGGGGCGAGAACGAGCGTCGCGGGCGTCTGCGGCGGCGCTAATTTCCCGAGAAATTATTCGACTAGTGTATCGCGCCATCCGACCACCTCGCCGCCCCCTCCCACATCCGCCGGGATTAAGCAATTAAATCGGTATACGGCGCGGCTGGGCTCCCCTTCTCGTCGCCGCCTCCCTCTCTCCCCTTATTTCACCCCCTTGGCAGAGGGGACGGGGAGTGGAACTTACCTAGACTCTCGCGTCAACTTCGGAAGAGTTCCTTTCAACCCCTCGTGCTCACGCGCCCCAGTCGCGCCACCGCTCGGTCCTCTCTCCTTCTCGCGACTGTGGAATGCAGACGTAACAGGGCCGTGCGTGCGCGCGAGCGCGTGTGTGTGAGAAACCATTGGAGAATAGAGGGAAAACAAGACGATTATTACGAATTGAAGAGGGTGACATTTGCTCTCCCCTTCTCCTCGTCACAAAGGCTTGCGAACTGTTGCTCAGGAAAAAATGCTCGAGCTCTTACGTAAATTTAACGCGTTCGTCGGGATTAAGTAAGACTAATTACTGATACTCGGTAACGAGAATTACGTAACTACGAAATCGTGAATTTAATTTTTAATTGTCAATTATCGCTCGTGTTTATTTAACCAGATCGCAAACGTACGGTGAATCTCGAACATAATTTAGTATTAATTATTTATCTTAATATATATTTAAAATACATTTACATCATATTCTAACTTGCTTGTTATTTAAAATTTACTGTAACTTATTTATACTCGAGTAGTAACTAGTATATCGTCGTATCATACTTTTTTTAAAGAAGAACATTTGTACGAGAAAACATATATATCTGATAGGGAATACAAAAAATATTTTCTTCATTCCTCTTCAAAATTATTTGCAATAAAAATGTACTTCATTCTTTTAAACACACATTTATTTAACATATTATACGTTACTGCATATAAATATTTCAAAGTGAGAGAAGAAAAAAGTATTTATTTTAATTTATAAAATGTTTTTACTCGACTGTTATTTATATAGAAGAAAAAATGTAATTTAGATATTCGAAATACATTAGATTATAAATTTAATAACGAAACAGTGCACTCTCTGAATGAATTCATCATTTGTAAATAAACTCTTTTTTCAGAAAGAAATATAAATTTATCGTTGATGTCTTTAACAGAATATTTAACTTAACTATGTGCTTAAATATCAGGTAATTAATTATAATTGTTAATACATTTAAATACATTTTTATCCGCATTGTTAATCTGAAGACAAATTTTCGTAAAAATTTGTATTCATTTCGCTGATGTTGTTATTCAATGTACCATTAATATATAGATCTCAGAATGGACTATATAGTATTGAGAAAAATAAACAAAAAGCAGAGAAGTAGCAAAAAAAAAAGAAAAAACAACAAGTGTCCCCGCTCAGCGCACAGCGATCCCTAAACTAACGCCTTACTTGCTTAAAGTAAACGCAGCGCGACGATAATCATCAAATCAGGAGGGCCGCCATTTACACGCGGCATCAGGGACGAGGGAGAGGGCGATTAAATGCACGCGCAGCTCGCGCTAGCGGCACACGTCGCCGACATAATAATCTGACGCGCGCGTGCCGTTTAGTTGCCGCGAACTCTTAATAAATTGCAATCACCGGCGCTATGTCGAGCGAGGGAGCGAACGAGCCCCGAGCCTGTCGGTAGAGAGGAAGGGGGTGAAAAGTGGCGTCAAGCATCGGGATGTATAAGAGCGACGGATGTCATATATACACTTCGATCGAATTCGCATTCTTATGCAATCCTGACGTCAAGAATTTTGTCCAGCAAGAATATTGGACTTCGAGAAATTCTCGCGTCCGCATAAACAAATCATTCCAATCGTAAAAAATGTGAATATTATATACTGAAGAAAGGGCCACGTCGGTGGAAATACGTTTTGAGGGAATTTCGCCGAAACGAGCGCTGCGGCCATTCAAAACGCGCTCGGCTTAAATGTCGGCTAGTGCAATTTGCCCAGCGAAAGAACTCGAAAATTTCTACTCGTGCCATTAATGAAATTTATCGAACGGAAAAGGAGTTTAATTAAATTTTAATAATTAAACGTATTGCTGGAAAGCGCGCGCATAATTAATTTCAATTTCGCAGAGAGTCTTACAGAAAATTTGCCGACTCTTTTACCCATGCATAAATTTTGATCGTCCCGTTTAAGTTTAGTACAAAGCGTTAAAATTTTACATTCTCCGCTTTTCCAAGCTCTAAGAAATACTTAAAAGCTCGACTTTATGCAAGTTCGTTTCTGAAAACGTTTTGGACAGCTGTAAATAAGCTATACGAGATAACAATTCAAACAAACGAATTGCAAACTGCTGAAACCGTTTTTATATATTCTCAAATAATTTCGCATTATAAACAGTGCTTCATATGATAAAAATAAAATAATTTTGAATTGAACATTAAGCAAAAAAGGTTAATAATAATGTTCAACCGATTCGTCCAAGAAATATTTCATATCTATGAATCTATTGTTTTTTCATTTACATATATATCTGGATTATGTAAAATGAATTTTAAACACATCAGCTTAACGTGCATATCAATAGTTTACGCTAGGCTTTCATAAACTTACATATAAGCAACGTTATTCTGTTCCTTTTCGCGGATTTCCATTTCAATACAGAACCTCGGTCTACTCCTTGTCTTGTACAAGATCCACATGGCGAAGCCCGTGCGAATCATGCGTAGTTACTTATGAAAACATCCACTCGAAGCCACATAGTACTGAACGCATTGTCCATTCCACCATTGGAATGAAAATCAGAAAATTAACGCGAGACTGCCTTCGCCCTCACAGCCGTGCACTTAGTAAGATTGCACCTTAAATACGGAAAGGATTGCATTGCTCTGATAACAATAAAATAATCCTCGGATTAAAACGCGTTGCTTTTCTCTCGTTCTATCTCTCTCTCTCTCTCTCTCTCTCTCTCTATCTTGGATGCCCTTTCATCGAGATAAGGCCGTATGAAACTACCCCCTCCTCTAACTCGCTCCTCTTCCTAACAAAGTGGAGCCGTACGACAATCTACCGCAGAATTTTGCATCGAGATAGATCCAAATAGAATTTCACCGGGACGAGATAGGGGCGGGCACGGAATTGTCTTTTAAGATAAAACTTACTTAGAAAGCTTATATATATATATTTGGAAGTCAATTTTTAGCGCAATGTGTATCTGAGGCACGATTTTCCTTATTGTAAAATAGCAGGTCGTCAGTAATATTTTGGTAAAATTTAGCCAGAGCCCTATCTGATCGACGTATACTACAAAATGCAAAGGGTATAAAGAACGCGGCGAAATTCCATGTAAGTAATCCATACAAAATGCAGATTACACGTGTACGTAATTTTCTCAATTTTTCCTTACCTCGAAAGTCATTTTACGAGTTTATTTGAGGTCAATTAGCTTCGGAGCAAAGCATGCGCGTGTAAACGAGCAAAAATTCACTTCCACTCAATTGTGCTGTTTGCATTTATGAAAATTGGAAGAGGGACTCATTATATAATATTTTATAGAAAACCTTCTATTAGAAAATCTTTCTTTGGAAGAAATATTGGGTTCTAATTATTTTTTTTTTTGATACAGAATGTTTAATAGAAAAATGTAATAAATAAACAAATGACAAGCTTGCTATGGTTTAATATTTTATCTTCGCTACATAGTTTTTTAATTAATTATAAGTATTTATATATTATAAACAAATTCTATAGAATTAAAAATTTTAGACTTAGCAAATTATATAACCAGCTATTAATTTCCCTAGCGATGTGAGAAAATATATAATACTTTTCTTAATATATGAAATGAATAAAAAGACATGCTATCTGTTTATATATTTTTCGCACCTTTATGCTCTTTCATCAAGAAGTTCTGTTTATCCAAATTAATTTTGATATTGCATTTTGTTTTTTGGCTCACTTAGAAAAGCAATTAAATTTCAAAAATTAATTTCTCGATTTCTGTAGCTAAAATCAGAGAATAATCTTCTACTTTGAAAAATTTCAAAAGCATTTTACAAGTATTTTTAAAAGTAATTTATAATTATATACAATTTCATTTTACATGAGCTAAAAAATTTTAAGATGAAATTGTGTAATCGACAGTGGATTACGCAAGCTGGTGTGTATTACATACAAATTCTTCGAGTTGTCGGATTATCGATTCACGAATTCTTATGGCACTCTTTTACCAGTGCAGACAGAAAGACGTTCACGTTTAGCAAGCAGTCCGTACCCGTGCGAGCGCGACTTTATAGTACTTCTATTTGGCTGTTTTGAAGGAGTTTCAAAAGGGGGGACGGGGAACAATAGTCGACAGCGCTGCGTGCTTTATTATGCGCGAAACCTGTTTCGCCTGCATTTAGAAGTGGCTGTGCGTGGCACAGCACGCGTGACCGCGTAATACTTTGACGTCTGCCTCTTTTTTCCTTCCCGTTTGCCCTTTAAAGTCGGCAATAGGAGAAGTTCTAAGAGGACGTAAGCGATACCGTTGCGCAGCAAGAGCTACTTTTTTCCCCTGGAAAAGTTTTTATCGTGGCGAGGTAAAATTGTTATACTCGATGAGAGGATACAATTTCGAGGGCGTTACGTAAATATCCTTGTATGCATATGTAAGCCGTTTTATTTTTACGCTCATACGTAGAAAACGATTGAATTGATATTAAGCGAATAAAGCAAATAGTGTAAATCTTCTTATACGTGCGAGTCGAGAGTTTTATTTAAGTTTTATCGATATTATTATATAATAGACAGCAATACTTAGATCCATATAAGCGAGTAGAAGAAATATGTCATGTAATTGCGTTTTTTTCATAACTTTATGAATGAATTTTTAACTTTAATGACTTAGTCAATTCTATGCATTTACGAACCAGCAAGTAGTAAAAGTTAAGATTTGTCCTGACATCGACACGCCTCTTTATTTAATCAAAAAATTTTCTCCAGCCTACGGTTTTACATCTCCGCGTAATTTCTTTCCCATTTAAAAGAAAAAGCGACTTTACCCCCCTCTTCTACCCGACCCAGCATGGTGCCAGGGCCGTATCACAGATTGAAATTTATTCGGCGGCCGAAGGCCGTAATCGGGAAAACGCAGATTAAGGTCGTCGGGGCTAGAGGTGGCGTTTATGGTTTTACGGTAGCCGGGCTCTCTCGTGCCCTCGCTCGGCTCTTGAAGTGCGTATTAAGTTCCGGGGCTTTTGTGCAATATCGCGGGCGGTTTGCTCCGCGCTCTTTCCTTTCAGCCGCTAAACACGCCCTCGAGGAGTTATGAGCGCCTGGCACTTTCTGCTTCTAACCCCTCCCACCTCTCTACCCCACCGCCATATTCCCTCTTTCTCGCGTTCCCGTTCTCGCTTGCTTTTGTTGCGTTTATACTCGCGGCAGCGTGCAAACATTGCTTTAATGAAGTTTGAGATTGGCGCCGAAGTTAAACTGTTTCTCGCTCTTAGGAATTGCAATTTTCAGAATTATTCACCGAGATCTTCCCGCGACTGCTGCGCGGGGGGCGATTCTGTCGCTCGTTACAAAGACAAGAGTTTGGTGAAATAGACAAGCGCCAGATTGCTGGAACGTGTTCGTAATATAAGAGAAAATTCTCATTCTGGAATAATTGCGGTAATAATTTAGAAATATTTCTCTATTCGTATAATATTTGGATTATCCGTCGAGTGCATTGTCCTGGATAAGAATAACAACGTAGTTTCAGTAAATAGAAAAGTAGAAAAATGAAAGTAAAAGGGTAAGCAGTTGCATTATCTGGATAACGCATAAGTATTTTCAATAAATAGCGAAATACGAATCCATCCATTAGTCTTGCACAATATTAACTTCAAGATGAAAGCCAGCTGCATCCAGTCTGTGTCGCTCCATTGTGCCACTCGAGAATTCAGCCGCTCGGAAGCGAATATACCAAAGCAGGCATTTGCTTTGCGGCACGATTGCGTTAATGAGCGCTTCTCATAATTATTCCCAGATAACTGCGGATGAAACATTAGCCCCGCCCGAATGCGCCGTCCGCGTCTTACGCCGCGTTCTAACGTCGAACGGGCGGCATCTAACCGAACGCTACCGCCGAAGCCGCGCTGCGGCGCTGCCAAGACGCCTCGCGTTAACGGAATTAACCGCAATTCGGGAGACAGTTCGAGAATGCAATCGAACTAAAAAGGGGACCTTGAATTCCTCCCGGGACTACGCCGCGCGCGGGAGCGCAATCGCCAGGCGAGATGTTCTTAATCGCTACGAGTGTGTATAGTCCCCTTGCAAGGGGCATTATTGCGTTCAGCGGAGCTCGGGGCGACGAACGTAGAAGACAGTGAGATGGAGGGGTAGGAGGGGCGGGAATGCGTCCCCAGACTCTCTCTCTCTCTCTCTCTTGGTATGCGAAATTACGCGCTCGTTACACAAATACGGGTCGCGGGCTATATCTCAATGCAGCACGAGCACTCTGGACCAGGTGGCGTCGTCCAATGTGCGTGGTGTTGGGACGCCAAGCAGCGAGAGAGACAGAAAGCGAGATAGAGAGAGAGAGAGAGAGAGGGAAAGAGGGGTGGGCTACGCCATCCGCTAATGGTAGCGTGCGTCTCGTCTTTCATCAATCAACCGAGAGCATTTAGGCTACTCCTTTGTCAGGTTACTTTATTTCGGTGGTTGCGCGCGTTGTCGAGCTCCATTGTCAGGGTACGATGAAGTTTCTGGACGTGGAAGATAATGCATTATCAGGTACGCTCCGATGTAATGGTGGCCAAGTGCCATTGTTCTCGACATAATGTTAGTGCATTGGTTCGTATATATAACAAATTTTATCAACAATCGCAGCTAAAATTGTATTATTTATACATCAGAATGTAAAAAAGAAAAAAGACAACGCAAAAATTCCATTCAATGATAGTACGCACAGTAACATTTCAACTTTAAAGACCAAACGCGTGAACGTCGCTGCTTTAATCGTGCAGAGCCCGGCGCCAAGTATCTCCGCTTATTCTAATCGCTCATCCCATAATCGCAAAATCATCGTGCTCGCCAGCTGGGAGGGGCACGGAAATCCAAAACCACGCGCGCAGTATGTGAATCGAGAGCGCTCGCAGAGGATGAGAGAGCTTGGCTCTCATAATTCCAGAAGCTTACCTTTAGGCAAAGGTTAAATTAGAATGAAATGGCACACGTGTACCGTAGTCTCTGCCGCATTTATGACTTAGCGCAGGGAACGAGAGATAGAGTCGAGAATGCATATAAGTAGAGAGAGAGAGAGAGAGAGAGAGAGAGAGAGAGAGAGACCAAGGGAATGTCGAAAGCTGCCGTGCGCTTGTAAGCAAGCTTCATAATGAATTAAGCCGTTTTCTCGTTTTATCATTAGCTACTCCTAAATCTCGATTATTTTAAAATTTTTTCCTAGAAATCTCTGCTGATCTCTTTTACTTTTAATTCCTTATGTTCTTTGGTACAGAAAGAAAGTTCATATAAATTCATTTAAAATTTAAATGTCACTTCAATCACATATTATCAATATCAATGTATAGTTTAACTTAATTTTATCATAATCAAAAATGTATATTTACATGTATTTAAAATAAATTTTAAAATCTATATTAATACCAAAACTTATATAAAAAATTTTGCGTTTTATTAAAATTGTTTCAGCTTAAGCTTCGCTTGTTAAACTTTAATTTGGGTATAGATTAAAAATCATGAATTACGAAACTCAGACCGAGATAAACAGAATAAATAACGTCTTAGGAGTTCGAAAATCTTTAACTTTAACTGGTACTTAAAAGCAATTATTTTCTTTACTCCTTTAAAATCGGTTAACATGATGAACAGAACGTGAATTCGTTCACGTTATCAGTCTGTTACGCCAACCTTAATGTATCTACAGCATTGATTTAAATTATCAAATCAATTAAGGGCACTGCAAAGATATATCTCTCTCCTCAAAGGTATTGCACGCTTTTAGTATCGAGGCTTCAATTGAACTGACTAGATGGTGCAACGCCGTTAGATACCTGATGCACTTACTCGAATATCACGTACATCGAAACCAATTATCCTGACTAGTATTAGTATTTTTTATTCACTTTGAAAGAATCGTGTCGAGAGCACTGGCAAAATAAGTTCTCTCAATTAGGAAAATTAATAAGAAAGCCGGCCGTTATAGTAGAATTGCATCTTCTCGTTATAAAAACCAGACATGCTGGTAAATGTTATCCTTGTATACGAATATCAAATATCATTAATCACTATGAATACTGAATATATGTAGGAAATTACGTATTTTAAACTGTAGCGAATTTTTTTTTGGTTATGACGCATCCTCGGATCCGTTTAAAACTGGCTTTGGTCAAAATTTTTTATACCTTAATTTAGAATAAGGTTCTTAGGCTGATCGTCTTTCATCTCTTGTAAGTTCGTATTGAATCAAAATCATCTAACACGGCGTGATTAAAAATTTCAATGCATAGAACCACAATATTATCAGCTGAAACATGCATTGTAAATAATTTATTATGATTCTGACAGGTGTTGTATAATGATTAATTGTAACTGTTTTGAACCAAATATTCTTATTATTCCTTTTTTAATACAGTTCTATCTGTATTTAGCTAAGATACTTCTATCTTAGCTAAAAATCGACAAAAAAACTGAACATTTCTGTCTATGAATATATCTGAAACAGTGCAATGATCGTTCATAAACGCCATCTATGTCAAATACGATACTATAACAAATCAAAACGTCATCAAATTTTTATCATCAATTCTTGTGATGAAGGGCAATGATTGTTTGTCTCTTTTGTCTCTCACCTAACTCCCGAGCGATTTGCGTACAGATCCCTGTAGCATCGGTGTTATATCGAACGGTACCCTAGTCTATTTTCGATATCCCCGCTGTCTTTTCCGACTTCATTTTACGAAACGATCCCCAATACCGACAATGGCGGCGGCCCGATCGCTGAGGCTTTTCGCTCGCTTTTCCCTCACTCCCCTCTCCAGTACCGAAGAAATTGGCTTCCTCCCCTTATCAAGAAACCCACCGCCTACTCGCGTCGTGGTTTCCGAATACCCCTCCTCCATCTACTACTCTTATTCGTGGCTCGGTTTTCCAATTGCCCCTTCCTCCCCCACCTGCTTCACCTCTTCCCGTCGGCACTCACCGCTCGGACTCGAAATTGGAACTGCCGAAACCATGGCGTCGCTCCGTGGAAAGTCGTCTATTGTGTACAAAAATTAACGCAGAACTCGAAATTAAAGCCGTAGAGGCACGATGGTGAGAGGTTGAGCGGGCGAAGGGGGGATTGGTGTAAGAGAACGCTTTGTGGGAGCGCGACACTATGGCTTAGCTGGATGGCGAAGTTCCATATATATGCTAGAACCCGTGTTAAGTAGCCGGTTTCCGTGTTTCATTTGATAAGGCAGCTGAGGCATAGGAGTATTTTGTTGGCTTTCCAGCTGTAGATTAATTTTGATTTGTTTCTTTGGTATGTATGGTGTATGTGTGTGTATGTGTGTGAGAAATTTATTGGATTTTGAGAAGTTTCTATGTGTGAATTAAATCAAGTATACGTGATATGCTATAAGTTCTAACTGCCGGAATTTGGATATAATTAAATAGTATACATTTATTGTAAATGGATATTTTGGAAACAAATTTTATAATAATTATCAAATAATTAGATATAATCCAAAATAATTTATGCATATTGATAACTGTTCTCATTAAGAGAATTTATATAAAGTTTAGAAGAACAGTTTAAAACTCATTAATTTAATTAATATTTATTTATTTATTATTATTTATTTATTAATTTAATTAATATTAATAATGATAAGTTGATTACTACTAAATGTAAACGTTCAGCTTGAAAGAGAAATATTTGGAAAACAATTTAGATACTAATTATTTTTACTGAAAGTTATTTCATAATGTGTTTATATTTGATTCCAGTAGATAGTTAATAACTTTGCTTATTTATTGAAAATTGTAAGAAAACTTAGTTATTAAAGATTCTATCATAATTCGCATTCCTGCAAATGCTCTAATTACTTTGAGCAGTATTTTAATTTACATAAGATTCTGATTTTTTTAGATTTATCAGATATTATGGACAAACTGAATATTGTAAACTGAAACGTATACTGAATAATGCATTTAAATGTTAAATTGTTCACATCTATTTAATCTATTTAACATCTAATTTATCTGCAATCCATCAGTTTTTAGTATACAATCCATCTAAGGCTAAAATTCATTATCTTTATAAGTAAGTTAAGACTGCCATAATCATTACATTCTCGATCGAACGAACGCTGCTCAGGTGCATAAAGAATCCGGAAAACGATCGAAGATTCTTCAGGTGCTTCTTGTGCAAAAATCATCGGCTCCTTTTCAAAGCAGCTCACAACGGAAAGAGCTCGCCGCCCATTACCCGAGCTCCCAGCTCCTCTTCTACGGACTAACTTCTCACGATGATTAACGAAGATGCAAAATTGGCCCGTAGCTTTTTCAAAACGGCGGGGCCTCCCTCCAATCCCCCTCGCGAGAAAAGTCCCTTCGCTCTCGTGGTGAACGCTGCTCGCGCATAGACCGGACAAAGTCTCCCATCTGCGCGCGCGCGCGCGCGCAAATTGGCTTAAGAGATTCGTTTCCTGGGAAGAGTAAGAAGGGGATATGGGGATAGGATGAAGGGGAGAACGATCGGTCTTAACAAGCTCGTTATGCGAGCGATGGAAGGAAAAAGCTCTCGGGCTTATACTTCACGCTCGCGCGCTATCCTAAATCAGTCCGAGAGAGCGTGATCGTCGTGCCTCCTTCGGCGTACTATCCACGCGGAGAGAGATAGAGAGAGAGAGAGAGAGAGAGAGACAGAGAGACTTCAGCTTCTCCTGAACCCCCTGGCGGATTCTAGCTCTTCCTTTTTTTAGCGTCGCGATTGTGTTTTTGCCTCTCGTCCGGGGAGGATGGACCACCGTCGCACGATAAATGGCTCTGTCGGGGCGCTCTGTTTTTGTGCTCGCTTTTTTTGGATCTCCTTTTTCGAAGGGAGTAAAGGTGAAGAGGGGGGTTCGAGACTGGCGGACGGGGGTGGCTTGACGAGCGCTCGTTAGGTCTCGTGAGGCGGTAGCGGATTTGTGGTCGAGGAAGTCTTGCATTCCGGCACGAATGGATTGTCGCTACATTCGAAAAAAAGAGGTCCAGTAGCGAACTGCTTAATCTTTAAGGTAGATGATTCGTTTTTGGCTGCAAATCTCGTAAAAGATACATCTGTATTTCAGACATTTGAAACTGTTGATTTAAATGATATAATTTAATGTATACTTCGTTGCATTGTTAATTAAAATATTTTCAATAATTTTTTGTATAATTGAATATTTCTTCAAAATTACTTTAACCTCTTATCTATACTATCGTCAAATTCACAACTGTTTTCTAGGAATTGTTTCAATTATCCAAATTGAATACTATATCAGAAAAAAACGACTTAATCTACGAGAAGGACATAGATAACACTTTGCGCCAATTTATATAAAATAATGATGTGCTGATCTGTCAATTTATATATATATATATATATATATATATATATATATATATATATATATATATTCCTCCAACTTCACGGAATCAACTAGTTGTTCTAATTTTTCGTTGTAAATGTATATATAGAATAGAAAAAAGTATATATAATATATATATATATATATATATATATATATATATATATATATATTGAGGTTATGTTTATTTACGTTTTCAAGAAATTTTCAATATTTCAAAATAACATATTCTGTTGCTACGATCAAATATTTTGCAATGATCAAATATTATGTATTTTATTTTATGAATTGCTCTCTTTCTTTAAGCCTGTTACAAACATCTATAGTTCTGCATATGTTAATTAATCTAATGTATTTATCAATCAAGCACTGCATTTTTACAATTCTAAATCTCAATAGTACGTAATGTGAAAGAATCGAAAGGCAATGCTACTCGAAAAAGTCCATTTTGAAGAATTTATCATTGTATAAAAAACCGTAAAGTTTTCTCCGCCATAAAACTATATATTTTTTATCATATAGAGCTCTCGAAGGTTTTGAAAAGCTCTCAGCTCACAAGTTCATATCGATCTATTCGTCATTTCGTGGCACTGCGTGCATGCGTATAAATCTGATATTGAAAACTCTGAGCGCTATTGCAATAATGGCATTTCCTATCTCAACGAGCTACTCTCTCTCTCTCTCTCTCCCTCTCCCTCCCTCTCTATATTTCACTTTGTTCCGCATCGCGCAGCGTCTAAGCCACGGCGCCACCGCCTTCCTTATTAGGATCGGTATAGTAATTTGTCGCACGAAGGATGGGATACACGCGGTGAGCCCACAGGAGGGAAACAAGTTTCTCGCTGATGAAAGCGTCTTACTCCTTCTGCTTTCTCTCCCTTGTCGAAACACGCCGCTTTCTCGCGAGTGGAGAAATTCCGCGGCGCCCTCGTCTCCTCTCCGCTATACTACGCGCGCTCGTGCGTCTGCGATTCCGAAGTGGCACTGTCGCGGGGAGTATCCCCGAGGGTGATAGGAGCGTGGGGGGGGGGGCATTGCTGTGCAGCACGAGACACGCAACTTCCGGATGAAGTCTGATTGCCCGCGCGCGCCAACGTCTTTATTCCCGGCGCGAGTGTAGCCAATCCATCACCGAGGTTGCGCGCGTCTCCTCTGCTTTGGGACGCGCCTCGCGTCGCGATTTAAGCCCCGAGATCATACACAGAGTTCCGGCTATGTATATTCGTAGCGCGCGCAACTAATCCGAGCGGAGCGAGCGAGCGAGTACCGAGTGTTTTCGCCGGGGCGAAACTCAATTAACGCGAGTGCACGAGCGAGCGAGCGAGCATTCCGAGAACGGTGCTGAGAGTGGTGTTACGGACGGACAAACGAGTGCGCGGGATGCAGCGTTTACGGGGGAATGCGCGATGGAAATCGGGGGGCGTGGTAATGTAGAGACCCCTCTACGGAGGATTTCGAGCAGCGACCTAAATTCCGGGGATGGGGTGGGGGAGTTTAAGCTTATGCAAAACTAGCGAATGGGGAATTATCGAATTGTTTTAATTGAATGTTCATGCATGAGATTTGGTATGGAATTTGCAACTTTCTCTCATTGGGGAGACGGGCATAAAAAGTAGGACAAAGCTGATGTTTTCTACAAGAAAGTTTATGGCATTTCATTTTAATAAAGTAAAGCTATGAATGTTTGCTTTTACTTACGTAACCAGCTGGATTTTGAAAGTGGTAAATTTTCATTCTGAAAGTAAAAAAGAAATGTTATTAATATATAATATTTCATATAGGCGATAAATTAAATTTTTTATTTTATATATATGTACTTAAATTGACTAGAGATTTAAAAATTTTGATTTTTATATTATTTTACAAAATTGTAAATTATTCTCAAAACGTATATTTCGGATGATTATCTAATATTTAAAAAAGAAATTATTTTTTATCATCAGATCAGAGCCTGAAAAATATAGGCGATCTCTATGAACGGCATGGAAAAGCGTTTTATTAATCAAATTGGACGATACGGATAAGAGCAAATTCTCCGTTAGAGCTCGAGCGCCTGTATTCAACTGATTTATAAATTAGCATTAACCTATTTCGTCGTATAAGAGCCGTTTAGCTCGCATCTTTCGATGCGCTTATCAAAATTCTATATTTTAATATCAGTAGCGCAACGAATATATCTCTTCCTATCTCGCCTCTCTTTCCCTCTATATCGTTCGTCCTCTCTTTCCCCCCTAGACCCCGCCGTACTTCTCGTAGAGCGAGCAATCGAAATGTCGCAGTGCAGCAGAGGCACCAAGAAGTATCTCGCTCGAAGCGTAGCCGGCCAGCCCGTGAATCGATCGCGACGATCGATGGAGATCACTTTTCATAAGTGCAGGGATATAGCGTCGATGCCAGCGAGCGATGCTGGAATTCTTTTAAATGGCGCAGCGACGCACGTCGGTAAAAAAAGCGCAGGGCGTAGGTCGAGTTATCCCGCTTTTTTGCTCCCTCCCTCTTTTAATTCTTGATCAAAGTCGTGTACTTCGCGAGTATTCCCGAGAGTGAGTCATCGATGATGAAATAGATCCTCCATAAAATGAAACTTTCAGGACGGCCGGTTTACTTGAAATCAAATTTTGTCCACTTAATTATTTTAATGGACTTTTTTAGAGGCGAGAGATCCTCTGCGCGAAGCCAGAAATCTGGAGAGTTCGCCTGAAAGTAGGACACTGGAAAAAAGCCATTTAACGAAGCTTTGGACTTTTTCCTTTAACAAAGTTTACTGATCGAGAGCGTGCTCGCCGGAGAGAGTGAGAAAACAATTCTATCCGACATTTTTCTGCGTAGTTGCTGGTCGATTTCCAACCGTGGTGAAATCGCGCGATCGACAATGAAAAAGCATCCGGGACAGAGTTCTTCGTCTCTCACTATCTAATCGATATCTCATTCTTTTTTTTCTTTAAATCATACTATCATACTTTAGAATTCCTTGCGATTGCAATTAGCGCTGGTAAAATCCAATGGCTCGTCGAAATGTCGCAGTGCAGTGGTCGCGATCCTTGGTTAACCCTCATGTCCGAACGTAGCGCTGACCTGAACTACTGAAACCCGAGCGAGAGCGCGCCAGGCAAAGACTTACTGTATATGTATGTCCGTATCTGTGTCCGTATATGTGTCCTGCCAGTGCTTGTATGCGTAATCGACGAGATTCTACGACATCTGCTCTGGGTAGCCGCCGGCGGAAGATCTCGACCGCCCGGCGCTCGCTCGTTGTCGATATCGGCGAAATGTCAATTTCGCCCTCTCGCCTGCCTGTCGTTGCGCGCGCGGCTGCTCGCCGGTCTGATCCTTTTTTATATACATATATAGATGCTCGATTCACCCATACCATATTCGTTGACGCGTCTGTAGGAAAATTTAGGTGAGAAGAGGGGAGTGTTTGTACGCGTCGAGAGAAATTTCCGCGTTATTGTGTCGGGGTCAGAGAAAGTGAAAGAGAGGGTGGGGGGAGAAATCAGTATTGAACGTCACATTTTGAAGATGACATATTTATTCAAGATTCATAGAAAATTTCAACGTTTTAAAGAATATATACGAATCTGCAGTCATTGGAATATTAAAGGACAGTATAGAAAACGACAATCATTTTTATGATGGTACAATGTAAAAGACGTTAGATTCTTTTTAAAATCAGTGATTTTAATAAGAAATAGCTTTTAATAATTAGCTCTTGTATTTATTTATTATTTATTTTTTCATTTTACTGAACTTACTGAACTGGAAAACCTGTACAAGCTTTCAGCGACCTCGCCAAAAGTATTTTGAGGATTTGACTCACATGGGGTGAATTATGTAAGGATAATAGTGATGGATATTGTTATATTTACAAAACTATTTTTATTTGTTCATAACTCTTGTTATGGTACTACTATTAGAGTAGGGGGTCAATTAGGGAAATTTTTAATTTAATTCCTAATGTTCTTATCAAATAGAAAAAAGTAATATATGTTTTATATTTTGCTTAATTTGTTCTTTTATAAAATGATTAGCCCACACTATTTTATTATATTGTAATAAAAATTAAATTACGTTGTTTTGGCTGTTGAAAACTGCTATATCTATCAACAGCTTCCTCATAAAGGTTTCTTCAATAGGCATTCTTCTTCTATATCTTATATGCAATTTACTCAATATGTTCTGGACTTTAATTGTTCACTATCAACTGTTTTAGAAACTACTTATCACTGTACACTACTAATTCCAAATTCAATGAAAAATGCAATCAATAAAAGACTATATATGTAAATACCGATATCGTTGGACTGGTGAAGAAAAATTCAAGATTGTATTATTATATGTTATATCTACTACTATACGTATTTTTAATTATAAGTTCAGGATTAAACGTATAAAGTAGCATCAATTTAATAAAATCATTTCTTCATTTTCTGGCTTTTCCTTCTTTTATTTTTAAATTGAAGATAAGAAGGCATAAAAAAGAAATTCGCTGACAACGCCATCTTTCCTTTATGTATCTCATACGTAGAATAAAGAGAGAAGTAAAGGGGCACAGATATGAAGATCCGCGCGCCCATATACACATCGCAGCCATCTTCAATTTTCGTCCTCTCGCATACGCTTTAAGAAATATTGTCACTCCTTTTATATCCGACTGCATTTTCCTTCTTTCTTATTTCCACCACCACCCCCTGCGACTTGGCATCTTCAGAGATCTTCAAGAGCCGGCATCCAATCTTCAATAGCGCTGGCTCTTCGTTTTCCCAACCCCCTCATGCCTGGTTTCTCTGCCCACTCTTTCTCTCTTTCTCCCATTCTCTCGTTCTCCGTCGCACTCTTTCAACCACTTGAGTTCCACTCGACTTCCAAATACTGCAATTTCAGGCTTGTCGTCACTCTGGCATTTCCTCCTCCCCGATTCTCACCGTCGATCCTTTATCTTGGGTATTTTCCCGCCGTTTAACAAGCATTAACTGTTAATAATAATTCAGCCGGAGAATGTGATGATTTAATAGAATTTAGCTACCATGCATATGAAAACAATGTAGAAAGAAGTTATTTTATTTAAATAAAGGTTTCACATTATTTTTAGTGCAATAGTATATTTTATTTCAAAATGTTATTGCAGATTAACCTTGTTAATAGCTTGACTGTTATTCAAAGCATTATTTATGTTTTAATATAAATAATGTATATTAATTATAAAAGGTTACAAAAAATTATAAAATCTATTCTTACGATTATTTATTAAAATGTAGAAGAAGTAATTTTATTAAGAAAAACACAATTCCATATATAATATACATATAGAACATTGAAATATTAGTAAAACATATTTTTCTAAATATTTGATGTACTCTACTGCGATGCAATAAATTTTGTCTGCCTAATTCAGGATCTCGTACGTCAAATAAATTCACGATCGACTTGAAGTAGCCGTTTTCGGCTTAACTGGCTCACCGACTCCGGCGACGCTATTTTTCCATTAACATCCCTGTAGCGCCAAACTCTTGTCTCCTCTTACCAGCGCGGAAAGAAGAAATTCACGGAAAATCCGTCGCTTGAAAAATTACTGTAAAATCCAGAGCTTCGACTGTGGCGGGGTGGGCGCAGGGAGGTCGGCAGAACCGATGGGGGCGAAATTCTTAAACCGACAATCTCGTCCCATCCATCTTTCACTTTGCGCGATCCCTCCCCCGCCCCCCTGCGCTTTTTGCCCGTCACCCATTCTTGGCCCGAATTCAGCTCGAGCGGCGGCGCGGACGGCGGCATTTGACACGCGCAATCGGCGACGTTCGGGCGCTCGTGCTCGCTCGCGCTAGCTCTTTGCCTCTGTCTTTGATAACAAACGGCGAGGGTCGCGGTGGTTCCGACAGAGAGAGAGAGAGAGAGAGAGAGAGGAGGGGCGAGAGGGAGCCATGGTCGTTAAAAGAAAATACACATCGGCCAGTCACGCGCGGGCCTACGTGTACACGGCTAATAGTCGGAGCCACCCTTTTCGAAATGTTTTGCTCCGGCAGCGGGTGCGAAGGAGTAGCGGGGCGCGTCGAGTGTAGGACCGCTCAGAAATAGGCGGGAAAGAGGACGGCGCGAAGGGGGGAGGGGGTCAAGCTAGCGTCGAGGCTGAAGCGAAGGCTCGGGAGAGACCGAAGGGAAGGGGGATTTTCAGGAGGCCCATTAACCCATTTGCCTTGTTTGAACAAGCCGTTAGCATCTGAAGTGGGGACGGGCGCGCGGAGAGTGGTTAACACTCGAGGAATACGCGAGGGGCGACTCGTACCCCCGCGTCCTCGTATCCACCGCGCCCGTAGGAACGTGCCACCGGGAGGCGAGAAAGGCGGGCGGCACGTCGTACGGGTCCCGGAGTGTGTAATTCGTTTAGAACGGGATGTTTCGCACGTGCGCTGCGGCGTCTACGCTGGTCACCTATTGTTGCAGGCGCTCGTTTTTGATCGATAATCCATTTTTTCCGTGGGGGAAGAGAGGGTGGCAGTTACGGGCCTCGCCGTATTATACCAGACGGGCAGAATAAGCACGCGCCTGTACCCTCTCGATGTTTTTCTTTTTATCGTGGAACTATATTTTTTAAGAGACTTACAGTCAGCTAATTCCATTTTTATCGAATTATGAGATACCCGCTGTCCAATACCACGTTGGGTGACGTACGATTGCAAGTATTTTTATGCATAATAAAATTGAGTACTCGAACTTTTCTCATTCCTTTATAACTTTAAGAAAGCTAAGTGGTAAAGAAGAAATTTCGATTACGAACATCTTAATTTAGTTTGCAATACATAATAATGCATGATTTTCAGATTCATATTATGCAATATTATTTACTTTAAAAATATTGTTTAAATTATTTATACTAAAGAAAGACTCTTTCAGTAGACCCAGTTATAAACAAATTGGCTCATTTAAACGTATATTTATTTTCATTTTAGTTGTTAAATATTATATATTTAGTATATATTTTATAATTATTTTATAGGTTGATGAATATTTTGTCGTGCATCACTATTTTGCCAAATCATAAATTTATTTATATTCGTGATGTATAGTGCATAGTTGAATATTCGTTTCATAAAATGAAACATTTTTTCCATTTATTCACTAAAATAAAAGTCATATTAAATTATACAATACATAATTATATAATCTAAGTTTTGACGATATACTTAACTTTTCTATTCACATCACATATTCTTATGAATATAGAAGAATCATGAAAAGAAAAATATTGAATAACTATATAATATGATTTAAACTGATGCAGATGCAATAAAACCTAACATTTTTAAAATAGTGATGGAATATTTTCTACGACAATATGTTTCCAAGTACGCTTTTGTAATTATACTAATACTCATGTATCTGGCATTACATGATGTTGCAAGTGAAACTTTATATACCATCTGAAGACATTTCGACATTGAATAATCGAATACGAAATTTAACAAATGATTCAATGTAAACATTTGTCTTCCGGTATGCTAAATGTAATTTCTTTAATTTATCAAATATCAAAGCAAGATTTCGCCAAAGTACCTGTTTTTGTTAAATTATTGATATATAAAACCATTGTCTCAGAATAAAGCAAGCCCGGAATAAATTCCATCTCCATACAACATCAAACACCCATTATATTTTATAGAAAATAAAAATCACAGCTTTTCCCCTACCCCGTCGCCTCCCTCGACCGCACCGAATCCCTGCAAGTCGCTCGGCGAGCTCGGGGCAAAAAAGCGCCGCGCGATAGCTCGACCGAAACCTTTTTCTATCATCTCTCGTTACGGCGAATCCGAGCGCAGGAGAAAAAAGCTCTGCCTTGCGTCGCCACCGCAAAAATCGCTCCTCGCGCCGGCTGAAATTCCCCTGGGCTCGTCCCCTCGGTATATATATATATATATATATATATATATATATATCGCTCTGGTACGCTTTCTCGCCACAATTAGTCCCCCGCCGCAATGCCGACTCACTATCAGAAATACACCGAAGTCGCTCGCGGCAATATTCAGATTTCCAATTGCACGTCCATTTCCCGAGTGAGCTTAGACTCGGGGTGGAGCAGAAGTAGCGATATCGTATTGTCAGGAAAAACACGATCGCGAGACCGCCGACCGCGATAAGCCTAACCCCCCTCCCCCTTCCCAACCCCAACTCCTCCGACAATCTTCACGATGATCGAATTCATTAATCTCGAGTCAAATACCTCTGTTCGTGTGACGGACATGTAACATATTATATATCTCATGATTAATTAATGAGATAATGAGTCAAATTGCGAAGTGCGACAGCGTCGACGACCTCGCTGCTATATAGAACATCTCGATTAGATGGGAAATCGTACGGACACCTAATATATAGCTGACTGCTCGAGAATTCTGGTACAGAGTTCGAGAGGAGGTGGTCTTAAGCAAATTGATAGTGACTGAGCAGGAATTTATGTGATAGAATGTAAAAAATATATGTCGAGAGATATCGATATCTGAGTAGTAAGACTACTATATATTCAATTCAAATGCTGCAATAAAATTATGTCAACTTCAATTTTTAATGTAAAAGTATCGAACGCCTATTTTTTAAGCTATATGTACTTTTATATATATATATATATATATATATATATATATATATATTGTTTTTTTATTTGAATTGACTATAGTGTTATATTCTGTGGTGTCGCTCTTTTCATCAGATTTTCGTCGTAATGCAGAATATAGTGAAACCAAACATATAAGCTATCGTACATTAAACGATTGTGAATATATGAATGGGGAAAAAAGTGACATGAATTCATAGGCTCATGTTGAAAAATCATAGTTTTCTTTCTTTCGCAAGTATTTGGAAAGAATGGCTGTAAATTTAATAAAGATTTTCAATTTTTCTTGAAGTTTTATGTACAATCAAGGCACTTTATAAATATATATTTTACTAATTTTACGAAAAGAAACATTCAAATTATATGATTTTTAAAAAAGGTACGATAACTCAATCTTAAAGTTTTATGAATGTTAAACCATTTAAATAAGATTCAGGTATTTCGACAAGAATTTTCAAAAATACAGAAATTCGTCTGTTCTCACAAAAAATGAGTCTATCATTATACTTCAAATATTTCCGTGCCTACTTTATATGCTAGGACTGTATCTATAATACTTGATTTACTCATTAAACATTTCCATAACCAAAAATATAAAGTAGTGTAACTTTGCACTCTGTGTATATCCATACAAATAACGATAATCATTTCTTTCGGTTTCGATACTGAAAACGCGCGTTAATACGGAGCAACTTCCTCGCTCCAAGAATCCTTTGTATATATAACAGTTTGGTAAGAAACGAAGACTGCAAAATTTATTCGACCACGGCTCATTAGGCTAATGCTACTCCCAAAGAAAAAGAGAGTGAGAGTGCGAGAAAGAGAGAGAGAGAGAGAGAGAGAGAGAGAGAGAGAGAGAGAGAGAGAGAGAGAGAGCGAAAAAATCCATTTCATCAGATAATTATCGAGGAAGAGACGCGAGAGCTCGTAAACAGGAGCTTCCGCGGTAGCGTCGCTCGCCGTGACGGTCGAGTATAACCCAGAGAGAGGAGAGGGTGAGCTTTTTATACGTGCCGGATCGATGACTTCATCAATCTTCTCTAAAGGCTGACGTTAATTCCCGAAACGTCTCGGCTCTCCTGGCGAGCGGTGGTGACGAGAGGAGATCCCTCCCCCTCCGTTCTCATTCATCCTCGCCCCTGGCTTTGGTGGCCAATCGTCCGTCCGCGCCGACGAGTGTGTTCGCGCCACTGTAAAGCCCGATGGTACATACGTCTAAGTTTTGACAGATCGGGAACGGAGGCGGGATGAGCAGTAAGCGAAGCCAGAGGTTGATTCAGCCCCGTTCCGTCTTGTTATATTTAAATACGCCACGTCCCCTCCTTCGCTCAACCCCAGGTGAATTATTCATGCTCCCGTGTTTCGAGCATAAGGATGGAAAAATTGAAATTTAAATGCTAAGCAAACGTCGCCGCCATTTCCATGATAATGAATTGCGCGTGGGTTCTTTTCCTCTCGGTGCACCCCCTCCCCCTCCCATACTCCCTCATCGATTCGGTTCGATGCTCGAGAAGGGGCGGGGGGGGGGGAGCTCGCACGATCGGCCCGTTGGACGAACAAATCGATCGCTCGGGTAAATTGATGCTTGCAGCCCGACGGTTGTGTGGGAAAATAACGGTTAACAGCTCGGCGTGTCGTACATGGTCTTCGATATCGAAGTTCGTTCGACGTTTATATTAATTGAATTCGTTCGCGCAACAATTGACGCTTTACGTCGTTCTTGCGTCGGGCTTACGGATGAAATGAGTCTTTTATTGGATGCAAGGATTAGTAAATAGTATTTTTAACTGTCCAGCGCGAGCGGGAGTGTGAGATTGTATTTTAAATCGATTTGTACGTATGAGAAACGTCAGTAAAATTTATTTGGCAGCTATATATAATATGTCTAAACACCAAGAAGATAGTGCCATCGAGGTGTCAAATTTATAGCAATAGCGACGATATTTGAATTGAACCAATTACTTTTGCATTGTGAGCGAAAACAAATAAACATCCTCCAATGTGAATTTGATAGTCCTGGTTATTGCTGAATTAATATATCTATAAATATATTTAATTCGAAGTACCCGAGCTAGTCACTCAGCATCATTTTATACAACTCGAGAATTTCAAAGTTCAACCTTCACCCCGTCCACGAAATTATGAATAGATCCTTCTTACTTTTTTCCTGCCGTTTTCCTTTCATACCTTATTCCTGTAATAAATCATGATTCACAAAGAGTCCTCTTCACAATGATTTTTCGCACTCTCCACGTGTGCTCGTTGTATAATAAAAGAACTCAGAGGTATATATATATATATATATATATATATATATATATATATGTGTGTGTGTGTGTGTATATATAAGTATCTACTCATACATACTCAAATACACATGTACTCGTACAGGCACACACATATATAAACGTGAATGTCTGTGCCTTGAAAAAGATATGCCGCTCCCTCCTGTCCCTCTCTCAGCGTGATAAAGAGCTTCTCGCTTGAGATATTCGAAAAAAGCTCTGCTTTAAACGTTGACTTTTGGCATATTTCATTCCTACGTGATATGATGGTAAGAACAATTGTACTTAAAATGCAAAAAAAATAATTGATACTTTTTTTTAAAAAATGAACGTTGGTGTAGTACACGCATATTATATATTAATATAAAATCTATTCAAAAAATAAATATTATACATTAATAATTATGGACTGTTTGAATATTTACGAAGAAAAAAATGTATTTAAGTTTATGGTTTCGGGAATAAAGTTATTTCCTTTATTTTTCGTTTTATTATTTTATCTGGTTAAATAAAATATTCTTCATTACCAAAGAATATCACATTTTCACTAAGTGATTGTACTTAGACGCTACGAACTGAGGTTTAATAATCGTTATTGGATCTTACGTAAGTATATCGTGTTTTGGACTTTATTATTGCTACTTTATTAAATAAAAATATTGTAGTGCTGTTAACTTATTATATCTGATACACTCTTATTAATTATGAAGTACTTTGTCTTTTTTAGGTATTCTTATGTGTTTATTTATATGTGTTTATATGAACTAATCGCAATAATAGCACAGCTGCTAGTTTTACAAAAGCATAAGTTTAGTTGGAAATCAAAATTTACCTTATTTTCTATTACACTATATTATAAGAAAATATTGAACTGTTCTGATTTAGAATCTAGATTTAAAATCTGATAATTTAGTGATACACAGATTAATTGAATGGATTCATTTCAAAAGATTAGTATTAGGCTATGTTTAAGGTATGAGTATTAAATTAGTCATTATATTATTCGTCATTATTGCTTTTGTGAATCAGATGATAATTTAATAATAGTGATAAAAATATTCTTAATTTTTTTACATTGTAATTATTCTTTGGAGATTTTTAAAGGATGCTGCCAAACGTTGGAGCCACATTAAGTATAAATGAAACTCTTCTTTGTTCTACATGGCTAATATTATTATATATTGTAAGACTAGTGAAAATTTGAAAAAAATTCTAAATTATTTTTTTCAAATTCTAAATCATTTTCTCATTAGCTATAAAGAAAATAAATATTAGTATAATTACACCTTTGATATACAAAAATATTCTCCAGATTTGTTGTTAATATTGGAAAAAATAACAATTACAGACGCTAACTATGAAAAAATTCTATTCAAGGCTACTAATTGCAAAGGAACTAATTGCTCTTTAGGACATGTTAAAATGCAAAACGTATCATTGGTTTTATTGTTCATCTGAATTTTTAATGGATCCTTCATACAAAAAAGCTAGCGGCTTTGAAACGGTACCACTTCCTTTATAAATGACATATTTGCATGAAGATTTCGAAGAGCATAAATATTTATATCAATGTCAATTCAAAATCCTGTGAAGAAAATTCTTGCCTAGAACATTTGCCTAGAAAATTAGAAATGCAGCAAAGTTACATCAACCGGTGATGTCATTGGCATAGTGGATGAGTTTTCTTGAGATTTTGATCTCGACGGGAAAATTATGCCTTCCGCTAACGCAATCCTGCATCGCCAGCGTTGATTTCGAATTAAATGCACCGAAGCGTATCCGCGTCCTCGCAGTTAAGATCGGCGAAGCCTCTTATCGTAATTAGTCGGAATCGCTAACGCGCGCTAAGGTAGTTTTTCCATCAGGATCTCGGCTGTCTCGGCCGAATAAATCGCCCCTTCCGTCGCCCATCTCCACCGTCCGGCTGCAGAGTAAACGAGAGTATGGCGCCGGAATTGAGTGAAAATCGAAGATTTGGAGCTGTACAGACGCTTAGACAGTGAGTGAAAAAATCGAACGAGGGTGGGGGAGGAAAGAATTCGCGTATATACGTCCTAATTAAATGTGCAATTAGCTTCTCTCCTTCTTCCTGAGGAAGAGAAGCGCGTGAAACGAAAAAATAGAGTTATCAATTTATTTTTCTCCAGTAATAGGAAAAATAATCCTTGCCGACTGTAAGCTAATAAGAAGAAGAATAAGAGTATGCGAGAAAAATGAAAAGAGAGAATGCGAATTGGAATTTCATTTATTCACAGCTTAAAGACTCATAGTCATGAAAGAGTATCTTGCATGCATACAATCTTGCTGTTTTCGTACTTTTAATTCCATACGTAGAAGTAAGACTTTTTTCTACAATATCTCGTAGCAATCAAACGTTTTTGTCAAAGATTAATGATAAATAATCGACTTCGTGTCGCGTTAATTTTTTTGCTCGCTTCCTAAATTATTCAAGTTGTACTTTAGCTTCGTACGGATTAATGATACATAACAAGATATAAATACATAAATAGATATATATTTATATGATTCGTAATTGCTCATTTTGAACAACGTGAATAAAAAGAAGTTTAAAAAAATACAACGAACTATAGATTTTTAATTAATATTAAAAAGTTAATACTCAAAACCGACATCACATTTTCAAAGATCATTCTGTGAGATTTTATTTAAAAAATGTATCTGCGCCATTTTCGACAAAACAAACCAACTATAAAACCTTATATCTACGAGTTATTTGTAAATATTAATTTTGCAATACGTTTCCGCTTCAAATCATCATCTCATTCTGAAGAATTTAATTCATCTTCTCTATAATGAATGTTTTTGATAAAGATGTGCTTGATAATGATGTTTAATAAAGCTCTCATCCTTCACGAAAACAGTCGCTCGAAAGAGCATGTCTACTTGAAAGTTTAAATTTGCATCGCGCACATATTCTTAATCAGCACAATGCAGTCCGCCCGCCTATCAAGCTAAGCTCTTTAGCCCCTGCGTACGTGCGCCCGTAATTGTCTCAAAATAAACTTGTGCTCAAGTCACGATTAATCTCGACCTCTTTGCGCATCCTCCACTTTCTTCTGCGCCTCCTTATCTTGTTTACAGTCACCCCTAGGCGCGATTTTACCACGATAGACACGATGCAGCGGCAGCGGCAGCAGCAGCAGTAGCGCATCAATTCCTTTGCGTAGTGCTTCGCTTTTTCTTATATTTTTCGTCTCTCCTTCCCCGCCCTCTCAATCGGGAAAATGCCCGAATTCCCGAAGGCTCGCAACTTTGCACCGACCCGCAAAATCGCCAAGGCGAGACGCCGACCGTGTTTCGATAATCGAAGGGTTGGAACTGTGCCGGACGAGAAGTCCTGCGGGAGGGTGCGATGGCCGACGAGCGATAATTACGCTGTAAAGCGCGCGCGGGCACCGACCTGATGGGACTTCACGGGAGACTCGCAAGTAATTTGGCTTGGCTCTCGACAGCAGACGCATTAGGCGTGGCCGCTGCCAAATGGCGAAGAGAATTAAGATTTTTGATTACCTCGAAAAGGGAGGAAGATAGAATGGTTAATGTTTATTTGTAAAATGTGATGTAAAAAGTGAGGAATATATATATATATATATATATATATATATATATATATATTCAGATAAATAACTACAATAGTACTTGTGTAAATGGTATATTTCAGATTAAAAAAATGAACTTGAAATGTATTTGATTTTAATTAATATGATATAAAGTTATTTCATCTGAAGCAATAATATCAATAGAATTGCGAATATCAGAGTTGAGAATATTAACACAGGATATGGTGATATAGAAGTATTTTTCAGAGAATTGTTTGGAACTGAAACTATTATATGTAGACATAGAATCCTTGCTTTTAATTTGCTTTTCGTTGTTAGTAAAAAAGTATAATACTTTGGAAATGGAAAAGCGTTAGATCTTATCGCTTTATATGGCTTATTTTGAAGATCATCACAATTACCTCGCTCTGTTTACTAATGTTGTTACTAATACTTGATCTCCGAAACCCACGAACTGGAAAGTCACTCGTACGTATCTGACGAATGACTTTTCAGTATTGCATGATCTCTAAGTTGGACCAGTTCCTTGAGATTGGATTAGCACTGACTCCAAATCTAGTTTCAGTCAATCAATTATTGAAAAAATCTAAAGAATATAGAAAATCACTTAAGGAATCCTAATATGGTTTGGTCGGAGAAAATAGTTCTATTTAAGAAATCGACAACCAGAAAGGAAATATTAACCAGAGAAATCGGATGATTGAAAAGGTAAATGATTCTAATAATTTCAAAGACGGGGATAGAATTTAGTACAAATATTTTATTCAACGATGAATTCAATAATTTTTAATAAACACCTTTTTACAATTACTGAATCTCGGAAGGACTAAAATGAAAGACTAGTAAATCTCCAGAGAGTTGTACAATTAATTTAGTACCAACGCTCATTTGAAGAGTAAAATGAACCTGTAAATAATGAGAAAAAATACGCACTAAGGTGAAAATTTTGATCGATTCCCTCGCGGGAACTTAATAGTTCCTTAATAGTATTAGAAAAAACTTAATAGTATTAAAGCCATACAACAATCAACAATGCTCGAACAAAACATGGGATCAATTATTTAACTTTCTCGTCTCGTCGCCACCTCGATTTATCGAAGTCGGCTCAAATTTCGCCTTGGCTAAATACTCGAGCGAACTTTGCAGGTGCATAACGTCGCGTGGGATAAAATCGAACTGCCAAGGACAATGGATATGTCCCGAGAAAGGATTAACGACTTACTCCGCAATAAATATAGGAGGAGAAAGAGATTGTCCCTGCAGCGGAACGGCAGAAATTGGAACTTCTATTGATCTTTCGATTCGTTCCACCGGCTTTGAGGATTCGCTGAAAACTTCGTCGCAGTGTCGGTGTAAACGGGAGGATTGAGAATAGCTCGATCTGTACATGAGTTTGAATTCTGTTGAAGCGGGAACTCTCGTTACTATTAGAAGTTGTTACGGCTGTTGGCGATAGGTAATGGGAGTTGAGGTCAATTGTGAGATGAGGATGAGTTAAAGAAGAAATATACAAAATATGCCATTATTATAATTTTTATTATTAATTAATCGTTGTTTTGGCTGCAATACTGTATAATTATGACGAATAGTCCTATTGATACATGTTGCTTTTTTAATTCTATTGTGTTTTTTGACAATGGCTTTTTTTAAAGTTTAATATTGTACTCTAAAAAAGCGTCACGTGAAAGCTTTCGAATCAATTAATTTTCGATTAACGAAGGACAATATTTGTTTACGTACGTCCGAAAAGATTGATTTTAAAATTATAATAATCTCGTGGCTGGGACGGCATTCTTCTATTATTCGCAGTAGATGTAAATTGGTACTAACAATAGTGGTCTTGGATAAAAACGTATTTTAGTCAATTATCTTTTCTATCGAGAAATATCATTATTTCTGTTCCTAACGTAAAAGTGCCAACGCGACAAACAGAAAGCTTAAATTGATACTGGCAAAGTCTGTCGGCTCTTGCAACTGGATTTTTCTCACTGAAAAACTTGTAGAAAAATATATGTGTACGCGTTTGCGCGCGCGTGTTCGTAGATAAGTGCGTGTGTTTGAAAGAATGAGAAGAGTAGAAATCATTGTCTCGACTTGTTTATTTTAATATCGCAAGGTGTGACAGGTCGTTATTTACCGAGGATAGGTAAAAATAAGCGAATGCGATGCCGCGTGCTATACGTGACCCGCAGCTGTCCGCCGGGATCGTGGGGGTTTATAACAGAGTGACTCTCCCATACTTCTCTCTCTCTCTCTCTCTCTCCTGCTCTGATTATTTTCTCTCCCTCTCTATCAAATTCGATGACAGGGACCGATCCCCGGCCACGTTACACAAATAACCCAGTTACTGTCTCTTTCGCCCCCTCCCCTTCCCGCCTTTCGTACACACTTATGAATTGCATTGCAAATATTGGCTACGGCGAGAGAGCTCTGATTGGCTACGGGCTACGATGTTTGTTCGATTCCGGCGGATTTTTCAGACCGCGCGACTTTCTTGCCTTGATATTGATCTTGGACTATTTCGGATGTTTATTCGAGCTGCTTTCGTTCTTTTGTTTTTCATTCGTAAATGAAATCAATCCTTTATTAAAACAATGCTTGGTTTTTTTCCAAGTTCTTAATAGTCAATTTGTCATTTTTAAAAAATGGAGAAATCTTAAAATAATGCTTAATGAATTAAATTTGATTATTCAATGTATAAATCAATTAGATTCTAATTTGACGGTGTTGGCGAATGGTAAAAAATATTGTCTGTTATCATTTTTATAATTTATGTTAATATATACTAATATAATTTTCGTTAATAATTTTAATTAATCTGAAGAGATATACAAATCTGACCCAAAATACTTGTAATGATTATTAAATTTATATTACAACTGATTAATGACGTTGGCTTGAAGCAGATAAAATATGTAAATCGTTTTTCTTCTTATCTTAAATTTCTTAGAACTCTACGGATGTGCAAGGCAAAATTTTTAGAATTATTTCTTAGCTTCAAGGATATGACTTTCATTTTGATCGTTGATTTTTATTTGAAGTTAATTTTTGAACTCATTGCAGATGCTACTTTATTTTTCCAAGAGAAAACCTTATGTTTATCCTGGAATTCGAAATAAGAGAAGGTTTTACGTAAACACGGGTGAAATTCACCTATGTTTGAAAATGTATTGTTAATTGACTATTTGAAGTAACATGCAGTGCAGACAGAGTAAGTATTTCGCTTAAAGATCTATTACCATCTGCTAATACATGTAATAGGGCATTTGTTTTTTCAATAAAAAACTTCTTTTATCGAACTCGTAATCAAAACTACAAGCTTTCAATTGATGAAATTACATTCGCCTCGATTTCACGATCAAAGTTATGTTTGACGTCAATTTCAACAACTGCGATCATCTGAAAGCTAAGGAGAAATACTTATATTTATAATATAAATACTAAATATTTGGTATTTAAGATTGTCTATTGATTAAGATGCTCAATCTAATATACATTTTTGACCGTTCAATAGTTCGTTACATGAATAATTTCCAAACCTCCACAATTTAAAAATTCACCGAAAGCATTTTTTTGCACGATTATATACTCGGAGGTACTTAAGTTCAGCAGTTTTTCCCCGAATAGGCGAAATCATCTCGAATAGTTTCTTTCAAAGAGGTCTCCCTTTCCCCAAAAGAACTAAAGTTAACCGTCGAAAGCTTTTTTCGCACATGCACATCCACCCCTCTTCGCTCTTGCGCGCAGAATACACATTCCATCTGACGCAAAGTTGCAAGGAATACTCATATATATATATATATATATATATATATATATATATATATATATATATACGTGTGTGTGTATGTGTGTGCGCGCGCGCGCGCATGTGTATATTTATTTACCGTCTATTCCGGCGCTAAATCTTTTTTCCTCGCTATCGCGTCGCTACAGGCGAGCGCGCGAGGCAGCGAGTTGCCCGCCTCCCCGTCCTTGCCGCGACCCGCGGAGTTTCTGCGACATTCGCGGCGAGGATGCGCGACGGCGTCGTCCGCGTACGTGAGTCGCCATCCTCACTCCCCTCCCCCCGCCGCCGCGTAACAGTACCAGGAAAAAGCGGAATCGAGGTCAAGAGAACAGAAATATAGGGACGGAGTTGCGCGGTTTGCGCGAGCGCCTATAGCGTATACTGCGCCTCACGGTGTAGCGTAGCACATGGCACAGGGATATAAACAGATCGCTCTGTAGCGATTACTTTCCGTCGCGAATTGATTCTAGAGCGGTGGGCAAGTTTTATTCGGGCTGCCAGGATTGGAAGGTGAGAGAATGGGAAGCGGCGGGAGGGGGAGGGGGCGAGAGTTTCACCGAAACCCGAGCAAGGACCTATAGCTAGTAAAAAAAGTTGAACACTATATTGTACTGTGTGAAGTATCTGAATCTGTTGTTGTTTTGGTGTTACTTGGATAGAAAAATGTACAATGAGTACTATATAAAAGATACTGATCTTTTCGTGGCGGAAATCTTAAAAGCTCCGTGATATAATGAGAATTGCAGAATATAAAACAGTTCGATTCAACGACTCAGTTTAAATTAATATCTCTAATATAATGAATATATAAATATATATATATATATATATATATATATATATATATATATATATATATATGATGCCTAAAGGTTTCCTTTCTTTTCTAGCATGATATATTTTATGCAATTAGAAAATAAAAATTAGTTGAATCCTTTTATCAGACTATAGTAGGTACTGGAATTCATTATCGAAATTCTACTAAAAATTAATACAGATAAAATGATATGATATTGGAACTATGTATCTGATAATAAGTTTTACATCGAAGGCTCTTAACCTCCCTAAAATTAAAAAGATATTTTTAAAAAGTGAATTTTTTTCACCAATCTGTTTCGTCGAATATATACTATTTTCAAAATAATATTTCGTTCAAAGAAAGATTAGTTTAGGAATGCACAGATTTTAAAAATTTACGTACACTTCCATATATTCTCACAAATATGTTGAATTGAATTAAACAACAATCTATATATAAAATTCTTGTAGATGTAAATAAAACATACTGCTTACTTAGTAGGTTTACCTAGTTTCGAATATTGGTCATAAAATGAATATATTCTTTCCGAGAACAATTATTGCATATTTTGAGTTTAATTATGATGTGTAAATAGCTAACGTGAAAATAACCTCTAACGTACGAGAATATGCTTAACCAAATATGAAAGTCTATTTTTATCGATATAGCAAATTTATTCAGAATTTCAGTTCATCATATATTGTACTTTACTTATATGACGATTATGTATTCCTGTAATGTTTCGAGTAAATTCGTCACAGTTCTTCTTTAAATGTCAAATTTTTTGTAAATTTTAGTCACAGTTTTTTGCAAAATTTACTTTTTCATTCTTATAAATCTTTGAAGCAATATCAAATTTGATTAATTTATTTTCCTACCATTACCATAGAATAATATTCCTCTTGTATTTTCATTTTTACAAGGCTTTATGTAACTTAGTGATATTTTTTTATTACGTAAAAGCGGTTATATTCGATTGCTATATAATTTATAATTTCAACTTCTATAAAATAAACTGAAGGCTGGTGCAAAATTTTTAACGCTGTATAATTCTACATAAATTTTTTTTTACAATTTTGTTTCTGGGAAAAAAACTTCATTCTCATAGCAATATTCAAATAAATTTTACTTTAGTTGTACAATGTATATTATATATGCATTGTAAATTATGTAAATTATATATTCATTGTAAAGATCTGACGATATACTACACTAAAATATATTCTTCATTTAACGGTTAAATGACTTTTACATCAAGTTAGATTAATTACTATTTTTAAAGCATTTTCATTTTACTCAATATAATATCCTAAATTATTGAATAATGCCTCTCAAATAAGAAATGAATTTCTTAAAAAATTGCGGTTAATCAATTTGCCAAACGAACCATTCACTCGATCTAACTATATAATTTCGACAAGTTTCTTACGACAAACGCCGGCCATGTTCCTCCGCGCGCTGACGCGATTTTTCCGATTCTTGTACAATTTAACAGTTGGCTCGGCGCAGTTTTGAATATTCGAGGCGACCTCATTCGATTACCCTGAATAATGTTAAACTGCCGAATGAAATTTCCATAATTGAGTTGTCGACCCGCGCTCACCGGAGCTTTCCGGAAAATCCACCGTCCGCGTCCCCGGGCTTTTCTGCATTGCAAAAGCTCAGCGGCAATATTGGAACAGTATCCAAATGTTTTACAGTCCGACAGGACACGGCCGGGGGGCCTCTAGATCTTTATTTATGATTTTCTCTTCGAACGAAGCTGCTCGGGCTTTGGCGTCTCTTCATTCGTGTTCCGTCGTTGCTTATGAATCGGCGACTGTAGTAATACATAGAAAGGAAGTGCTTGTTAAAAAGAAAGAAAAAAAGAAGATAAGCAAACAAATATGAGAGTCTTTCAGAAAGCTTATTCAGACTAAACTTGGTGCTCGCACTTTACAACTCGGCCGAGTGTATTATTTGAGATACAAGTGAGCTCTTAGCCGACGCTTTACTCGGGTCACAGAAGATAAGGCAAAGTCCCTAATGCACTACTCATAAGCAGCATCAAATTCACTTCGCTGGTGAAAAAGTTTTTTCCTCGCCCCATTCGGATTACCGGTATAGTATTGTAAACTTTGTTGTACGTAGGGACTTCGAATGAATTCGAGAATGAATAGATTCACTTGAGGTTTTAATGCTGATGTTTAGTATATAAGGCGGTTTTGTACGCTAAGCAATTTGTAAAGCATTGTATGATAATAATTATACGAAGATAAAATTCGTTCAAATTAGTTCGTTATAGTTTGAAAATTGTTTCTCGATAAATTAAATCCTTTTCATTTCTTGCAATTAAATTTTTATTATAAAAATGATGGATGTTTCAATAATTTGAGAATGGTTTAATAGATTTATTTTTAACTTGTTGAAACACCGCAAAATTTCTGCAATTTAATTTCGTAATTGAACTATATATATATATATAAACTGAAGATGTAATAACACATTAAGTATTCATATTGCTAACGGGTAATAATGATCCGATGGGAAGTTTTTATGTAATTTTAAATTAATATTCTCATTTATTGTTTTGATTAAAGCAGTATTTGAGTATTAAAAAAACAAAATGGATATTTTTAAATAAAAGAATTTTCATGATAATTTAATTAATGTTATAATTTAATTCGAAATAAATAATTTATTAATCAAAATGAATAAATATAAAACTCGAAACGATACAATTTTGAATTAAAAATTTATTAGCATCAAGTAAAAATTAGTATAAAAGTCCCAAGTAGAAAGTATTGCCAACATAGAGTCTAGAGTGTAAATTATTATCATAACTTTTAATGTCTTTGTTTTTCATTTTTAATCAATTTGTTATAGCATACTTCATCTCAAGAATCGGTTAAGCACTTTAGTAATAGTATTTTTAATTTTTCTCTTGACTACTAGTTATATAGAAATTAAAAAAAAATTATCACCTGCAGGATTATTGCAACCAAGTAAAAAATCGTAATTATTTTGAAGACTACTGCATGGTGCCCTAATAATATATTTTAACCCTAGAGTAACCAACCGATATGCGAACCGTTGCATCTCGTATATCGAGCGACCTATAACCCTCTCCGTTCTGAAAAAACTGCGAGTTCGATAAAAAAACTAGAATACTAGAAGAAGAAGAAGAAGAAGAAGAAAAAATCTCCTCCGAAATTGAACAGCCCCGAGTTTACGAGTGCTCGGAGGCGGCCCTTCGTTCGCCTCGCCCGGTATTATAGCAACACCGATGTGCTTAATATGTACAGCTGCGCAAGCGCGCGTTCGCGCGTCTGCGAAAAGCATTAGAGAGCGCCAAGGAAGAGGTGGACGGAGGCCTGGTGGCGAAGCAAGAAAGAAGTAATCGCCGTAAAGAAGCTCTGTTCCATACTAAGAAGAAGCAGAGCGAGGAGGGGGGGAGGGCGAGCATCGCGGCCACGCTCCCCACGAGAGGAAACTCGGCGGTTGCCGCGGGCTCGCCTCCTCGCGAGCACTGGAATAAAAAGCCTACCGGGACCGCAGCGAGGCGGAAGGGGAAGAAAAGAGGTTTCGCGGAGAAAAATTGGCCGCGGGTAAGGTGAGCGTCGGTGAGAGGGAGGAGAGGAGGGATTAAGCGTCCTCCACTGCAGCCGCGCGTCCCGTCCACGGGCTGATCTCTCGCGCGGCGCGCAAACTTTGCACTCGGCAACTTTTAATGCCCGCTGCCGCCCCCCCCCCAACCTACCACGGCTGCCGGCAATGCGAGCTGCCGCACACGGGCTGGAGGGCGATTGCCGCCTTCTTTATTATCCTCGCCGCGTTCAATGGGCGGGGGGCGGAGGGGAGGAGGAGGTGAAGGGACGGGGAGCATAATACGGCGAGCGCGTGCGTCTTACATCGGAGGTATATACTTTGGACGGGCCTATAAGTTCTCCAAAATGAGCCGGACCGAACGTGTCTGTTTAAGGATCTGTTTCGTTTATCAGGGGATCGATAGTCTTTCGGGTTTTTGTTGTTATTTTTATTCTTTTTTCGGTCAGGGAAGTCGAGATTGCGAGGTGCAGAATGAATAGAGGGGAGTGGTTTAAGTTACGCTTTTAGATTACGCTGTTAGGATAAGATGTTACGGAGTAATGATAATTATAGGTTGTGTTGATCTATTTATTTTATTCTTTTTTAGTTTTGGATAGAAAGACTCTTTAATAGATGCGTTAAAGACGTTAAATCTCTCTGTCGTGCTCAATTTTAATAAAGATTCTGTCCAAACAGGTGCCCCTCCAATTCAAATTGAATATATTCTCATACTTTTGACTCCACCTGTAGAACTCAAAAGCTTGACAATACATTGACAAACCTTGAATTTTCTTCTGCTGGGGTGACCATATAAATTCACGAATTTCTCTTTAGCTCCATTTATATCAGAAAGTTTAACTGTCTATGGCAAACACGACTTACGCTCGATATAATGAAATCGTACAATATCCGCCATAACTTTGCATACTAGTTTTCTTTTCATAGATTTTTATAGATATCGTCGAAAAGCCTATTTACAGTAAAATAAAATTTCGAAATTCCATTTTTAGAAACCGAGTTTTCGATCTTTCCATTTTGTGTAAAAAAAGTATTCATGCAAAATAGTTCAAGATAGAAATAGATTTTCAATGAATAAATTAGCATTATAACTTGTTAGAATAATACAAAAGATAACGATTTAAACTTATTTCTCAAAAAGTAATTTCGTTACAATATTTATATCATATAAAAGAACGGATTTTTTGAATTTAATGAAAAGTTTTCAAAGCATTACATGTGAAATTCTTATAATCTACGAGGTGTAGTAAAAATTAGGTTAGTTATTGAATTTCGCAGGATACTTAATGTAGATGTACATTTTACTCCTTACCTTGGCATATGTTTACGAAAGCACAGTCACAGTTTTAATTATATAGTACTTCTTAGTTGTGTGTATAAATTAAAAGTGTAAATTAATCAAATTAACTATCAAATTTAGATACTCACTTCGAACATCGTTTTCCATATAAGAATAAAAAATGCAAAAATACTACTGTACAGTATTGGACTGAACATATATACCCCAGTTCCGTAAGATTTAACGAACGATAACTTTTCTTGCGCCATCTATACTTCAATGCATTATCTAAGCTCATCCCCGAGCAAATTCACGAAACCAGACTGCCCTGTGTACCGACGATTCCGGTGACCTCGGCTCGATCCCCGCGCGCATTTCTTGCTTCGAAAATCGAATCGAACTGGAAATATAATCCCCGCACGTCTCTGCACGCATCCCCGTTCCCGTAATCCCTATCGGATTCCCCGCCGTAGAGCCGCGGAGTTATATTCGCGCAAGTAAGTTATTTGACATTGTAGCGAATCCGCGAGCGCGGGAGCGCGCCGTCTATTTTCCATGCAAACAGAAAGTTTTAGTTACCCGGTTCCGATGCCGCTGCGCCGAGTCACAGAGGTCCCGATAATCCGATTTGGTGGCCCGCTGGCCGTACATATACGTATATAGGGGGATAGCTGGGTACACGTACGAACGCACGATCAGCGTTGGGCGGGCACGAGGGGGCAGGCGGGAAGTAGGAAAAAGGAGAGCCAATCCCTGGGAACGAGACTCGGCTCGACGTATTGACTCCCCGATGCCGCTGCGCTCGCCGTCGCGGAACTTATGAATCGTATATTACGCTTTATACGTCGCGGTCTGCACCCGGCTGGTGAAGCCAAAAAAAAAAAGAAAACAAAGACGAACGAACGCTCCTGTCACCTCGCGCGCGTAAGAGCGCGCTTCTCCGTGCCGTAGCCCGCTAAAAAATGCATGGAATCGGCGGGGTGGAGGCAGAAGTGGCGGGAAAGAGGGGGGGGGCACAGATATCGAGGAAACAGCTGTAGAATCTGGAAAATGAGGTCGCGTCTCCCGGGACTGCGCCGGCTGCTTTGTCTCGCGTCGCGCGTTTCGTCTCGGCCGCCGCGCCTGGCTAAAGACGAGCGACTCGTCTCGTTTCCGTGCACCGGTGCCGCTCGAACTTTTTCCACCCACTCCCCTGTACCGAGATATTGCATTGCGCTTTCGTACGGAAAATTTTGACATTTTCCCCCCACGTGGGCGACTTTTCGATTGCAGTATAGAGCGAGCGCTGCGTAACTGCTCCCTGCCTTTGCATTTGCCGTGCGTTATTTTTAATTCTCCGTCTCCTTGGCTTTCTTTCATTCCCGTCCCTTTATAGAGATATTAAAGAAAAGAAAAAAAGGAAATGAAGATCGCATATTTCTCCAACATAGTTCAATCAGACAGCTCTTTTTCTTTTCTCTTTATTTACGTTCAATGCATAAAATAAAATCAAGTACTGTTATACTAATTTTTTATCGTTTGAGATTACATTGATTATTTAAATATGTAAATTATACTTGTATGATAATTATATTATCGTATTTTAAAATAATTAGCTCAGTTTTAAGTTTCACGCAACCGCGAGCGCAACTACTACCCGGCTAATAAAATATCGTTAAAATTTGAATTTGTATAATATTATGGAGCTTTCTATTAGTATTATATGTTCCACTAGAGATTTGTTAGTTAATTTATAGCTTATTGGATTTCATCCGTATTCTTTTCTTTGAATAATTTCCAGACGTTGTTCGATTTTCACATTATTTATTTATCTATGCATTCCATTTTATCTACAAATTACATTTTATTTATACACATTACTGATTTAAGATTTTTAATAATTACTTTCAAGCTTGAGCAATTGGGTAAATCAAATGAATTCGAATTTTTGGTATAGAACTCGTTTATGTTATAGAGCATCTTTTTACTTTTATTCTGCCGATTTCAAATCCTATACTTAATAAAGGTAAATATTTGTATGTTAATCTAGAAAATTATCAATCATATTGAAAGCATTTATATGAAATAGAATATTACCCGTACAATTAATTTTTGAGAAGAATAGCAATGACAATTTGCATGTTTATGCAATACCCTTTTATTTTCATATTGAAACGTTATCGTAATACGAAAGTTTCGTAATCATTTTCAATAATTTAGAAGATATCCTATAAAATTATCTTTTATGTGATCAACTACTTTACGTAATGTAAACTAATTTTTAAGATTTAATGTCTCAAAAAATGAATTATTAATGCATGAATAATAGTTCAAAATAGTGAAAGAGAAATGTATGTTGTTTTTTGTCATTTCTTCGCTGTTTCAAATGTGGAATTTACAGTTATTAATACATTATGTTATAAAATAAATAGTCGTGATTTTCAATTAGTGCCTTAATCATTTTTCGAAACAGTATTCGAACAGTGTGAAATCAAATTTTTGCGAATTGAGCTCTTACCTTTTCAACATCGTTCTTTTACATCAAATTAAATTAATAAATAGTTTTATCGGTCTTGCAATCTTTATAAAATAATATATTATACTGATATATGTCATTATATTAGTAGAATATATTATTGTGCAAAGACCGTAAGATCGATATAAAGATTTAATTTAATTCCGAAGGGTCAACGTAAGTACAATTTTAAATTTTTAACTTTGACTTAAAATCAATAATTACCTGTGAATAACCATATTAAGACGAGTATAATTAGTTATATAATCAAAGTATCCAGAACTAATCAAATTATAAGCCTTAATTTACTTTTATTAATAAATTTTACGTAAATAATATTAATATTCAAAAATATTTAAGAAATATTATTTCATTCTAGATTAAAAAAGCGCACTTAATAACTTAGCTAAAATAAATCAAATTAATATTTAATAATCAATCTGCCAGATAATACATGTAAAATACTGGATGTCTTGAAAGTTTTGTTAAAGAAATCGAAATAAATTCTAGAAGCCTTTCTACACATTGAATTCACAATTTCTAACATAAGAGTTTTTTTGCCGAAGTTCCGAATGCGAATGACCCAAGTGTTGATCAAGAACAGAATAAGCGATCTCCCGCGAAGTCGTAATTCTACTTTAGTCTTGTGCGGCGAAACATTTTGTCAAAGTTATGCCAGAGGAAAGACAATAGTTAGGAGAAATGCGAATTCTACGAGGCACTAAAAATTTGACGGCCCCGGGGCTTATACGTTCTCGTCTCCTTATTAACTTTTCTTCTTTCTCCCCTCGTGGAAATTCCCGAAATATCGGCCATTTAATTATGAGTCATGGCCAATTTTTCATGCGGGCCAGGCAATGAATTTTGTTAAAGAAATTCTGCGGATAGCTTTCTTTTTATAAGAAGGTCGTAAACGTTACGTGTAAGTCCAGCGACCTCGTGGAAGGTAAAGGTACTTTTATAGCCGAAAAGATGGATCCTTTCAACGCGAAATAACTTAAAAATTCTAAAGTATACGTAAAATAAAGGTTTTACTTATTTAAATTTATGGCAATTAATTGACCCGTTTTTATAGCAAGCGTAGCATTTTCTCCCTTGAAAAGAAAAATACAGAAGTTACATAAACATTTTATGTTAAAGCACAAATAAACAACTCATACGATGACGTTATTTTTACAACGTTCCTACATTTCATAAGAATTACGTTTAGAGCATAAAAAAGTCTAAAATTACAATGTCAGAATAATTCAACAGAAGTTTTTAGTTGCACTTTTCCAAAATTATTATTTATTTTGTAAAATGAGTAGTAGTGCAATAGCTTGTATAAATCAAAGTATATAAATTTAATTATTGACTGAGCACTCGATTGTACGTAAAATCATAATAATATAGACGTTGAAAAATAAAAAGTTTTGAACAGTTTTGAACAATTGATCGATTTTCATATATTAAATGAATAGTGAGCAAATAATTTATGAAACATAATTAACGTTTAAAATTACTAGTAAATTAGAAGAAGAAATTAATATATTCTTTGGGTCAATAAATTTTTGTATCAATACGGACTGTATATAAATCTTATTTAATATTTAAACTAATAATTACTTAACATTTAACTTAAATTTCAGAAAATTCAATTGAAGAATGATAATTTCATGATTCATGGCTGTATAAAAGTAGAATAATAAGTGAACTGTGTTAAGCAGAAATGAGAGGAGGGCGACAGAAAGGGTTTAAAATAGAGAAATGTGGAATAGGATTACTAGATTACCAATAGATTATAACTCCGAATGCTGGTGAAATACTGTAAAGCGACCCAAATGTTTTTGTCATTCGACCCCTAGATCGGTAAAAAATTTTCTGAGAAAAAATTCAGCTAAATATTGTCACACACACACCCACACACATTTCTATACATAGATTTTAATCGCATAAATGCCATCGATCTAACCGAGCCCCGCGGTCAATGTTACCACCTCTCGACGAGGCTACTCCGAGCCATAAATCAATCTCTCTCAAAAGGCTCTGCTCCCTTCGCGCAATCATGACACGGATCAACCAAAGCATCCCTCCCTCGCGCCCTCTCGATAGAGGGTCAAGCTTCGCGGCGGTGGTCACGGTTACGCGGGCATATCCCCTCACGGTTCAGCGGGACCGATCCGCTTAAGGTTAACCGTCGCTGCGCGGCCTCGCCGATACAAACAGGTGCGGCTTATTTCGAGGGCCTCTCGAGCGCGTGCCCTTTTATTCGTCTTACATTAGCCACCGAAGTGGGAGGAGGTCAGGCTGATCCGAGCGCGTCTATATGCTCTGACGAGCGTCGTTTGGCCAGAACGCGGTGGCGCCATTCGTCAACCCCACTGTTTGCAGTTGCGCCTTCGATCGATCGATCTAAGCTTGTTTGTTTGCGTGGGTATTCTTGCGAAATTTCACCAGCCAAGACAGACGGGCGTATGACGAAGGGTGATTGGAATCACGACGGTGATTCATCGGGAAGAAGGGAGGGACGAAAATTTTAGAATTTCACGAGCCTCGGGGCTACGGAATGTATCAGCGGGCGTGCAATTTTCAGTCATTATAGTTGTACGATGGGCTACGGTTTCTTTCAAAGGGTGAAGATTTCTTTCCAGGCGGCGTGTCGCGCGTTTAAGGAGCCGCGCGCAGCGAATCCAGCTGAAAAGGTAGCTTTTAGCTATTCAAACTTTGCGCGTCTCGTGCCAGCGACAAGTAATGCGTTGGAGAATGTTGAAAAAGATTTCAAAAAAAAAAAAAAAAAGGAATGAATGAATGAATGAAAGTAAAAAAAAGTATTTCCAGAGCGAAGAGAAGGAAGCTCGTAACTTTTATGCAACTTTCGAAACGATGAATTTTTCAAGTTTTCCAAGAATGTTTCACAAAAGAGGCAGGCATATACGTATATGCTGAAAATGAAGAGTCGGAAAATAATACAATAGTTAAATATAATTTATTCTTATTTATTAAATATAATATGTCAATAATTAGGCGGGCATTTAAAAGATTTATGAAATTATATTACAATATGGACGCATTCTGGAAAGTATCGGTTATTAGGATACTACTTTTTAATAGAAAGATTAAAAATTGATCTACTTTTATGAATCAATTGCTAATGCGGTTTTTGAGAAAGTTTGTTTATAAATTGAATTATTTTAACTTTTTACGATTTTTCCAATTATTATTTTCTTTGCTGCTATTCTGTATTGTTTTTATTGTTTTTATATATTCTATGGAAACCTGAATTGATAAGATATTACGATCCTTCTTCATAGGCTTGTGAACCGAATTGATTAGTCTCCCATCTTTCTCTCGTGTGGTTGTGTGTGAAAAAAACCCGAAATGATAAATAAAGCCGAAATAACTGAGCGATCAAATAATAGCTTTGGCAGTTCGCGCATGAGTTGGTTTTCTTAAATTTCTCGAATGAGTAAAATAATTTGTAAAATTATTATTTCAAAGTCATTATTTGAAATTATTTTATACGTGTAAAATATTTTCTATTTCATTTGCTATTCAAGTAATTGAAAAGTTTGACGATAGCTGTCGATAACACGCATTATGCGTTTGAAGAAACAATTTAGCATTTTATTCAAGTCAAACTTGATCGTAGATTTCAATTAAAATTCTTCACTTAAATTTATATATATATATATATATATATATATATATATATATATATAAGCAAAAGTCCTTTTTGTTGCATAATAATTCCCTCCTTTAGAAAATACGATGACATCTTACAAAACAACAACAAAATTTTACTTCTTCATTTCAAATTATCATTCTAGGCTCTCGTAATTACCGATGTATCTCTGTCGAAACCTTTACCACGAGACAAGCGGAGTCGTCGCAACAGAACCTCGCCCTCCTCGCCTCCCTCAGTGCGAGCGCTCCGGAATCAGTTGAGCATTAAGCGGCGCGACCGAAGCGACGCGACGTCGACAAGTTTACCACACACGGCATTTCGCTCCGAGACCTCGCGCAGCTCTGTATACACATGCTGCGGAAGTTCAATCGGGCGCGTCGAGTCCTCGGGGAGAGAAAGAGCGAGAGAGAGAGAGAGAGAGAGAGAGAGAGAGAGAGAGAGAGAGAGAGAGAGAGAGACAAGTCAACGACGCCAAGGGGCGACCCAGAGATCACGAACACGTCGAGCTCACCCCTGGGACCCCGGGCAGTTCTAGCTTCTCCTCGCGGAATTGCACTTCGATTGTCTCTTCGCAAGTTCTCGAGGATCCCTGCCTCTCTCTCGCTCTCTCTATCTCTTTCTCTCTCTCTCTCTCTCACTATATCTCCTTCTCCCTCTCTCTCTGCTTCTGTTTCGGTCTTGCTACGCGCTTTTCGATTAGATGCGATTTTGGCTCGTGTGGCTTTGTCGTCGTTTCCCACTGATCTCGTTTTTTAATAATTTTTCTGCTCCAATTTACCCTAATTTCTTGCGCAAAAGAAGCGCATTGGTAGTAAAACCAGTACATTTCAACCAACTCTGGTGGCTCTGTTATTTAAAAAAATATTCTGAGGATTTGTACGAGTTCTCCTACGCCTGGATTGGGCGAAAGTAGGTGAAAAATTTTTCGAGCAGCGGAGCAGAATAAAACGAAAGACTTTTTCTCTTCAACTTTTTCCACCCCTAAGATAATCCACAAATATATACGCAATTTTCATGCCCCGTCAGATAGAATATAACCGAGGCTCTTACTCGCGGATATCGAAGCTTTTTACATCGAATATCCTGGATCGGGTATAAGTTGAAGTCAAGTCCAGACGGCGATGTTAAGCAACTTCGAAGCAAGTTTCGGCGATCGATTCGCGAACGGGAGAAGTTGTAGCTGTACGTACAGAATAAACGAAGGCTCGATAATTCGATAAGCTTAAATTTATGCAGGCGTGTAAGTAAACGGTGTAATGTTCCGAGTTGAGGTTATCAATTAATCGCGGGAACTTTGCGCTCCTGTTTGACGAGTGTATACACAAGTGCAACAACCGGCGTGGAGCTAAATTGTATCTACAAATAGACCCAACGCAATCGATACAATGCAGCGCGTGCTTTCTAGCGAACGTTCCGATTCCATCGTCTAGTTTCGTATGCAAATCCCACTTTAATAGCTCCTTTTACACGGAAAAATATAATATAAGTAGTTGGTGTCCGTGTTGCCTTCGACGGCATTCAGAAGCGTTGAAAAATCTAAATCACCCGTGCATTTCGCCACGTAACCTAAATCTCACATTTATATGACCCCCCCCCCTCGTGCAAATGTGTGTAAATGCTTCAAGCAATCGTTACCCGCGCGCCCTTTGCTTTTACGACGTTTTCCCCGCGACGCATCCCCAGCGCAGCGTCTATCGTTCTCTGCGCCGCTTTGTATATTGTGTATCCTTTAACCGCGAGATGCGCAACATCCTTTCGAACCTTCGGTGGTCGGGCGGCTGGGGGAGGGGGGGAGGGTCTGGGGTGATGGGTAGGGCATAATGCGCAGACGAGCGTGCAAGTCTGTTGCGCATAATTTATGCCCGATCATTGTTGCCAGAGCGATTCGCGCGTGTTTATGCGGGACGGGTGCTTTAGTTTAGGGCCGTGTTTATGTTTAGATTCATGAATGTCTTGTCGTTAAAGTGAAATCTCGACTATCTCGGGGAAAAGCCGGTCTTACGAACAGATAAGGGATTATTTTTCGAATAGTTGATAAATCTGAATGATAACTTCGTATATATTGTTAGTGTCAAATGTCTTAAAATATGATATTACGTTTTTAATCTAGAATTTTTTCTACAATAAGAAATTACATCAATTTTTACAAATGTCCAATGAAATTATTTAAACTGAATAATAAAAGTCATAAGTATAAAAATTAAAAAACTGAAATCAAACATTTATATATATATATATATATATATATATATATATATATATATTTCTTTATTTAATTATTTATTTATTCTAATTGATAATATTAATTACAGAATATAGAATTGATTATATAACTACAGCATCATCGTTTGAAAACCGCAAACCAGCCTATCCTATCTGTAGAAATTTTTGTCTGGAAACTGCTATTATCTTTATCTCTATATCTATCTATAACTCTTTCAACGTTCCACTTTATTTTTCATTTTTATTGGCTCATATTTCTGTTTATTTGGAAATTTTTGGAAATCTTTGATTATTGGATCATTATCTCAGATACACGTATACAAAGTCCAACGGGCAATGCCCCTACTCATGCACAAGTTTTTGTTTAAAAATCATAAAACATTTTTATCAAATAAGTGATAACTTCTATATGTATCTACAGGATCAAGGTTTCCTGAAATTCCTATATTCTAAAAGTTTGAAATATTCTGAGAAATATTCTAGATTTTTCTTGATAGTAAGATTAAGATTGATTCGTCTGCCAGATTTCTGAATGATGAATATTGTTCGTTCAGATCACTTATTCGTATCCTTTCATCTTTTATTAATAATATACTGAACTTCTGATTATGTTTATGCTTTTATTAGAGTTTGAATTAGCAATTTATAGATACGATTTCTCTAAATATAAAATTTAATAACCATGTTTGCGTCATCCTGAGATTCGCGCTAAATGCTAGCAAGTTGTATAAATAATTTCATTCACCCTCTGAACCATCGTAGAACCCCATATCTTCCTCTACTATTTTCATTTTCATTGCCCACAATTCTCCTCGTATATGGCAATTCTATATATATATATATATATATATATATATATATATATATATATATATATATATATACAGGCTAGCATCAAATACAGCTTAACCAAAGCTCGTCTGCGCCGATCGCCTCGATACTTTGGCTAATATACCCGTGTTGCATTAAATACGGCCACGGTTTCCGCGTCGTTTACCCGCGCCGCAACGGCAAACGAGCCGGCCGCGGTTCGATCCGCTCGGCTATCAGTGCCAGCTTCCCATAACACTAAAATCTTACAGCTTCTGCGACCGACCCAATTTTCCCGGAGCCACCGTCGTGGCGCGCGGGATGGTCGTTCGTAATATAGCGAATGTACTCCAGTAACTCTGGTCACTCGCCGGTCGTTATTTCTCCTATCCTGTCCTCCTGTCGAACCATGCATAATTATTTGCCGACAAGTTATTTGGATTATCACGTTAAAATAGATATATTTTCTCAGGGATCCATTCTCTTTTTCTATAACAAAGTTTTTTTCTGAAAATTCAAATAGGAAAGTTGCATTTGACAAGTAATGACGCATCGAGATCGGAAAATAATCTAAGTAATTAGAAGCGTAAGGACAACTTAGTTAACCAGGTGTTAATTACCTCAAGCACCATTGATTTTAATTTCAAGACACTGCACTCATATTATGAGGTTCGGATAGAGTTCGAATTTTGGTTCTGCCTTTGATACTTTCGCCCGACGTAAAATCAGCTGTCATGTTCAGTTACCATGAGTTAGTCCTTCTCGAAAAGTTATATTTGGAACTAGTGAGCACGAAATATTTAAAGAGAAATATAAATTTATTTAATTTAGGAGACACAATCAGAATACCACTTTTTATTAATGAATTCAAAATAAATAAAAACATTTCAAAGAATTAAAAGTAACTTTTCTCAATGACAGCCGTTGAGATGTAATATTAGAATGTGCGCGAATTTATCTTTTATATTATATATCATCACATTTTGGCATTATTGAATCTTGGTTACACCGACAATTTGTTATGTTCTTGTCAAGTTCAATTTGATAAATCTCAAGTACTAATTGTAACGTTCGTGAAACAGAATGGGGCTTTATTATATATCTATTCTTATTAATCAACCATATTGCTAATGTCAACATTCCACGGGTGAATGGTAAATCTATATAAACTAAACAATAATTTTAAAAAAATGATAAACCTCCTCGGCGGACATAACATTTTCTACAGTTAACAAAATAATTTATTACAAGATAATATATTTCAAGGGAAGTTAGGTACAATGAAAGTATTTCTATTCAACTGAAAATTTCAAACGAATACATTTTTTTCTCTAAATAGAATTTTGCATTCAATTTGTTAAATTAAGTGATGCTGTACTTGAAAACTCAAGTTTTATTTTTAGTTATAATAAACTAATTACATGCCATAAAGAGCTATCCTGAAATCCATAGTAATTATAGAAGAAGACGCTATTTTATTAAATATTTTATTAAATATTATTAAAATAATTAAAGAAGCCAGGCAATGATCTTCTACAAAAGTGTAAACACTCATCATTACCGTTGGGCTTTCAATCCATTTCTTTTCTAAGTTTTCTTTGAATGAAGAAGCATCAATTTATTAGCCAAGATCTTAATTCTATAGATAACAAAGTGCTTGAGACTTATTTATTCGAATAGAAGAGCCTTACTTAAGGCAAGGAAACGTTCATGAGCTAGGTAGCTCGTTTAGACGGAGCAGGGATTGTGACAAAAAGCTAATTGGAAGGTACGTGAAACGGAAAGCGCAGAAAATCGCAAATGTCTTTTACAATTCTTAAGGATATTGAAAACAAAGCAACTCCGTTTTTTATTGTTCATATAATGCACGTATGAAGAGAGTAAATGCGCCATACATGTAAAATTCATAGAATGAATCAATAGTTTTAAATTAGTGAAAAATTAGGTGGCAGGGTAGACTTTCAAATAGATTAAACATTGAATTACATAGTTGAATAAATATTTCCTATGAGAAAAAGATTATATTTAGGCTTTGAGAGGAAAAATACGTGACTAATCAATACAAATAGTAATGCATGATTTTTTATATTGAAATTGATTTACATGTAATCAGTGTGGTTTATTCAAAATTCGACATTTATTTTTGATTGAATTTCGACTACGTTAATGCGAATAGATCCGATGATCCCGTACAAGAGTCCCTTGCGGTCGAGCGTCGATGTTAAGTGGGAGGATACCGCCAGTCGATATATAGCCAATTGAATCGACATCGCATATAATGGCCAATTGTGAAGCCACCGACGCGGGGACGAGTGCCGGTGCGCGTAGTGGGACGCCGAAGGGAGACCGAGAGAGCCGGAAGGGGGACGATGCTCGTCGAGTCGTTCCTGCCGGGGATTAAGCAACTTCGCTGGCTCTCCGAAGTGGGCGAAGGTTGCTTTGTCTGAAATGCGGTAGCGCTTCGTCGAAAAATTACCTACCAAGCTCTTCCTTCTTTTTTAAAAGAATTTTATTCCCCTCTTCCCGCCACGCTTCTTCGACTCGACGCGGTGCCATAATTTTCCCAATCGCGAACGGACTCGCGAGGCTCGAAAGATATGCTTATGCAACGTATAGGAACGTAGGCAGATCCCGCATCGTTAATCCGAATGGAGGGCTGCTCGCCTACTCTCGTCCCCTGTCTGGGTGTCTGGCTGGTGCGCCCCACCTGGGCAAGTGCACCGCCCGTAAAAGAGACAGAGAACGAGAGGGAGAGAGTCAGAGAGGAGGGAGAGAGCGCATTTCGCAGAGGTTTTTATCGGGTCCTTCGGGCGCGATAGTGGTCGAGGGGTCGAGGGAGGCGACTAGGGGCGTTAAAAACTTTGATTAACAGCGCGCTCGCAATTTGTCATTCTTATCGCGTCGAAACTGTTGCACCCAAATTTATGGTTTCACTTTATAACGATAGCACGGAGCGAATAGAAAAGTAATAAGAGAGCGGAAGAGGCGTTCGGTCTAGGGTACGCGACCATCAACGACGGATTTCCTTCGTAATTTTCTCTTAGATCGTAAAACTAATTTCGAACCTGCTTAAATTAGTTGCCGCTAGGTCAATTTGTTTCCTAAAGTGAAAATTTTGCAAGATAATGATCTGATCGAAATAGTATCTTCATAGTATCGTCATAGTATAGTATCATATAGTCATAGTATCATATCATATAGTGAACGACACATTTCTTCTAACGTCACTTATTGGTTATTTGTTGCAATCAATCCTGCATACGCTTTGAGCTTTTCTCGACTTAAATTGTTTCAAAAGTTATGCTCTTCAAACATATCAGCAAGATTCAATTCCAAGCACAATTTTTTAAACATTCATATTTTTATATATTCATTAAATAAGGCTCGAAAAAAATAAAGCAATAACTCTAGTTATGGAAGAATAATTTGAAAAAGGTTCGAAGATCTTAAATAGGGATAAAAGGTTGATCTTTTATATGTGTTTTTCTGGACTACATTTGAATATCATATAGAATGTTTTATAACAGTATTTTATGCTATTAAATTTAATTTGAAATCTGTTTATATCAGAAAATATTATTAGAGAAAAAGTCTCGAATTTCATTATAATAGAATCTCTGATTTTTAGCATTTTAAGAAAAATATCCGCTATTTTGGTAGTTTATTCATAATATACTATTAATAAAAATAAATAAGACAAAAGAATTTAATAGATGATTTAACGAGTTAATTCCAAGAATGATTAACTCATTTCTATTTTCCTCATCAAAGCGTCCTTACACAAAAAAAAGTATTAGGCTTAAGATTGTCGTTTGGCAATCCTTACACATAGTTCAAATATAAAAATATGAAAAACTTAAGTAATATTTCTTATTTTGTCAATATTTCTGAACAGCAAGGAAGAAAATAATTCCTCAAAAGCCTTATTTTCGGTAAGATTTTGGAGAATAATTATTTATAATATAAAAGCAACGTGTAGATGGTATGCGTAATGTATTTCAGAATAAAATCGATGTTTCAGTCATACGAAAAAATTTAAAATAGCTGAAAATACATTTGACAATATAACACAATTCGAATAACCTAGCCTCCAAGAATAAAAAGTCAGAAGGCAGCGCATTTTCCTGCATATCGTGAATCTTTCGAGTAAAAGAATAAATACGAATGGAAGGAGAGAGCAAGAGAGAAAGAGTGAGGGGAAGAGAGGTGGAAAGAGAGGGAGAGATAGTGAGAGGAAGAGGGAAGGCGGGAGAGAAAAGCCGCGCGCAAGCGAAGCGAAGGACAAAAGTCGACCGAGGCGTGCAGCGATAACCGAAAACTCCCTCGGCTGGCTGCGGATCCGCGTGAAAAGAAGCGAGCGACGCCCGCCCCGCTGGCGCTTATATTCCCGGAAACTGATTGCGCGTCGCGCGGCGGGCTTCTCGGGCTCATTTATCATACATCGAGGGCATCGACGGCGCGGTAATACGCGCGCGCCTATACACAGTCGCGCGGAGTGTAAGAGATGGTGAAGTGGAGGGGGGGGCGAGGGGACGAAAGGACTGTATAGAGAGGATTACACAGAGAAAGCGTACGAGTCGGCACTCGCTCGCTCGATACGCAATATAACAGGTGCGCGACGTTTGCCTCCACCTACGAGCTCGGATGGGTGAGTGGTTGGTGTGGGAAGGATGGGGGGGGGTCGAGGGGATCAGCAAAGAATTCTGGATACTGCGGAGATAGTTTCAACGCGCGTACGTATAGGAGCCGACGCTTTTTTCCCTGGAGACGTGCATAAATATAAGAGAAAGGTGTCGAGTGCGGTTTAAGGTTGATTGACGGGGAGAACGTCGACTCTTGAGTTTTGTGTGCATGTGATCGGAAACAGATCTATGTGAAATATTCGGATTGCATAAAAGGATTCGAGGCATTACTTCTTTGGAAATCCAACGATCTCATAGTTTTTATTATATGAAGTGCGATGCTTGATTTCAGCGCTTATGAAAAATTATAAAAGACACGGAGCTCGAAGGCGACTTTGAGTACCGCCAACATGGCGCGGCCGCTACAGGATACACCTCTATATTGGAATTCGGACATTTCAATTATGAAAAAAAATTATTTCTCGCTTCTCTATCGATAATTCTTTAAAGCATATATACAATTTCGAACCTAAAGAATCGATTCCCGCCGGAATTTTGGGCTAAAAAGCAGTGTTTAATATAGAACTCCGTGTATGTTTTAGTAAATGCTTAGAACACGGAGCTCTGTCCGCAGAATGTATGGAGGATTATGTTACCTAATAAAAGAAAAAAAGTTTATCAGTTTTTTTTTTTAAATGTATACCTTATGTAAATTAATTTAAGCGATATATAATATATTCGAGATGTTTTTTTAATAAATAATTACGATGACAATTGTAAATATGATTTTTTACGTAATAAATTTTATATACGAGTATCTTACAATTCTATTTAAAATATAAAAAATAGAGATAACGAAAAAGACAATAAAACATAATGAATTCGTGTATTTGTACTATATCTATAATAATTAATGATTAGCACATCATTTAATTATCTATCGGCACGTTCACGGTTTGCAGTTGGGCAATCATACAATCTTTCTATTTTTAGGGCACAATAAAACTGAATGTAAGAGAATGATGATAAAAACGAAAAGGACTAATAATAATAATAATAATAATAATAATACTAATAATAATAATAATAATAATAATTGAAACCTCGTAGTTAGCGGATACACTCTATAGGCGAAAATTTTGTTGGAGCTTGCAGTCTTTTATTCAATGTTTCAGATTTACAGATATCTATTCATACATCTGTATTTAAACAAAACAATCATTTAAATATATATATATATATATATATATATATATATATATATATATATATATATATAGAAATAATGTCTTTTTTGATACATTTAATTTTGAAAGATATATATTATTATTTTATTAAAAATGTCAACCTTGCCGTGGCTAATTTTATCGCATTTTGACTTCCTGACTAAATCGACAACTATACACTATTTCCCTCTCCTTCCACACCTATGTTTCCTCCCAATCGAGACACGAGCTCGGAGCTCCGAAACAAAATCAATTTCCACTGCGAATATTTATATCGATGTCGAAAAAGCCGACGTCATCTCCATTTAGAATTCCATCCGAGTCGTCGAGCGTCGAGGGCGAATAAATTTTTTTCCCGCCTCCTCGCAATATTTCAAAAGCTCTCCTCCGACCTTCGCTCTCTCTCTCTCTCTCTCTCTCTCTCTCCCTCTCTCACCTCTTGGCTTTCCTCTTTCTACCCCTCCGGTCCTATCTCTCTCTTCAGGCCACGCACGTTCTGTCAACCTCATCGAGCTCGCCTAAACGAGGGCAGATTAGCCACACATATCTATCTATATGCGCGCTCGGGCGCGAGCATAAATTCGTGGCCCACTGCGCGCGTGTGCCGAGCGTGCTACAAGAGAAAGGGAGTGAGTGATAGAGAGAGAGAAGGGGGTGGGACGCATCCATATCACTCTCCGTCGAGATCAGTGTATCGGAAAATGATCGTTCCGCCCGCGCCGTTTACAACGGACGAGGCCGGTTAAGCGCGCTCGTGCAGGCGTACGACCGGGGAATTAATCGCGCGAAACGTCGAAAATTTCGAGAGGACGGGATCGTCGACGGGGGAAGGGGAGGGAGGTGTCCGCTGACGCCCCTATCGTAATTCATTCGCATTACAAATCGCAGGATTATCGAGTCGGAGTCGGGTGAGGATGGGTGGCTCTGCGCAAAACCGAAGTCGCGTAGACGAGATTCCAGTTCGGTCGGAGCAGCGCAGTTTAGACGATGATTGGACGATTTGTTTAATAATCGGAGAATCGGGGCAGTAGGAGCGGCGAGCGATAATTGTTCGTATCGAAGCGAAGCGAAAAGTTTTCAATGGTTTCGCGAAGCTCAGGGAGAGAATAGAAATTGTACATTGCGAGTTCAATTTATAGGTGAAAAAAATAATTTAACTTTTTTCAAAGATAGTCCTTGAATGTGATCGATTCTTTCTTTGTAGTTTATTATTATGCTGCATTATTGTTTATTTTTGTATTTTATTCCAAAACCGTTACTTTGCTTCATTCTTCATGACTGATTGAATTTTATAAACGTAACACGCGCGACGCATATTCGTACGCGGCCAACGAATGAAATTATAGAATTTCAGTATTCGAAAATTATCCAATTATCTATTTATTGAAGCGTGACTCGACGACATAAATATTTTTAACGAACGTAAAATCAAATAATATAACTGCCAGCACTATAAACATATACGGTAAAAAGTAAAATTTGCATATATATTTAAATCATTTTCGGATTAACAGTCTGGGAAAACATTTTTTCGCCGCTTGTACATTTTCCACTCGAAAAATATGCCTTCATTTTACTATTTGCATCGTAACATTATTTATTGACCGACTAATCATCGCTTTAAAGTCATAAATGAATTTTAAAGAAACAAAATGAATCCACGAATTGAATATTACCAGTATTGTAAGTTATCGATCATTATCTTTATATGATGTAGAATACTAGATAAAATATCTAAGTACATTTTTGGTTCATCGATAATAACCTACATATATTATTTGACTTTACATATAGAATTAAGTATTGAATATCTTGGCTCTAGAAAGGTCCATTAGAGCCTGCAAACTCCAAACTCTCTAGTTAGAATTGATTAACAAGTCACAGTTGTAGGTCTATCAAATTTAACGTGAATGGATGGCTCGATTAGTGGATTAGGTAAAAGTTATAATGGACATCCTAATTAAAATCGAGGAATAAAAAAAAGAAATGACTTTATTATTATAAATGAGATTCAAATTTCAAATCTAATGATGAGTAATATCGCTGAAACCTCTAAAATTATATAAAAAACATCATATTTGTGCTACTCGATTGTACCATCAAAGAAATATAAATTATTAAGAACTTCATTTCTATATTCATTTAATTCATTTGATATGGAAATTACATCTGATCAACTATGTCAAATAGTTGCTCTTGATTAAACGAAATCGTACGTAGCGTCAATTAACAATATTAATGTTTTCTTTCAGATTCTTAGTAATGACGTTATTTGACTTTTTCAGTAATTTTCAATTTGTCTCCAAACAAATATCTTCAAAACTAACAAATGCGCGCGAGTGTTAGATATATCCTTTCTATACATATATAACTATATATATATATATATATATATATATATATATATATATATAGCAATACCGTAAAATCTCGATGATTTAAATATGAGAATACATCCGAGTGCACATATCTATAGCCCGCGCATCGTCGTCGTCCACAGCCGTAATCGGACCAAACGCCGTCAATGAAACTCTCGCGCAGCCATTCCTATCACTAAAAATACTAGCATTTCTCGTATAATTAGATGCCAGGCGTGGAGAGTAGAGAGAGGGGGATAAAAAGTGAGAGAAATGCATAAAGAGAGAGAGAGAGAGAGTGCCACATAGCATTCGCGATTGTACATCCTTCGGCTCTGTATATCGCGGAGGCCCCCGCGATGTCGTTCCCCTCCTCCCACAGCGTGCCGTCGCTAACTTCTCGCGATATCTCTCGCGACTTGATTAATAGGCCCAGAGTCGGCAGTTCCGGGCTGGGTTGCCCCGTTCTTTCCGTCTCGTTTCGTTATTGCTGCGGCTAAAGTTTTATTGCGTGAGCCGCGAGAGAGGAGCAGTGTTAATACCCCGGGGGTTTCCCGCTGCTCTCCGTCATTTCGACTGGTTTACTCCCGCGAACATTCCTCTTTGGAAATGATGGGCAAAAAAGTAGAGTCCTCTTGTTTGAATTCCGCAAGCGCGCAACGGAGAGAGATAAAGGGCAGCGGGGGGGGGTGTGTGATATGGATTCGATATACGCGCTAGGTCAGAAAATTAATTTCTCTCCCCGGGACGGTAGGTATTTTTATTTCGACGACTTGAATCGGCGGCTCTGGTCCTGGCATAGGGGATCTGCACGGATATTCCACGCCTGGAATGGGAGAGTTCGAATATATACATAGGGGGTGGGCGGAATTGATGCAATTGCTGATCGTGGGATTAATCGAATCGAATCATTGGAAAGCCGAGAATCATCGAATTAAAAGCTGTTGCCTGGAATAATGCGCTCCCCTAGATATGGTAAATACGGTATGATCGAATATTATAATACATGGCCTGCCATTTCAAATGATACGGCACTTTACGAGGGCCGTATTAAATTTGTCGATTCTGATAATAGGATAACGATTGTTAATTTATGTCGTGCTTTAAACGTTTTTGCTTTTGGAAAATATATATTTTTATACACATATATATAGAACACTATTTTTAAATATTTCATCTGTAGACAAGTTAAATTTTACAGAATTACGGAGTTTCATAATAACGTAATTTTCCAAATATTCATAAAATGAGTGTCCAATTCTGTATATGTATCAAGTGCAGAAGCAGGCGTCTTTATTAATAAAATAAAAGATTCTTCTACAATACATTACTAATGGTTTTTATTTAAATCAAATAAAAACAATAACAATTTTTTTACGGGACAGACTTATTCTACTGCCATAAAGAAAACTTAAACAATAAATAAAATAAAAGCAGAGATAAAGGTTTTAAAAAAGTTTCTCTCGCAGTTTTAAATTAAAGCCGATATGCATAAAAAATAAATTAAATAAATATCCAGCACCGTGGCTATAACGTTGCAGTCGCATAGCAAAATTTCCCCAAAAAAAAAGGAGACAGAGAGAAACGAGCTGCAAAACTGTCCACCGCGCGCGGTGTAGAAACGCGCGGCGAGGCAACGCCGGTGCTGGAGTATCGCGATAGAAAACAAAAGGAACCGCGTAACAGCCACCCGGGGCTCGGGGTCACAATTTTCACGCGAGGCCAGATTGAAACGGGGAGGGGGGGGGGCGATCAAACGCAGACGCAAAAAATGGACGCAAAAAATTACTGGCTTTTGTTGTAATAATCGTCGGACTCTCCACTCAATAACTGGGTGAGCAAAAAAAAAAAAAAAAACATAAAACGAACCGACGGATTTCGCGATCGCAGCAGTTCGTTTTTTTCATCGCCACGGAAAGAAGTAAATAAAATAATTTACTGTTTTCAGTCGTTAGATGTAGAGTACTTTTTTTGATATATATATATATATATATATATATATATATATATATATATATATATATAGCACTACCAAGTGAGAATGCCTTTTCAATTCATCGAAAGAAAGCTGAATATTTTAATTAGGAAAGTATAGAAGGAATTTCTCTGTATAAGTAAAGGGAAATCTAATTAAATCCCAAAACATCTCTACCGCTCCCCGCTGGATCGCAAATTTTATACAGTCTCACCTATATCAGTGTCTGGCGCTTGCACTCTCTCAAACTTTCTATCTCGCTCTCCATTTGAATTCCCTTCGCAATGTAGACGCACACACACAATACACCGCCCTGCGGGCAAAGTTGAATTTCCCCAAAATTTCCTGCCACGTCCAAAAGTACTTTTGGTACCCGGCTGGCGAATCTACCACGTCCGTATATATATATATATATATATATATATATATATATATATATATATATATATACTGCAAGCGAGAAAAGCGATTCGGCTGGCGCGGAGGCTCGCAATGCATCAACGTTGCGGAGGTTTGTGGAACTGGTTGGGCCGGGAATTGGGGGAGGAGGGGCAGAGGGGTGTGGATGCGAGTAGTGCAGCGGTCGGTTAGTCAGCGGAGCGTCGAACCGTGAAATTGCACCACCCCCTCCCTCTGGGCGATACACCCGATTGCATTTACCTCTGCGGCCTTTGTTATCCACCACGGAACTTTTTTTCGGGTCAGTTTCGCTCTCTCGCTCTATCCCACGATCGTCTCTCTGTTCTGTTTTTTTTTGCTCTGCTCGTACATCGTGTAATTGTTCAACTGCGGACAGAGATAACGCGAGAGCTTTGCTGCCAGGTTCGTTTCATACCTGAACGATGCGCCGCGCCGTCGCTCGCGCGGTTCATCTTAGAAACGTTAGTTCACACCTGTCTTGAGTGTCTCGAGTTACGGGAAACACTTAGAAGACAGATAGCCAGATTAACGTGAGCATGCTCGAGAAATATGAAACGGTCTAACGCTCGAAATTGATAATACGAATAATTTTTTTTTAATCGAGCAGCTTATTTTAGTTTTGTACATATCGAGTCTAGCGCGTCTTAATTGATTTCCATTGAAATTGTTTTTTTACAGGATGGGCAATTTACCGAGCAAGTCGAATTCTTTTCAAACTTAGTCGTTGGCAATGCAAAAGTATACAGTCAATTATCAAAGAAATTTTTCCAGAGATATTTTATTAGTATTCTACTCCATAGTTCTATTAGTAATTTCTAAATTTTAATTATTTTAAGTAACAGAAACTTTGATAAAATTAAGAAATATTTAGCTTTGAAATTACTTGTATGATTTACAGATAAAGAAAGTGTGTTCAGATTTCATTGAAATTGATTTACCGTCATCCTCAGTATAGAAATAGTTTGTTCACAGAATCAATAATCCTAATTACTAAAATGACCACTGATCTCCAAATACGCGACTTCTCGAGAACTGCATACTTTCTCAATATCCACCAACTGTAATCATATATTTTAATATCTTTGAATGATTTTTGCTTGTATTACATCACTGATTGAAAGATAAATGTACTAATGAGGAACTATATCTGACTACATGACCACATATACAAATATTCTTTTATTATTTTTATTATGATTATTAGGATTTCAAAAGAAAAAGTCAAGAGTAAAATCCTTGATTACGCCATTCCATAGAATCCATACTGTTCTAAATTCAAGAATACTGTGCTATTGTTACTAATATCTTAAAAATCATATTCTGATTATTATTTTCAATAGTCGTCAGAGCCGCAGTTACCTGTTAAATTTTTATCGTGTACTCTTCTTGAGTTCAAAAAATAATTAAATGAAGTATATAGTAAAAGTAATATAATATTTTAGAAATAATTCTCTTTTTAGAATTTGAAAATTTAGAACTTATTAATTTGTGATCATTTTTATCGCAATCTTGATATTTGAATAAATTGATAAGGGCAAAAAACCAATAAAATTTATATTAATCTGAAAATATAAGTCTCCGAAAGCATACGATTATTCGAATACATAAAATTATTTGTATTATTTTACTGCATTTTATACAATTTTAAAAATTTTCAAGAATTAAACTCTAGAGTATATCTCGAATAATTAAACATCATCGGACAGTGATAATACAAGGAATGATATATTAAAAACCCAGTCCAAAAAATGGTCGAGTCGCGCCGAGGCAGCAAAAAAGGAGCTTTTCGGAACGTTTGTACCATGCAGCAGACACCGCCAATCGGAAATTCAGTCACCGAGAAACCCAAAGTCACACGAGCAAGTGGTTCAGATCTCTCCGCGCATTCCCTATCCACGTATAGAAAAAGCGAATGAATAGACGGATATTCCACACCCATTTCCGGGCCCTCATCCTCCGTCGCCTTTTAAGCGGTTCTGCCTTTTTATCTCTCTCTCTCTCACCCTCACTACAACGGCGCCACACGTTCCCATCGCAAGATTCGGATGTCGTTGTCCGGCTACAGAGATTCAGTTCATTTGCACCCTCGTCGCTCCGTCGCGATATTAATTTACGACGCGCGCTCGCTAATAACGCAAGGGGAGCGGCGGGGTTGGGGAGTGGTTCCATGTGCTATATTGCGCCCCGCCTCCGCTTACCGCTCGGGGATCGGTGAGCCCTCGGTTGGTCTGCGCAGCCGTCGACAGGCCGTGGCTATAGCACTTTTACGAGCTGAACGAAATTTTCACGCTCGCCGTTGGTGCGCGTTCGGTTTCGTTCGTCGACGGAACTTTCTGCCGTAAGGATTTGAAGTGACGATGGTGGAAGGGGAGTTGAAAATGAGTATTAGTTCTGCTTTTTCTATTGTACTTACTTGTGGATTCTCAACGAAAGCGACGACGATCTATATTTCCAATTATCTGAGAATGATCCATCTTAATGAGTTTGAAACGATCTATTAAGACAGTTGCCTAAACCCATTTGCAAAGTAATGAGAATTTATTAAAACTTCGCGAAAAAATATTTGACATATTGTACGAAATCTCCAATTAACCCAGCGAATAGTATTAAGAATACAGTTTATATCGATGATTATGATAATTTAGAAGAAATAAGTTGAAAATATTTTAAATACATGTACAAACTTGAAGACAATTAACCATTTAGTGTTGAAACAATATGAAATCACATTTAAGAGAATTTCACGAGTTGTTGTTTACTACCTTATGCCGGTGGATACAAATGTTAACTTTGAAATCTCAATTTTTTTTGAAAATCTTGTTTGAAACTTGGAAAGCGACGTGCCCAAGTTTAAAAGTAAAATTCGAATTTTTCCGAAAGTTAAAGTGTATATATGCGCTAGGTTGTACAACTGGCAAAGGCTAGTCAATCAGGAAGAATATCTTATGCATGCAGATATTTTTGTGGTGCTTCATCAGAATATAAAATATGATATTCGTCCAATTTATGAAGATTTATCTAGAGACGAGTTACATCAAAGATGCTTAACTGAACACACTCGGAATGCAAATAAAGGCTTCAACTCGCAACTGCTTTCCTCATCGCGGCAAAGTATAATATGCATTCTGAATTTAAAATCGATGGAATTGCTTCCCGTCTGACTCTGAGTCTATTCAATGAATGATATAGGACCATTTTTGTGAATAATAATTCGTGCAGGATAACTTGAGAAATAATCAGTAGGTTTTACTGCAACTTCCTTATCTTTATCAAAATCATTGCAATTCGTTTTAACATTTATAGAAAAATGTCGAAAAAAAAGAATAGCATTTTAAATGATCTTAATTTTTTACTTTTGCAATTTGTAAAGCTATTCTGTTCTGTGTTATTGTGTTCAGAATTGTGCTATTAATTACAAAAATTTTTGGTCTCTTTTTGTTTTAGATCAAAATTAACGTTAATGCGTTGAAAAGACGTAAAAGTAGATAGATAGCTCAACAATTTAATTAATGTTCTTCAAAGATAAAGTAAAATATCTATTGAATGGGGAAAATATTAGTCGTTTCTTTCTTCTTGAAAGTATGAAAAAAATTATCCATAAGACATTGTTTTCATCCAAACATACGAAACTACATAACATAAAAATATTCAAATGAAATAAGCATGAAATGTAAAAATTCAAAATCTTGCAAATTTTGCGAATCATCAATGTATCTGGATCGGAAGATAAAGCGTGTCAAAACATTAAATACTTTATTTCTCAATAGCTAACGATTAAGTACTTATATTCTCAACTCTGATAAAATCCTGTAAAAGCGTAGAAAATTTATTATACATTTACTCTTTCCTTGTCTCGCTTTTTTTGCCAAACTTTCAATTTGAAATAGGTATACATGAATCTTAATTTATTTTGCTCGATTTGGCTGCAATAGTGGAAGGATTCTCAAGTAATCTAATATAAAACAGAGATATTCAAACATAATTATTTCAATTCTTTTACTGGCACCTGGTATTTTAAAAAATATCGATTTGCTTATCGAAACTTAAGAATAACAACTTATCATTTTATTGTGGATATCAATTTTGGACCTTAAGAAGAATATATTACTATTACTATATATGTGTATCTACTAATAAATTGCATTTCGATGCATATTGAATAACCTCATCTATATTCTTTCGTCGATGTCATATTCTAGATTATTCTCTCAATTTGTGCGTCAATATTCTTTCAATATGGAAGATATTCTAAAATTTCCTTTTCAATATAAATGAGAATTCATATGAAATTAACACTCCGTGTCAAACCTCTTAAAATACTGATTGAGGTACATAGAGAGAGAGATGTCAGTTTGATTATTTCGTTTAAATTAACTGTATTATCCTTTATCCTTGCGAGATTCATAAATTATTCGTACATTAAGTTAAAAAGTTTGAAAAACTTTTGTACTTTTTTCATACCTTTTTAGATTTTAAAAGCAGCTTCAAAAGCTTAGAGATAAATAATAAGTACTGAAAAAAAATCATGGAATTTCAGTAAAATCCTTGATCTAGACATGTAATATTTTCCTGTCGGGAAAAAGTTTCTGTACAAGTCGTTACCAAGATTTTAGTGAAATGTTTGTTGAACTATAAATCGATGGCTTTTTAACTTTATAACTTTACGCAGTTCGATCTCTTCAACTCTTTATATCTCTAAAAAAGAGCTAAAATAAAGTTCCAAAGTTACTAAACCTTCAACTTTTACACGCGTCATTCTTTTACTTATTTTTGCAATGTATTTAAATTATGAAACGAAAAGAAAAATGATGCAGCAAATTAACACGATAAAATAGATAGGATCGATAATAAATAGACACCAAGATTTCTTTTTCATATTTCCGAATTACCAATTCAATTTCTTTTAATTATTTTAAACTACCATATTATGTTATTAGCGTATTACTAGAGTATGTTATTTATTTATTACATATTATTTAAAAAATGAGATTTCCGAAGAGCTGAAAATACAACTACACGAAGAAGTGTAAATTATTAAAATGGCTATAAGAGCTTTCCAAGGTGAGAAACATAATTAAAATATAAAAAACATATAAAACATTTTTACTTATATATCATTTTTTGCGATGCCCCTTTAAATTAATTAAATAAGTATTTTATAGAACTTAAAAATACTATTTAAAAATACTAAAATGTTAGTTTAATTCATTTCGTTGTATTTTATAAGGAATAGACTTATTAAACACTATTAATAAACTATAAAGGTGTCTGTAATATATCCAACTTTTGTTATGTCCAATATGGTGTACTTCGAAACTAATTCAAATCTTTTATAAATGCAGTAGTTAATTCTAAGTATCTAATAGATATACATTTCTTTTTCTGTAATTTTGTCTTCTGTCTTTTTCTTTAACTTTGAGCAGTAAAAAAATATATTTTGTATTAATCTCTGTTTTTGTTGTCGATGATATTTGTTATTCAATGATATTCGTATAGGAAAATTAGACTATTACTATAATAATACTGTGAACAATTATTTCAACAAAAAAACTTTGATATAAAATCAAAATAACTTATTAGAGTTTATTTTAAATTTTAATTTCAAGTGCATTAAATATTTGGATAATAAATATGATAAATATCCATAGGATGTGTAAAATACAAATGATTTTTTCACATAAAAGAAGTACTAACTGCCTATATTAAATAGCACTAATTTTCCTAGAAGTTACGTTTTTAAATCGACATATAAATCAATTTATCATTATTAGAGTTACTATTACCAGATAAACAAAGAATATTATATCAGCTTTACATAGACTCCGAAGCCTTCATGACCCCTTCAGGGCAAACTTCATCCGGAGAACACTGCATTTGAGTTTCAGAACTCATTATAGAGAACTAGGATCGACGGTAAGGGAGGAAGAAAGATAAATGCTACTTACCATTAATGGGCTCCTATCGAATCTGGCATGGTCCTCTTTTTCGTTTATTCAGGATTCATCTGGAGGAAAAGGAAGCGAAATTATAGATTTTTAATGATATTATATAATTAAAAATTGAAAAATATTCCGCTGCGCGAAATTTCGCATGATACACCTAATAAAATATAATTATTACAAACAATATTTATTTATATTCTGTTAATCGTAATTTTTAGTATAATAAACTTAATTACTCGCTATATGGAAAATAAACATAGTCCATTAAACATTGCTCGCAAAGCCTTTCTCGGAAACTTATTTTCCGAATATCCCTCGTATCGCTCAAAAATGACGTCGGCTCAAGATGCTAATTCAATATCGAGAAAAAGAACAGCAGCGATGAAGGGCAAAGGTGCAACAATTATAATTTCCGGCAAAAAAAAACAATTTTCATGACAACTAGAGAACAGAAACGAGTAAAATACGAAAGACTCGTAAAAAAAAGCAGCGTAATCCATATAATTCGATTGTAAATCATATTGAGTCCGAGAGCGCGGCGTCAGGGGTCAGGGGACGAGCACGGGCCAATAAATCAGACGGAGGCTCGCGCTCGGTCATTTGACAAGCGCGCTTTAATCCGCAGCTCTAATCGAGTGCGTCCGCGGGCATCCCGCTCGTATAATCCCTCCATCGCCCCGCTCCCACCCCTCGCCGGCCTGTGCGCGCGTGCTTTCGCCAAATCGAACAGGAGGAAAAATTCTCGCGACGCGCGCTCGTCCTGAATCGGCGACCGACCCCCACCCTGCCCCGCCTCGTCGACGAGGGGGATTTCAATGTTCCGCGATAAACCGTCGATGCTTCTTTCGCGCGGCATCACTCGACCGTATAAATCATCCGGCGGCGGTCGGAGCGCGGGAGGGGGTCGGTATTCGGCTCGACGCTGTTTACAGTTCCTGTGCCTCTCTATCTCTCTCTCTCTCTCTCTGTTTCTCTTGGCACGTTGTATCGTAAATATACAAAAGAATAAAACACGGTGATGGGCGGCCCATAACGAAGTGCGATAATGCAGGCGCCGAGGGATTCCTCGGTCTATTATATCGCGACCGAATCAAAGCCGGCGGACAATAAGATTTCACCGTCCGCTATTGACGCTGTTCTATATATGATGTGTTCAGCTTTACATTTTTCTGTTTCTTCCCTGTTCTCTCTCTCTCTCTCTCTCTCTCTTTCTGCCTCGCTGGCTGTCTATTTCTCTCTTTCTTTTTTGGAATATTTTTATATTTTTTCTTAAATTTATCTTCTTGAAGGAATAAATACTCGAAAGCCAGTTGAAAAACAATTATAACGATACAAATTGTATAGGAGGTAAAACGCTTTTAAGCTGGCCATTCATATACTACTCTTGACCATCACTCGCTGAGTTGCTACCTTTTTAAACTGGATTGTTAGATATATACCATTTTTAACTTAGAATATTATCTTTTCCAGCCGGCTTTTGAGATACTACATTTTTTGAGCGAGATTGAGATCCTATCTGGCTTGTGAGATATATTATGTATCCAACCGGGTTGTAAGAGATTATCTTTTACAAAAGGACTATTGAGATACTATTTTTTTAGACCGTGCTTTTGAAATGGTTCATTTTTTAACTAACTTATAAGTCACTACCTTTTTCAACTAGTTTGGAGACACTAACTTTTCGAACTTATTTCTAAGATTTCATCGCCTTGTTCGGGAGCGACGGTTTATTTTGACAATAAGATACCAAAATATAATAAAATATTTAGGAAGCCACCGAAACATAGAGCGAAAAGAGCGGTTGGAGAAGAATATAGCTGGTCCGATAATCTACAGTACACGTCACGATATAATAGGCCGAGAAGTACCTATGTTTCAAACGCGTCTTTCTCACTATTGCGCTTGATTATACGCGGCTCGCTGCTGCCCTTTGTTTTACTGTATTCTTCAGTTGCTTTAGACAATTCAGATTTATTCAATAAATTAAAATAATCTGTAAATATCAAAATTATTATGTAAAAACTTTACTTTTTAATTGACATTAGTCATAGTTTACCTATGGAACAAAGATATATTATGAATACCTATTTCGTGTTTCAATAAATCATTCTGTATATATAAATTTAACATAGCAACATTATTTAAAGCGTTAGTCTTACATTACATTTGTATCTAATATTTCTATGAATTACATATTATTTGATTTGTTGAACGACAAGATATAAGAAAGAATAAATGCAGCTGTATGGTATTATGCATATTATAAATTTTATATATCTATAATATAAAATCCATAATAGAATAACTAAGGAAATCAGCGATAAAATTTGATGTTCTAGAAATCACATATTTAGACAAGAACTCAGAAGCATAACTTTCATCGCAACGTGTGACCTAAAGTTCGGATACTTTCCTTATTAATTAAATTTGCTTTTTAAAATCTATTAATAAGCAAAGAAATAGATAGGCATATGATAAATTAATAAAAGATACGAAATAGTTTATAGAATGTCTTAATATGAAACAGAAAATAAATAAATCGACTTTGATTCAAAATAGAAAATGAAGCTTTGAAAATGCGATATTAGTAAAAGAAATAGATTTCAAAGTAAAATCTTAAGTGTAAAAAACGGAAAATTGAAATATTCAACTTTTTTAATGAGTTTTGTAAAGAACTTTATTAATTATTCAGAATTGTAATTAATTTTAAATAGATTTTATCAGAACCTCTTATCAAGCAGTGCGAGTAACTAGTTCTCTTAAAGTTTCAGCTAATTTTCTGATATATAGAAGTGTGACCCACTCTCTCTTTCTCTTTAATAATTTCTACTTGAATTCTATTTCGCCTTCGCCTTTCATCGCCTTCTAAATTAGTCGTGCAAATTTAGTGTGAGATTTTCTTCTATTTTTAATAGAAAACAGAATTATGTTGAAGATATGTAAATGTAGATTGTCTATTTATAGAATGATCTACATTTGAAAACATAAGGATATTTCTTGTAATTTTCAGTAAATGTGAGTAACATTAACAAGTTATTAAATCTATCTATAAGAAAAGACGATATTAATTAAATTAGCAAATATCTTTGTCAATAAAATATTATAAGACTGATACAAATCTTTATTAATTTACTTAACAACAGTCGAAATAAATACAATTTTAATTTTTACAATCGATCAATATTCGAAATTACCGATGCTCATAATCAAAAAATTCTAAAGTTATATACTTTGGTACTATAGGAAAAACTTTTCTAGAATTAGATAGATATAAAGATAAAACATTTATTATGTAAATGTTTAATATAATTTAAAAATATATTAGTGATAATTGAAACGCATTGAACATTGAAAAGCATTGATATTGTAGGATATAAATAGAGAAAAAATTAGTTTGAGACCAGGAATGACTAAATATTAAAGCATTTTGTGCTCGAATCACGTTAAGAAGTAAATAACACCAAATGTATTATGAAGATAAATAAATAGAAACATATAGTAACTATTCTGTATTCAAACTATGAATGAATACTGCAATATTTAAAAGAAGAGCCAGGACAAAACTGGATAACTAAACATAGTGAGCTAAGATTAACTTCCAAATTATTTTCAAATATTATGAAAATATATTTTAGTATCATTTTAAATAATTTATTTGAATATACACACACACACACACATTATGGATTTAATAATCTACGTCACCCAAAAGATGCCGATTCGAATTGGAGTTTCATTATATAGCCCCGTATACGATAACATGACAATTTTCAGTAAAGTTAATATTTAAAGAGCAACTATCATTAAATGAGTAAATTGAAAATTGAAGAAGCGGTTCAATTCGCAGTTGATCATTTAGTTTTCAACGGCGATCGAGAAATACCTGCGAAAGAAATCCCTGTAGACGCATACGCATCGAACAATTCATTCGAATCTCCAACATCGCACACGGCGCGCCCCATAAATACCCATACTTCTCGACTCCGGGCTTTTTTTTCGTCGCAACCACGCATTTATAAAACGAGATTCTCGAACGCGCGAGATCCCGGGCGAGCTCGGGAGATATTTTACGCTTCGGTAGGCGAAGCTTTTCCTCGGCCCACATCGATCTAAATTCCCCGGCTCGCCCGTATCGCCCGTTCGCGGCTATATGGCAGTCAGCGGACGTAGGGAAAAAAGTTAGAGCGTTCATCCGTCTCGACGGCCCGCTCGCGCGCACTTCGTCGCCGCTGCACGATCGCAGGGAGCGCGCGCGCGCGTGCACACGCACGCAGACACACACACACACACACACATGCATGTAGATACGAGCAAGGAGCGCAGGAGTTCTATGGGTAAGGCTTAGCGGGTGGCTCGAGCTTAATTTCGCGCTGAGCGGCCGCGAAAGGTGAGCGACTCGCGCTTATCTTGGCTGAGAAGCGAGAGATTTATGCGCGCTCGGGCCGCGAATGTAAACGGGATAGAAGTCAGGTACGAAGTTGGGAATCGGTCGAGCGCCCCCGCCCCCCTCTTTTACATTCTCTCTCCAACATTTCTTTCCTTCCGCCCTCCCTCCACCTCTCACTCTCACTAACGTACATTTTTACAGGTTCTCCTATTATATTGTTAAAAAGTTATATAGTTTTTGTTACTTTTTTTCTCCACTAGTGCCCACAACTTGTACCATCGAAAGAGGCTTATATCTATCATTTTTCCGCTCTAAATTTTGTACGAAATCCGAAATTCGTCTCTAAAATACCCCGATAAAATTTGAAAATTCTATTCGATTTTATGTATAATGCTACGGAAATTGCTTTAAATTTATATATACGGCTGTGAAAAATGCTACATTAACTGCATATTTCAATTTGTCTAAAAGAGAGTCGTAATACAGTTCTACTATTTTTATTTTTTCGTAATTTTATTAAATGTAAAAATTTTGTATGATTTTCTACCAGTTTACTGTTCTTAACTTTAATAAATAGTTTTTTATCACTCTCCCCCCTCTCTCTGACTCTCTCTCTCTCTCTCTCTCTCTCTCTCTCTCTCTCTCTCTCTCAATTTCTCGTTCATTCTTTCGGTGACAGCGCCCCGCACACCTGTGAAGGAGGATCAATGGGAGAACCAACTTTCCTCTCTTGTTGATGTTCTGTAATACCAAGAATATTTACGTTACTGTTTTATTTTTTATCTAAGAAGCATGATAACTGATGTGAGACGAACGCTTCCCTTACTAATTTTACAAGTGTAACTCTTTTAATAAAACATATCCGCGAAAGGAGAGTGAGAGGAAAAGATCTATTGCGAGAATGACGAATTATTATTATCTATTTGTAGACTCGGTCTCGTATAATCGACTTATTCGAGAAAAAAATTAAAAGCTCCGATGTCCGAGCGTGCTGAGTTCGTTCGTTCGCCCGATATCGAGAACTGGCGAAAATTTTAGCGAAGTACACATGCTTAACAGCTTTACGTAGTTGGAAGGGATGGCCGGGGAGGGGAGTACGGGAGAGGGGGGTCAATGAAAAGCCCAACAACGTTCGGCTTTTACTTTAATACCTTTCCTATATTTGTAATTCAATGTTTCAAGCTAATCCATCGCGCCGTGGTTCATAATTAAAACACAATTTACAAAAGGAACGTTACGCTCGGCTAAAATTACATAGAGTTTCGTGAATGGAGGTCGCGCACCGTACATTGCGCCACGACTACGTTTCGCCCGTTTTTTTTTTTTTGCTTTCTGCAGCCAAACATACGCGATTCGCATCCGTCAAAGAGTCGACGCTGCAAAAGTTCGGGAATTCATAATGCATGCGTTTCCGATGCTCGTCGAACGGGATGTGCGCGCGCGTAGGAGCAGAATTGCATTATCGAAATATTTCGAGCGTTGGCCTTTCGTCGGCGCTCGCCAATGGAATGCATTTTTATCGTTCCATTACGGAACGATCGGGAGTTATATGTAGTTTGAATGGGGGCACGGAAGGTTTCCGTAACGTTTTGTGATATTTTGCGGGATTTAAAGGGCCTTAACAAGTATCGCAATATTAAAAAACGGCGATGCCGCATATCGACGTAGTAATTGATTTTGTATCATCGGGCGAACATTTGAATGCATATGAATTCTTTGCGAGATATCGGACAATTTTAAAATTGAAAAGTTCGAACTTTAAGCTTTGCCAATGCTTTCAAGAAGATTAATGCGTCAAAAATGATTTTATTAACAATAAATTCACAGAGTTGAGTCTGGATCAAATAATAATTGAAAACAGAATCAATCAGAATATCCTTACAGATTATAACTAAATTTAATATATGCCTATTGTTCAAATTTTGATAGATAATTGAACGATTTTAATGGAATTTATGCGAAGTTTAATAACGTGAAATATCAATTTGTTGTAATTTACTAACATTAAATTTATTCTAGATGTTATAAATATGATAAAAGATCAGAATTTTTTCTCAGAACCAACTTCAGAGATTGTGCCATTACATAATGATATTAAAATCCAATAATAATAAGCTTCGTTATTGCGCTAAAATTATTCATAGAAATAGTTAGTCATGTCTTATAAAACTGTATGACAATTGAAAATTTATAAAATAGCCGATCAGGCTTTAGATTTGAAAGAATATATCATAGTCTTAATTCGATTCTTATTATTTCTCAACATGTAAAGACATCTTTATTTACTAATTTTACCAATTTAAATTATTTTAAAAAATTGTTAAAAGTAAATAAAAAGTAAATTGTTAAAAGTAAATAAAATGTTAAATAAAAAGTAAAATTATTAAAAGTAAATAAATATTGAATATATTATACTAATTATCTATTCTACTAATTAATTCTTTCACAATAATCTCCGATTCGTTTTTATATTTTTTATATACTTTTTTAATTTATGAACTGTTACAATTTTTTTTCAAGAAGATAATACTTTTCTTTACTCGCTCTCCCAGAACACTCGCATACATTATTCAAATAAAAACAGAATTGTATCGAGGCGTACAATTACCCTTCTGTATTTGTAAAGCCTTATTATTCCTGGAAACGATAAAATTCAAAACAGTCCTCGCGATCTCAATCCTGCTGCTACATCAGTCGTGGAGAAAATAGAAGATAAATTAGCCGAGACATCCCTCATTCCGGCTTATTTATCAAGTCCCATAGCTCGGCATCCTCTGATAACCGAGCAGAAAAAATTCAGAAATATACGACTGTATATATATGTATGTATATATATATATCCTTCTCTTCCGCGGTCTTTCAGTCCTTGACGAATTCACCACTCTCGCTCTATACCGTCTCCCAGCCCCCAGTCTGTCTCCCGCGAAAATATCGAACTATCATTAAGTCCCGCGGCCGAAATTTACGAGCCGCCCGAATCACGCGCGATAAATCACCCTCGCGCTATTACCCTACCGGTGCGACTACGGCTGCCCTGCCTCCGGCGTCCACGTGTTCTTTGAGACTGGCGGACGAAACGCGCGCGGGTGAAGTTATCCATCAGTGCGCGAAAAAAGGGCGACGTCCGACCGCTGGGGCGAAATGGCATGGCTAAAAATCAAGATAGCGCCTATCCTCTGACTGTCTCTCTCTCTCTTCCTCTCTCTCTCTCTCTCTCTCTCTGTCTCTTTATTTCTGTCGCTCTGGTCCCTCGATCTTCCCCAAGCCTTCTCCCTATCTCTCTCCGTCACCCTTGTGGACGAAGGAGTAATGTACCGGGCGTTGCGGAGTGGCCGTGCGCGACGTTTGACGTATGCTCGATGCGCACACGGCCGATCGGTTATTGCTCAACGTTGTTTCACGCTGGCCTGGAGAATCGATAGTCGTACCTTGCTCGGACTCGAGAGAAGGACAAAGTGCGAGGGATAGATGGATACGTATGTGTATTTATTTATATAAATTTGATTTTAAAAAAGATAATAAAATAAATATTGGTCAAAATAAATCGCATTAAAACCGCATGCAATTTTATAGTAGAAAGGCAAATAATAATAAAATAATAATGACAACAACAACAATAATAATATCAATAATAATAATAACAATAATAATAACAATAATAAAATTATTATATCGCAAACAATATGCTCGAACGTATTTATAAATGCGTATGTACCTATATACATATAGGAAGCGATGAGATAAAATCATATCATATATACACATATACGCGCACACGCGCATATATTGAATTAGTCAGAATAAATTAACATAAAGCTTGCGTATTATTTGAGAAAATACGCCATCTACATTAGTGATTAAAGTCAACTAAGTGACGTAACGTTATGAATTTTAGTTGGGAGAAAATTTCAGTAATGCGCGCTCTAAGAACTTAAAAGTATCGCTTCCCAGTTCCATGTCGTATTCGTGAGGGCGTCATTATTTCAGCCACGCCTCATTGAACATTTCTGTAAAATGAAATAATATTAGCCTGATCTCATTTCATTTGCTAGGTCTAACAAGGCTGACTTACTACTCTTAATGCGTTGTGAAATCCGTTCACAGAGGATTAATTACTCAAGAGTTTATAAGACACTTACAAATTCGATTATAAGAGAGCTTCTCGAAGATCGCAGAAAGTAAGCATAAAAATACCATATTGGTTCAAAAGTCCAACACAGTTGTTGGAGATTTATATTGTTTTATAGAGAAGACTTTATAGAAGACATTAGTCCCTCTTGGGAGACAGATCAGAGAAAAAACCAAATGTAAGTTATCAAACAGTACCAATTATTTGTTGGAATTTTAGAAGCGTTAGAGGCAAATTTGAAAGCTCAAGCTGCAAGTTGGCTTTCCATAACTTTTTTACCTTTTATAAGATACTTTTTTACGAAATCGAGTGACAAGAAAAGTTTTACGAACAGAGAAATTTAGTGGAATATGTATCAGACATAATCCTAGCATGAGAATTTTTAAGCAAAAAATATTCTTTGTTTTACTATCTTGAATAATGTTTGAGTATGTAGAATAATACTATTGGCATTTTTCAGCTATCGTTATTGAAATAAAAAAGCCTTTTTTATAACTAATTTAAGAAAGCATTAGTTTTTAGACATAAATTATTTTATGGAACAAACCCGACATCTTTCATTTCGGTCAGTTTATAAAAATTGTAACAATCTAGCTTCGCGTCTGTACTGCGACTAACGGCAGCTCGAAATATAAAGTTTGGTTCGAATAATCCGTTAGATCGCTCAGCCGATCTGGCTATGGCTTTGCCTTTATATTTGCCGAACATAAATCAGTTTCAAAGTTTTACGGCGCCGTAAAAAAAGGAAAAGTTAAATAAGAGCTTTTCCCCCCAGCGAAGTGCATAACTCGTTGTACACTCTTATTTTATTATTCATCAATTGTTTTTTTTTACTATAAAAATAAATAATTTTGATATACTCTGTTGAGCGAATCCAAGAAGTTCGACTAAAATCAAAAATCTCTGTATAACATCGAACGAAGTTGACGATTGTTGAATTCGGATGATTGAATGAAATGCGACTTTAACCGAGAGGCGATAACCAAGAATTCGGTGAATTTAGAAATATTTATCAAACATTAATCAATTTATACCTCTCGAAATTTGAAAGAACAGCTGTTACCTTGTTTTAAATGTAAGAAAAATTAATGATCTTCATTTATATTTCAATTTTATTTCAGCCTCTTGCTGCGCTCAATACAGGAGTATTCATTTCAATCTTGAAGAATGCTCGTTTATTATCGAGTGCTTAAATTCTCACGTTTTAGCCATTCAGCTGATTGGAAATAATATCTTAATACAGGGACTATTGCTCAAGAAGAGAAAACGAGAATAAAATGTAGAAAAGGTGTCAACATTGCATATATAAATTCATTATGATGATATTAGCTGTTTATTTATTGGTATACTCTTCTAGTTCAAGCAAGTCTGATAATAGAATTAAATAAAAATAAAAATTTAAATTTTTCGTTATTGGGTTAATTATTGGTTTAAATAACGTTGTAACATTCTACCCGCGGGTCAACACCTACCCATAAATTATTATACTCAATTATGAGAACTTATCTATATTTAGCCAGTTAAGGTACACTAAATTATCGTATCTGTAAAGAAGTTTCCAAACTTACGTCAAATTCGAAAAGTTCCTTGAACAATCCTCCTCTTAAATATTCGAACGCTCGGCGCAGTTTGAGACGCCATGACTGAATAAAATTTTCATAATTTAACGGATCCAAGGTTCAATGCCCTCGAGCCAATTACACCTGCGTTTTATGAGATTTAGGAGGGTGCAGTTTCTTGTGGCTACCGCGTCGAGAATTTAGCGCAGTCCCACCGAGTTTATACAAAAACCAGCCCAGATTAGCTGAATGCCACGTAAGTTTTAATAGGTTTTTTTTTTATTGAATGCTGCAGCTTTATCTGGGTTATTGATGTTCGTTCTTTGAGGCAGGGTCCGAGAGAAATTAGAGGGCATACGCGGCACAATGGTTAAATTTCATCACATGCTATTGTCTCATTTTATAAGAACTCGATATTTTCAGGTAAAGTACGCAGTTATATTTCATGGCTAATTGAAGTTTTCCAAAAGGAAGATTGCGCAACATTTTGTTCCGTACTAACAGAAACAATGAGGAGAACGATGTAATGCAATATATTTGAACGTTTGTCAAAAGTCTTACGTAATATTTCAGTAGCGCAAGTCAGTTGCTAAAGTAGTAAGTAAGCCAACTTCTCGAAACTTTTACGAGTCCACTTTTACTACTACTTTGCAATCTCGACGATAGAAGTGCGAATGCCCTTCTTAATAAAAGTATTTTCATTGCCTGTTTGATATTTTAATGAAATAATTAAATAATTTAATTTTCTTATTATCAAAGAAAGATTGTTCAATTTACTCTAATGAAAATGATTTTTGCAAATTCATTCGTTTTTTTTCCAGCTTCGAAAAACTTACAGACGATATATTTTAATGTCGTTCATGCTCATAACAGGATTTAATTAAGAGGGGCGGTGAAGCTGAAATAAATAAAATTATCAACAAAAGAAAATGCGTCGATTACGTGACCATCGACGTAGAAGTTTAACAAACTGTAAATTCATTCGCTGTATTTTTACAGTTTCCAGAGTTTCCCGGAAATTCTATCGCAACTCCCCGATCCCATCCGTCCACCGTGTCAGCTTTTTCACACATCACTCGCCGCAAAATATTTATTTTAATTCAATTTTAATAGCAGCTGCTCGTATATATATATACATATATATACATACTCGTATATATATCGTATATATATACGTATATAAAAGCGAGGAATTCCTCATTTACCCGTCATTTTGGGGACGCGAAAAATTAACGCTCGCACGTTTCCTTTGTGCGTCGAAACGAACGTGTTCGCTCTCTGCCCTGTTCGCCGACAAAACTAACGGCCCTCGAAATTCTTAATGCGTTATTTCAGCCTCTCTCTCCCTTTCTCTCTCTCTCTCTCTCTCTCTCTCTCTCTCGCTCTCTCTCTGCTCCCAGCCGCGCACCTTATCAACATTCCTCCCCGAGAGAGGCTTTCAAACTACCCAACCCACGACCACCCTCTTCCACACCCTCTCTCTGTAACTGCTGCAGCTGCCGAGAATCGCGCGCGTCTGCTCCAGACAGTGATGCGTATTAATGCATAGATTTCGCGAGGTGGGCTGGGGGGCAGGCGTCCCGAAGAAGAAATTACGTCAGCCCAAGAGACCTCTTATTGCGCGAGCGAGCGCGAGCGCGTTTCATTTTTGACGTTGCACAGTAGCCTCCCTCTCACTCTCTCTCTCTCTCTCTCTCTCTCTCTCTCTCGCTCTCTCAGCTGCTTCGCCTAAAGCCCGAGACAGCCGGCTCGCTCCCGTTTTGCGAATCCCTCCACGTCGGCGCAGCACGTTCTCACTTTCGCAGGGCGATAAATTTCCGCTCTCCTTCTGTCCTTCTCTCCCTCTCTCTCTCTCTCTCTCTCTCTCTCTCTCTCTCTCTCTCTCTCTCTCTCTCCAACCTTTCCTCAACGCTTTGAAAAAGGGTGAAGTGAAGAAATGGATAGAGAGTGAAAGAAAGAAAGCGAGGTAGAGAAGAAGGGCAAGGAGAAGTGGGAAAGAGGAAAGGTAGAGGTAAAGTCGAAGGAGAACCGAAGCAGAGGAAAAGAGTGGAGAGAAATAGAGGGTCAGGAGAGGGGGTATTTATTCCCCCGACGGAAGAGGAAGAGGTTTATCCGCAGCGCGCGCGGGCGCGCGTGTCTCCGTGCCATTTCCTTCCTACCTCCGTCTCGCATCCTTCCGCATCTTTTATTAAAAGGGGTATCAAAGTTTTTCGCGTTTACTCACCACCCGGGCTTATCCGCTCTCCGCCTTATCGGCTCCGAGCTGTAAAAGCCGAATAAAACATTCCCCTGTAATCGCGTCCCTGCTCCGATTGAAGGGCTGCACGAGCGGGACAGTAATAGGGGGGGGGGCAATCCCTTAAGCTTTCATGGACCCTGGTCGGTTTTGTTAAATATTTTGGGGGGAGAGATGAATGTATCGGTATTGGATTGTGAAAGATTTTTCGAGACGTTAACTAGTGATCATGAAATTATTACAGAAAATTTAAATTGTACTAATGAAGATCTAATGAATATAACGAGTTTTTCATTCCAACGTTGAAAATGTGAAAGTGAAATTTATTTCAAAATAAATTCAGTTACTCCTTACCGAGAAGATATCTTCCTTTTTCCACCTCGGATCTCTCGCCGCCTCACAAAGTAAGGAAGTAAAGCGGACGTTAATGAAAATTGTGTAAGGAGGAAAATTTCATCGTCGGTGAAAAATTGCCCTACGACACCCGTCGCACTTCGCGCGCTCGCGCCAAACTGTAAAGCAGCGAGACGCGGCCCGGGGCGTGGATGGGTGAGAAATTTATTTTTTCATTTGCGCATGCTTCATTTGAGTGGCCCGTGGAGGAGTCGTGCAAGGCGCGCGGTGTTTCGGGCTTAAAGCGAATGTTGCTACTTAAACAACATTCGCCCCTCCCCGCTCCCCATTATTTACCCGGCTTTACTTGAAAAGAGGGCGTGCCCGTGCGTGCAGATGTTTTGCGAACTGGCTGGATAAAAACCTTTGCGAACTGCAATCAAGAAAGTTTTCATAAGAAAATAGTATCGTCTCCCCGTTTTCTTTTTCTTTTTTTCTCCTCTTATATAGGCATTAGCGTCGCTTTATCAGAAAGAAAGTTCTTATAAAACTACTTTATTTTGCTGTTCATAAGTGCGCTATTCTAAAAACAATTGGAGCTAGGGAAAGGTAGCAATTGTTCGAAGAATAGAATTCTTACGAGTTCCTTAATTGAAATTAAACTGCAACGAATTTCACATAATAGTAAAGCAGTTTAAATAGAACAACATTCTATTGGCTGCGATTGCTTATGTAAAGTAGAAATGAACTGCTGCAAATTCTATTGAAAAGTATACATGAGAGAAGTTATTTTTTCGAAGAAACCCATTTTCTTTAATGTTGCATAACATATTTTCGTAATTTATAAATTGTATTTTTTGCGAAAAAGTGCTTTAGTGCAAGTAATCAGATTTACCTTGAGGAATTTCATTCCTATTAAATTAGTCTATCGATTATTTTTTATATCTTCGTCATCTTTTATTAGTAGACAGTAGAGAAAATCAAATTATATTTTGATAATGCATGAAAGTTATGGTTAAAGAAAAAAAAGTCTGCTTCTTCTGTAAAGCAAATAACACTTCATAACGTCTTTTCAATAAGTTACAAATTTATCGAAGAAGATTGGGACTGTTGGTAATCATCCGTAATAAAAAAATAAAAATTTACTAAACTTTATTCGCAAATACCAAACTAGAGAGTATACAAACGAAGTAAAAATTTTGCGAATTTGAATATTTTAACATTGGACGAAGAGGAAAGTACTAAATTTGCACGTTTTTTCATTCAGTTTTTCTTTACCAAAAAAGAAAAAAATCCTGGATATAAAACAATTATAGTTCAAATTATATTTAAATCGATTCCATCTAAAGTGCCGCTTTGAGAAACAGGTATTTAAAGAATACCAGTTGACATCCGGAAAAATATAGAACAACTCTGAATTATAAGATCCTATTACTTTTTCTAGATCCCGCATATCGTAAAATTCCCTAGCATGCATATTATACGAAAACACCAAGCGTAGATTATTCCCGAACACAGACCCGAGCACCGGATAGCGACCTGCGCATACGTACGCGTACATACCTACCTAGTACTGTGTGAGAATCCTCCTGGGGGTGTAAAATGGAGACGATAAGTGTCTCGTGCGCGAGCGTTTCAGGAATGAAGCTAGCCGCGATAATATTCATCCCGCCTGGCCTGCACTTTGTCACGCGGTGCGACTCCGCCGGGGGGGGGGTTGCTCCTCGCGTGCACCTCCCCCAACGTCCCTAATCGCCGCCGTAATTAACGCTCTGGGGGGAGGGATCTTTTGGATTTATGGACAATAATAATCGCGGCAAGGCTGGGAATTATTGCGCCAGGCGGTAGGGGCAGCGAGGAAAAAAAGTATCAACGGACGCGTGGTTGCGGTTGCTTTTGCGTCGATTCCGGTAATGCGCGAGTTAACCGAGGGCCTCTTAATTTATCGATGGCGCGCGAAGGGAAAGCGTTCTACGCGATGGATAAGCATGCGAATCAAACGCAATACTTTGCACGATGTTTTTTCATCTTATGCTGTTTTTTTTTATTGAAGTTTCAGACTCTCGGCACGGGGTCGGGATTTCCCCCAGCGAAGAAAGCGCGCGAGAAATTTGATTGATCGATTGGAACGCGGGTTTGCGATGAGATGAGGGCTTCCGTGCAAATGAAAAATTAGCCCCTCTCGTAATGGGAAAAGTAGGATAGTTAACGGAGGCGATGAAGATGAATCTTTTTTCCGCAATATATAAAATCTCCTTTAATCGCTTTAATGCGCCTATAAAAGTACCCTTTAATCGCGCTAAAAAATATAGTTATACGAATGAGTCAGCATAACTTAGAAGGGAGGATGATTTGTATTTTTGACAGTCTTGATCACTATTGAGCTATCCATTATCAATAAATTTAAAATTGAAATTTTTTCTCGTGCTATAAATAGTCGAAGTATGTGTCTTCTATATATGCGAACGCTAATCATAAATCTATTTCTGGCGCAAATCTAAAAGTGAAAATTCCCTGTGTGCGTGCGCCGAGCGACAACTAAGAGAATTGTCAACAACTACACTCGGAAGCTATTCGTGCACCGAATGTCGATTCGGTGCGCGTCTTCCGAATGTCACCTAGGAGGAGATTCCAAAACAGTTTTAATTCCATCTTATAACTGATACATAAGTGGATACCAAATATAAGACATGTTAATGTATAATTTCAATATAATAACAATAATTAAATGAAGTATATGTTACTAAATATATTATCAATGCATGTGTAGTTTTATATTGTATATATACCCCATTATATTAATGACATATTAATATAGGTTCAACCAATTTTTCCCGCTCTGAAGGCGCAAAATACGATTCACACCCAGCTTCTAAGGGAATAAAATATTACTTTTCAGAATATTACTCAACGACATGTATGCTCATTGAGTACTATTCTAATAAAATTCATCGCGATATATTTTGCTGTGCCAAATATTTGGTTAGGAAGGGGGCATAATGCTAAATAGTGATATAATGATCACTGTATGGAATTCCATAAAATATGACGAATTCCAAAAAAGATGTGAACATATGTTACTACCGTTTATGGTATGCCACTATTGTCATTCCATAGTTTAATACATATTTTCTATATTTAGTGCATCTTTTCATTATTCAGTTTTATATTTTCATTATTTTTACGTAACATTTACATGTTCTCTGTAAAAGATGCAATACCGCTTGAAAATAATTCATTGCTCTCTCAAAAAGCATCGAGTGAATCAATTATAAAATAATAAATCACGAAGAGTACTTGAATAATAACTCATGATAGCGTCAAATTATGAATAATTCTATTGCTTAAGCCAATTATCAATTGCCCTTATGTAATTATATAATTATATTTTTTGTGAGACTAATTATAGGCATAAAAGCAACCATGAGATACCTCACCGAGCCTCACATTCTCTGCACTTTCTAACAAACAAAACTTACACGACCCATGTAAAAATTTAAACTTTCCCACACGGAGCCTCAACAACTTTATAAATTGCGCCATACCACGCCAGAGTACCGAGCGCCAGATAGACAGATAGAGAACGGTAGAGAGAGAGAGAGAGAGAGAGAGAGAGAGAGTGGAACGGAGGGTGGGAGGGAGGGGGTCAGAAGATAACGCATCGCCCCTCGTGACAATGAAAACACCGTCAAACGCGCGCACAAAGGGCGAGAGGGCGGCGGGCACCCGACTCGGGGATTTAATAAGCCCGTAATGCCCGTCTCGCTATCCCTTCCCCTGCCCCTCCGCCGGTCGCTCCGGCAGCGCACAACGGCCCGAGACCGGTCGTGTTTACGATAATGATAATAACCGCGAGATTAACGCTAATAAAACTGGGCCAATTCTCCCCTCGGGCGGCGGGGCGAGAGGTTGAGGGAAATTTCGCCGACGGGCCGGCGACGCCCGCGGGGGACGCGTTCGCCGTTACGGCCGCGCGCGCGTACAATAAGCGCCACTGTATGTATACGGCACCGAGCTACGGGGCCGGCGGGACGGTAGGGCGGGGGCGAGGGAGGGGCGGGTGGCCGAGCAGGCGGACCGCGCGCCGATAGCGGTGAATTTTTATCGCCCAGGGCGTCCGCGGACCCTCGGTTGTCGGGGAATTTTGTCGAGAGGACGATGCCTTCTCGTTTTGCTCGCGAATAGTTATTTAGCTTGTTATTGCGGAGGGGCTGGAATCGACGGATAAACGCATTGCCCGTAACGATTTGCTATTTATCTGCTTGTTTATTTTCGAGAGCAGTTGTAATGCAAAATGCGACAATGACGTTACCGGTGCTTATTACGAACTCCGAATGAATTCTGCTGGCGCGACAGCCATGATTATGTTCTCAATGATTTTATAATAATGCACGTATTGTAAGAAAAAGAAACATTCGTGTTATTATCAGAATGAATTATTCAACTTAAGCATTAGAATATTCTTCATTTATTAACATCATCTTACATTCTCAATCAGTAATTACAACAAGTGCAGATAAAACCTTCCAATTACGAGACTTTGCGATTTGCTTTCGTACAATAGAAGCATTAACATTATCGTTAGTTCGTTTCATGGTTTTACAATTAACCCCAGTTCGATAACTTTCTCAAGTTTCTTAAGTCCGCAACTTAATATTCTTGGGTGCTGCCAGCGGAAGTTCATGCGATACGATTGAAAGTAGAAAATTTGCCACCAACTTATAATAAACTTGATCAGAATATCCATCTACTAAACCGAGTTATCGGAGTTCAATACTTGGCTATTGTACTCGATAATAATGCGAGTTAAAAAAAAAATTAAATTAAAAACGGTACGCAAATATTGTACATTCATTTCATGTCTGGAATTAAATCTGTCTTTTCGGTTTTTCTCCTCTCAGAAAATATCAGCTTGTCATTTAAAGCTTATTAATATCTGTTCCAAAATTCAGAGTAAATTTTTACTGGATGATAAATTACTTAAAACTTTTTTTCACAGTTCATTAAGTTAAAATCATAAATTTGAAAATATAATAGAGGTTATTACATTAATTATAATTTCTATATAATTAACGAGATTCAGGTTTGATCAACATCATAATATAGTAACAAGGATTATTATGGATTTAAATTGGTCTACACGAAAATATCATAGAATCGTCAATTATACGAAAATATAATATTACATAGAAGTAAAAAATAAATACAATAAAAGTACATAAAATAAAAAATGCTATTTTAATATATTCACGATTGTGTAGCACTTCAAGTTTTTTTCTCAGTAATCAAAATCTTAGGAGTTCGTACCAAAGACTCGTCAAAAATGATATAAATTTAATATCGATAACGAAAAAACGACGACATAGAAATCTCCTAGGGCAGCATACGATAAACAAACTTTATGCAAATCTATGCAATTCTCTCCCCTCCCTCCGCGCGTTCATCATCAAAGCACACTCGCCGCTTAGCTTTATTTGGAGCTAGACATGCTACCGTCACTGACCCTCCCACTCTACCCTCCTCGCGCTCTCTCGCGCTACTAATCCACCCCTCCCACGCCTCGGTTTTTGTCGTAATTTATGCAACAGATCAAAGAGCCGATTAATCGCTGGCGCGCGTGTGCGGGCTTTCGAGGGTGGAGGGAGCTATTTCCGAAGGATTAATTATGCGGTATTGTTTACGTCATTATATATATATATATATATATATATACGTATGTAGATATATATATATATATATATATATATATATATATATAATATGTATATATACATACGTGGCGCGTGAGACATTTTACGAACGTCCGTGGCGCTCGCGCATAATTTGTCATCGCGGCCCAGGCAGGTTTATTATTACGTTGTATATAATGCCGCGCCGCCCGCCGGTCCACCAGCGCCAGGTCGTGTACTGCTTGAAAAGTAATAAATATTATTATTTTCTTTTTGTGATCATTGGTGTTGCTGTTGTTGCTGTTGTTGTTGTTGTTGTTATTGTTGTTCTTGTTGCGATTCCTATCGACGTAGAGAGGGACCAAGAGAGAACGCAGAGCCGCGCACGCAGCCAATACTGTCCGGCTAGACGAGCATAATTAATTATCGTCGATTTCACGTGTGGGCCAGGTTGTTGGAACCTTCCCTCCCCCGCGTTCGTCCCTGACGGTATTAATGAATGTCTATTACCGGCGCTCTATCCGTATTACGATGAATAGTCAGGCTTTATTAGGAAGCGCTTAAATTTTCCACGGCTAGATCGAGGGAGAACAGCGTGTTGAAAATGCGTGGAAAGTGTTTCTTATTTTTTTTTATATTTCTTTCGCCTAATGGGATGCACTCACCAGCTGATCGGTCGATGGTGATAGATTAAAGATGGATAAATAGACAAATTCTTTATTAAATTAAGGGTGTGAGATGCTACATGTTTTAGCAATTATATATATTTGGAATTTCCTTCCAATAAGCAAAAATGTATATGTTGCTCTAAATCGTCTAATTAGAAATCCTAAAAGTCCTATAAAAGTTTTGGAAAATTTACATGTATTAACTTCAGTTACAATTATCAAAAAGTATACTAAATTTCCTTGAAATATTTTGTGAATTCTTCTACATTTGTTACTACATTATGAGTACAAAGGGAAGATCAAAAAGCTTTTTGCAAAATCATTGTTAAACTCCTATAATCCGATTCATAAGTAAAGAAACGCCCTTAAAGCATGAAAGGGGACTGCAAACAGTACAAAGAATGCATCACATACACGAATGTTCCGGGAGGGAGAAGAAAACTTATTGCATGGTGGTATACATCCACGGGTTATAAACACGCGTCATTCTGGCCAGCTATATTCTTCCTTAAACCCTAATTACGTCCTTCTACGTTAACCCGCGCACTCGTGCTTGTTTGCTGTTTCTCTTTTTTTTATTCGCTGAGCACGCACAATAGTAAAAGAATTGGACGCTCGCTTCTCTCCACTTCTTTTTTTTCTCTTTGCGCGCGCTGCTGCTGTCGGCCGTTCACATAGTCGCAGGGGAAGATTGGGTCGGGCGGCGAGGGTGTCGGTAAGCTCGATCGGGGCACTCGTGCTCTGGCTCGCCGATCGAGCTTGGCGATTAAGCACTCGAATGAGGGGGAGAGACGGCGGCGAAGGAAGTGTAAGACAAGACTTGAATAATTTTTCTTTCGAAGACTTATTTCATTGTTTTCCATTTGTGCGATAAGACTAATTAATGAAATTATTGAACGCGATCATCTACAATTCGTGATAATAGTGGAACAATTGCTACTTTTATTCTTCACGTGATTAAGAATGCTTATACGTAGAAAGTTGTATTATTTAATAGAAGAAAAGTCTCATTTATTATTGAATTGGAAGCGATCGTTTTTAATTTAGATTATGTCATCTCAAATTCAAGTGGAGGGCATATAAGTAAATTATGTTTATTAACATTTTCAAGATGTAACTATATATATATATATATATATATATATATATATATATATATATATATATATAGCATAAGATCGAGTAATTTTATATAAAATAAGTGAAAATTCATACAATCATCGACGTTCAAACAAATAATTCAGAATTAAATAAATTTTTTATCGCCAATCAAATATTGCATTGAGTATTACATGTGCAAGGAAATTCACATCGACTTTGTTGATCCATAACTTACTCGCCTACAGAGGATACATAACGGAACGAATGAAACTGTTCAAGTCGGCCAAGCCAGCTCGATGATGATTTCGTATAGCCAATCGCATTTAATGTGCCAACTTTTCCTTTTGCCGAACAATAGACAGCCAGGATCGTCTACTTTGATCAGCCAAGAATTCGGCGACTGCGAAGGGGCCCAAGTCTCTTAAACATGCTATATTCTCTCTGTAAAAATTTCCTCCCTCTCTCTTATACTCTATAGCACTTATTTACATAACTATTCTATCTTTCACTTTCTCTCATTCCCCACTGTCTCTCTCTCTCCTTCCGCACAAACGGTCGAGTGCAACGTAAACTGGAAAACGTAATCGCAGAGTGCTCCCATGCCAGTCCTCGTTCTCTCTCCCTCTCTCTCTCTCTCTCTCTCTCTCTCTCCCTCTCTCTCCCTCTCTATCTCTCGCTGCCTGTGCATGTTTGTACCGAATATAGTATGGGAGAGGTGTGAGGGGTTCCTGCAAGCGCGCGATGCTCAATCCCGCGGCACGCCCGCGACGAGGAGCGGTAAATCTCCGCCGAGTCTGTTATTCTGGCAAACTTGCCCGAGCGTGCTTCGTTGCCGCGAGCCACTCGAAACCTCCCCTCAGGGGGGCGAGAGGATGTTGTTTCGCCAACTGAAGAGCCGCGCGACTGCCTCTTTCGCCTTGGCTTTTTTTTCTCCTATGTTTCGTACAGGGAAATACAAAATAGTCTGCTTTTCTTAAACAAACGGCAGCAGGTGGATTAGCATGTATTAGGAGAAGTTCAACCATATTTTATCAGTTTTTTAATACGTATTTAGTCAAATATGTATTAATATTGAAAATATACTAAAATTCTAAGTAGATAGAAAAACTTCAAGTACAAAAAATTATAAAGACTGTAATGTAAAGGAATAAGCGGAATGTAAGACCTTGGATACGAATAATAGTATAACTTAAACAATGGAAGAAATAAAAATCACCGAATGGCTAATTTGAAGAACAGAAACGGAACAAGTTGAATAGAAAGAACAAAGCTTGTATTTTCAGTTTCTTCATAATCTATCAATTTACAAATGTTCACTTTGTAACAAATTGAGTCTAACAGGCAGAGAAACAGAGACAAAATATTATTTATATGGAATAAATATTATTACTTCTATTGTTCTTATACATTGAGTCTTATTCTTTTTCATGCCTATTCCAATACATGAATGACAATGAAAATTCATGCTTTAAATATAACTAAGTGTAGATGCGATGGATGTTGAATATGGATGATTACACTATATGGTGTGTCATGCTATTTGAAGAATACTCAGTACACGTTTTTAAACTTTTTTTGTATACATGTATATTCGTGTATTTTAAGCATACACAGGGTAATTGATTATTTACGGGTGTTGCCTATTATTTGCAAACACTAAATCAATCACTGCGTAACTGTTACGTCTAGACCAAGTATGTTCAAAACCAGAGGAGAGAGATTCAGTCTTCACAGTACATCACTTCTTTGTAAATTTTATTTAAGGGGCCGTTTCAATAGACCATATGTTGTCTATGGAATTATTAAAATTTACTTATTACGAAAGAGTCAACAATAATCACTAAGTCTATGATAAGCATATAAACTAAAATATTTCATTGGGGTTTTCAGAGCACATCGAGTTTAGTTGTTATGTCTTGTATTCAACATTACATTCGATGCAAATCTACACATTTTTCTTGAACAATTTCTATATGAATTTAAGAGAAAAACATGTTTTTTATACATTTATTTTTCCGGAACTCAAACTACATATCTTGGACTCGGTCAGTTTTAAGTGATCTCGTGCCGTGTGCATCATAGCAGAACAATATTAAAACTTCTAGAAAACATCTCAAATCTTCTAAACAAATATCTGCGGAATACACCGATAAACAGAATACTATGACTAACGACTAGTAGTACTAATGACTATTAGTCTTTACCGATCCTTCTATTAAGATGCAACGGATGTTATTTTCGAGTTCTGTTCCTTCTTTTCCCCTTTTCTTTTATGGATGGATTTCGACCTCCTTATAAACTTTATAGATATAACCTAGATATTACCATTTATGTCCTTGATTCAGCCTGGCACATTGATATCGCTTTTCTGTTAACTGGGAAAAACAATCACGACATTCTTAATGGTTTAACAAGTTTAAGTAACAATTTCTATACGTTTGTAGTAGTTCTTGTTTAGTCGAAGAACTTTCGCCATTATTATTCAGTTCTTCAAACTTATGTACAATATGATAATTTTTATATTTGTAATTTTTGACATAATACCTCTGCTTACTGCAGTTAACTGTAACTTCGACTTGCCAACTGAGCTTGAACTTTAATAGCCTTTTTCCCCGATGATGTTTTTGCCGAGGTCGAGTGGGACAATACATCAAGCAAATACACGATCGTACTGCAGACGGTAACGTAAATAGCGACATTGAAGGAGTTCTAAACCTTTTTCGATCACATTGTCCTTGCATGATGTCCCACTTATTATTATCAATACTTATTTTATATTAAAAGCTTTATCGTTCGTATACATTAGTAAAATAACTTCCACTGACTCTGACAACGTCTAGGACGTCCCTGATATTTTTAATCGGTTGAACAATCAGCTAAATTATCTTTGATAAGATAATGATGTAATTATAAAAATAAGAAAATTAAATTGAAAATCCATATATGAAAATATTTTTGTTGTTGTACCTAAAAGTGAAAATTAATAATTCTACTGTTATTTAGCTATTTAAATACCTTTTTTATAAAATAGAAAAATTTTCAGGTTGAGCGATATGATTACAACGTTCGATGATCCACAGGATCTTTTGAAATTTTAAAAATATCAGTAGTTTATATCAATATTATGCCAGACAAGTTTTCACAAAAAGACCAAAGAAAAATCCAACAATCGTCGAATTGCAAATTGCTATTGTTAATACCGGTGTGGTTCTCCTTTCCACTTTTTTCCCTCACAAATGAATAAATCTTGTATTTTCACGCATCGCATAACAGGAGCGGCGCGCGAGCGGTGCGTGCGCATTTAACGCGATTGTATTTCCCTATACTTGTTATTTAGATTGAAGGGGCGTGTAACGCGGGAAAAAGGCAGAGCTTGTTTGATCCGGGACTGAATAATGGAAGGTAAATGCGGCTGAGCGTTAAAACACTCCAAAAAGGGGATTCTCATCCGAGAGCCCGGCCGTTGGCGGCATAATTTCACCACGGTGTGTAATTTGCGTAGGCAGACTTTGCGCGTACGTACGCGCATGCCATTGAGTCTATGACACTTGCCCATTGTAAATTGAATTGCATTATCCACTTAATTTACATGGGAGCTACTGTCGACGACCGGTCGAGCATTATTGGGAAAAGGCTTGTCACTGACTATGACCAACCTATATTAAAACAATACAATAGTACATCGTATATGTGCGCGGTCGGCCGTGAGTAATTATAGGAATTCTCGGTTCCATTTGCAAAATGAAAGTTTCGATTATTACTCTTCAAGGCATTGCCGTTACCATTTGTCCGTTTTTGTCAAGCTGCTTTTGTGCATTTCATTGGTTTTTTTTTTAAATGAAAGATAGAGGTGACAATGAAATTCAAGATGGGAGTGAGGATGGATGGCAATAATAAGAACAATGGATAGTTAAAAATGTAATTTTATATAATTTGAACAACTAATGACTTTTTTAAATAAAATTTCTGCATGAGAATATTTTCTATAAATTAAAGAGGACAGCTATAGCGAATATATATATATATATATATATATATATATATATATATATATATATTATTTAAATCAACAATGCTGATAAATAAGTATAAGACTCTGAATAGGTAAATAGAGAATCAAGTTTGAAATCCAGCTTGATGAGGAAAAGGAGAGTTAAGAACCGTAGGAAGCTTTGGAACAAAAGGGACTAGGAGCGAGCGAGAGAAAAGTAGAAAAGAAAGGTGAACGAAGACGAAAGGTGGATTTCTCCCTTTCTGAACAACCTGTGGAATTTCTCGGCTCCCCGTTTATTTGAAAACTCGTTTTCGCGAGCTCGTGACTTTTCTCTCCTTGTCCCTCCTATCCCACTTCCTTCCTCTCTTTTTCTCTATTTCGCACCACTGATGAAACTAAGAAAGAGAGGCAAAGCCGTCCGTCCGAGTATATACGTGTATATGTATATATATATATACATTTGAGGGGAGTTCGCGGGGATCGACTCCGCGACGAGTTGGTGTTTGCGGCGCGCGTATAAACAAGCGCCCTTTCCAGAGCTTCTTTGCACCCCCCCGTCCGCTTTGTACCCCTCCTCACCGTCCAGCTGCGTTGCCGCCGTCGTTGCCACGGAGAAATGTAATATGTATTACGTCTCGCCCAGCCGCCGTACAACCGGTCCTCCTCTCCTCTCTTTCCCCTTCCGCTCTCCTGCCTTCCCATGCCACCCACACCATTGCCAGGTCGCCCGCCGCGCCGCGCCGCGTCGCGTAAACAGCGAGAGAGCTCGGAAGTAGCTCCGGTCCGCCGTGGAGGAGCAGCGCCAGGAAAAATAAATTGCGAAATAAAATACAGTCAGATGAGAGGTGGTCTCGCGGAGGGGAGGAAGGGGGTGAGGGCGATGAAACCGGAATCCTGAAACTCGAGAGATGCCTTCGTTCTTGTTGTCGTTGTTGTTGCTGCTGCTGCTGCTCCTGCTACCCCGTGACGCCCCTTTCGTGCCCTGCTGCGCTTGTCTGCGCCCCCCCCCTTCCTGGTTCCACTCAGTTCTCCTACCGCTCCGAGCGTATTTTCGCGCTTTCTTTCTCTAGCATCGCCGTGCTCCTGCTCATTTGCCTTTGTTAAATAAGCACGCGCGCACATCGTGTATCTCGTATAGTTCGTTCTAATACCGTATTTATGCTCAATTTATCAAGGCTGAGAGTGTCCCGATCTGGATGAATTTTTGTTTCCTCTCTCAGTCTCTCTCTCTCTCTCTCTCTCTCTCTCTCTCTCTCTCTCTCTCCCTCCCACTCTCTCTGACGACGCTTTTTCCTTTGACATATAAGCATTTATATGGACCTCATTACTGACATCAGCAGACTAAATTTGTGTCTTAGGACAAAAAAGAAATTGGAAAAAAGAATTGGAGCCTTCGTGCTAAATGTATATCGATGCATCGAAAGCTTGCATTGGGTTGGGTAAAAGGCCATTCGTTTTATTATTCATTTTAGTATTGGTATTGATTTACAAGTCGTTACAAATTTATGCGAATAAAATTTTTAGAGAGTGTGTAAAACAGCAATGGTAAAATTATTGCTGTCTTATACATTCAGATATGAGATACTTGCGAGATACTGCTAAGCAATAAAAGACATTAGGGTATACGAGTTTAAGTGCTACAAATAAATCCTTCACATTTTGTTAAAATAATGTTTTATCTAAATAAATTGAAACTACAATGGCTACTTTCAACTCTAAGCAGATATGAATAATCAATAGTTGAACCTATAAAATTCTATTGTGACTAATAATTATTGTAAACGTTTGCTGTGCTATTAGTATGGAAGATATCTCAAACTAAGATATATTATCATAGATCTATACTTAACTACGGACCTATTAATTATAGAAAATTGAGATAAGTTAAAAATGAATGAAATCTAAATTTAAAATAAGAAACTTCATCTGCTTTATTAATACATTATTAAAGATTGAAGAATATACACTACTTTCTTACCCATGTATCCAGCAAAAGTCTGAAAGTCATTATATTAGTATAATATATTATAGTATAAAGACCGATAAAAATATTGATTAATTAAATTTTTTTAGTTTCATTCTATTACAATTCTTTATTCTATATATCGTGAATTCTGTAATTTCTTGGCCGTATTATTTTAAGCGCCAATCGATGATTAAAGTAATTTATCGGACTTTCATATAGAAATCGCAAACGGAACAACAAATACAAGGGGGGGGGTGATTCGAGCCGAAATTCGCGGACGTGTTTCGGCTTAATAGCTTTGAAGATAAATACCGCACAAAAACTTCGGTGTCAAATACAGCGCTCAAGGAGCTACCAATTTGGCTCGGTATCAAGTTTCAAAGTCAAATATTATGAGAGCCACTTCTTCTGCTGTTATTGGACGTCATTTGAGGTTTTTTTTCCGAAAGTTTCAAAGAAACATTTGGCCCCGGTACACCGAAACACAACTTTTTCAAAGTTCGCTGGCCCATCCCGCGTTCAATATAACGGCATCGCGTACGAAGTTAACTTTTTTTTCCAACGCTGCTTTCATCTGGAGTAAAAGCAATTTCTTCGACATAACCGTCGCATTAGACTTCTAAATTTTCGATACCCTTAATGCAGAATATTTACTACTATTATTTTTTTTTTAATACAAGGAATCACTCTCACATGTATATGGATAGCTACTCGCCTGCAAATAAGCACATTTCCAGCGTTGTAAATTAGCCGGATCGGCGCTTGGCACAGCCTCGTGCTGTGCGGATAAACACCGCGCGATACGTCAACAGGATACTTCTAGGATTTGATCTCTTTCATTCGTGTAACAATATTCAATAGTGTAGTGACTGGAAAAGAAGATATGATCCTATTTGTTTAATCAAGAACTATTCAAAGTCAAAAAAGAGACATAAATCGAGATCTATACTATTTAGTGTTTATATACAGAAAAAGTGAAATAAAATAATTTGTTTAGCATAACGAATGTTTAAAAACCTTTGATTAAAGCTTGAAAATGAATAGATTTTGTATTTAAAATAGTATTTTTTTTCTCAAAAAGAACTAGAGTTTTTTATGGAACAATCTTCAAATTCATAATAGCAATTAATGCAGCTTACATTAGAAACTGAAAGTTACATTATAAATTATCTTCATAATGGACGGTAAATATTTCTATGAATTTCTCCTCGATGAAATTCAATGTTATTCAGCTTAATGATAAATTTAATTTCTTTTAAATATTTCCTTTGTTTTCATTCTTTATTAGCTATTAAAACAATATAATTATTGAAGTTTATTGGAAACAAAAGTACTTAATGAAATCTCCCAGCATTGTTCGTTGTTTACAATGGATTAATTTTTAAGAGAAATAAACTCAAACCCGTTGCCATTTCCAATTTCCATTGCCCGTCTGAGGAAAATTGCCCCATTGATCTCGGGTAGCAATAATAGTTGTTATAAGAATTATTATCATTCTTATTCTGATTCTTATTATTCTTATTCTTATTATTATTAGTATTATTATTATTATTTTAAGGCTTTTAATCAGCCGATAATTAATTCCTGTCCCGGTCGCTGATTGTGTCGTGAAGCCTCATCGGGAGCAATTGTGCTACAACTATATATCTACGTTGTATTACTTCAGAACAAAATGAAGATCGTCGAGGATGATGGATACCAGGGAACGACCAAGAATTTCAATATTACAACTGAATCCGTTGTTTTGGCCACCAGTTCGGTCCGATAATCTTGCAGAGCAACAGAAACTATTTTTACCGGACATTTCCTCTTCGAGGACAACAGACCAGTATTAAGACAAGACCGTATGAAAAAAGGCTAACTGCCAAGGTCAACATGCGAGGTAGAAGAATATTATTAAAGATATTGATGAGGTACATAAACAATCTGGATCAAGCATGTACATTGTATTATTGAAAACCCGTAATGCATTATGAACTTACAATATAAATGACGATCGATAACGCGATAGTTATTTAATAAATTAATTAAATACAGTTATAGAGCGGGATATATTGCTTGGATATGGAAAAATATTTCTACCGGTGTTATAGATGTAAAAAATTACTTTTCGATTTTATTTTATAAATTTTTTTGTATGATCAACCATTTCTTTCCCAACTTTAGCCTTAAACATAAAAGAATTATGACTTACAAAGGCCAAAGACTAAATAGAAGAGTATGTTTGTTTTTTGTTCGTTTGTTGGCTTTTTGGATTGTACGTAATGGATTCCTTTCAAATGAATATTTTAAACGGAAGCATCATAATATGAAAGCGTAGATGCACTTAACCAAGATGAATCCATAAGGACTTATTTATGTATAAATCAATAGATGAAAAAGTAGCTTAAAATCAGAAGTACCAGTTTAATAGTAAAATCTTTCAAATAAAGTTTTAGAATTTTTATTTCATCTACTTGTTAGTGTAATTTATTAAAAGATTTTTCTTTCAATTGCAATTGTTTTGGCATGATAAAATATTATTTATTTAAATATTTCCTTAGTGTTCCGAATAAGTTCGTGTACTGTTTTAAGAAATGACTGGGTAATTTTTAAAATCAAAATCAATACTTTCTTGATACGAACAAGACGATACATTAATTTAAAATACTTCACTAATTCAAAGACAATATTTGAATAAATCTTGTCTTACCTTGGCATTGGTGAAGCACTAAAGCAAATTAATCCATTATTATAAGCTGAGCGCCTCCTTTGTGCTCTGTATTGAAGACAATATATTAATTACGTTAAAATTTTGAGAAAAAGTCGCTTGCCAATAACTTATATAAGAGCCTCATATCGATTTATAATTTCGCTTGATTGTACCCAGGGATTAGCCTCGGCCGCAGGGCAGTGACTCTATTGAATTATTCATGGATGTAAATTGCCAATTGATTTCCAATATTTAGAGTTTGCATAATGATATCCGTAATTATTCATTAATAACTTGTAAATGCGCTTTATTTAATAAAATTTCGAACTTTGTAATATACCAAAAGAAAAAGAGTCCATTATAGGTCGTCAAAGTATACCGCAGTTTCATTATAGTACAAATCTCCTTTTGAGCAGATTCGAATATAATTTGTGCCACCCCGGTTGATATCCTAGTTATACTTTCTTTGCAAACCTGATAAGATACTTTTTGTTCCATTTTTTCCTTTTGGCATCTTAATTAATAATTAATATCAAAATTTTATAAATCAGCATAGATCAAGGGAAGCAGACTTTGAATTATGAAGGTTGGATACGTAACCAACGTATATTATACGCCCGCGATATTTCTTCGATGTAACATTATAGTGCCGCGCTTCGTAAGCTCGGGAGCGTATGCGCACGCAATTTAGGCAACGCCGACGAAGTTTGCAACTGGGACGGACGTGCCGCGACAGCGTAACTCGCCGAAACTATACGCTATGCGGCCGTGTCTGGTAATAAACAATCGTACTAATGGATACAGACACGACGCACATTGTCACAGTCAGGGAATGCAAAACCGTCGGATTGCTTTTATTAGCGTCTTGGCCCGTCTAATGTAGACTATGAGCTGTGTATGTGAGATTTGTTACGGTATACCGTATGATCTACCGATAGAAATTCTCAGGAGATGATTATAAATTAGTAATCAGTATCGCAATTTTAATTGTAGTGTAAAAAGTCATAAAAGTCAATTGTGAAAAATGTTCTTTTTAAATAACATTGCATCTGCGCAACTATGATCATATAGATTTTATTAACATACATAAAAGTTAACAAAAGGCATAAGTAAATGATTAGTTAGATAAATAGAAATCTGTCGTCGTGCAGTACAATAAAGAATTGACAAATAATCGATAAATTTTTGATATAATATTAAGTTTTGCTAGCCTAGGTATGATCGAGAACAATGAAAAACTCTTTGCCTCGTGATAATACATGAAATAAATTTGATCTAGCATCCAGTATAATAAACTATAATACGAATATCAGTATATTTAGTTTTTTTATGGTTTTTAAAATCATGTTTTTCAGTCTACTTTTTTATTTATATCCAATTTTGGCAATTTTGAGTGTACAAAGAAATTTTTCTCTATAAAACACGATTTACTTAATTTATAGTGTGGTTATATATCAGACATGTAAGGAAATAGTGTTTATCTGAATACGCGATCCCAAGTCAGGAGTAAAGAAAAAGAAAATGGCATTTTAATTTTCGAATAATCTATCTAGAGTAGATACTAAAATATAAGAAAAAAGCTTCTTTAGACAATAAAAATTTCAAAAAATAAATTACTTATTATGGGAAAACTAGGTGTCTACAGAACATATGTGACAAATTTTTGCATGGTCGATTAAACGTTCTTTTGGCCGTAATTCTACTATTTCGATAAAAATGGTATTTGAAGAAAAACTGTAATGAAAGTTTATAAATGAATCGAGCGATATGATTTATCGATGGTTATTTGTCAATTCTATATCCTACGGTACAGTAGAAGATGCCCAGTCCTCTAACTCTTTAAAGTCATGACATCATCATGTTTAAAGCCAGACAGTATCAGCTTATTCTGCTTGTTCAATATGTCATTAAGGCAGATCAAAGAGTATGCTTCCACGCCTTGCAATGTACTGTTAACAGGATTTTTTTCAATTCTGCCTTACGTGAAAAATATGTTGCAAGTTTTTAAAAATTGCCATTAATCAAATACCGTCGTATCTTATTGGGACGTTCGGGGAGGGTCGCCATAATCATTCGTAACGTCTGCTCTCAAATTCAGACGAGTCAGATAGACCTTCAAACAAAAGACACTTCTATCTCATGTAATATCAGGAGGATTCCTCAATAGCGAGGGCCACCGATGAATTCCCATCACTTGCTATCTTCTACCCTTGTAACTATGTCACGACATCGAAATGTGGATAGTCCCTTTAGAATCACATTTTATTTCAGTTATATAAATAATTTGTGAAGAAAAGAATGTAAATTTTATTAAGAAATCAAAGTATAATAGACCTTAACGATTTTTTAAATTTATTAAAATCTTCGAGGTAAGTCACACTAACATTTTTTTAAGTGCTATATCTAACGTATCATATACGCTATATATAAAATGTATTATCCATTCTAGAACAATATTTATTATATTTTCTTAAATCGATTAGTACTATAAACAATTAACATCATCGGAATTAATTAATTATACCGATCTACCAAAGGAATTGTATAAATTTTTTCTGTTAAATTTTTTTTCAAATTCTCAGCTAACCGACATGAAAAAAAAAAAACAAAAACGGTCTATTGCAAAGTTAAATAGGATAAAAAGTTCCGGATATGAGCGCATTAAAAGCACCTAATTATATTCTCTCCTCCCTTTCCCTTCTTATCTATAGCGGAAATTAGAAAAATTTCGTGCATCACCCCGCGTCGTCCCTTATCTGTCAGACGAGACGTTACAGGAACCAGTTGAGCAGATCTTCTCGAGGCTAATCTGCGCTTTGAAAGCTGTCGTTGCGCTACAAACAATCGCCGAGGAGGCAGAAAACATCGGATGTTCGGCTGCAGGCCCTCCCCGGAGCTGATATTACATTGCGTTGGCTGCACCGAGGCATTAAACGCACCGTACTTTCCTTCGCTCCAGCCCTTTAATTCCTCCGATTCTTTCATTACACACGTCTTCTCGTCGCTCTTCTCTCTGCAAGCCCCGTGGCCGAAGATGCGCCGTCTCCTGTTTACTGGTCTCAGGCACATCCCGTTTCTCGCCCCTCCACCGCCGACCGGATTTTCTTTTATTTCCTTGGCTGGGCCCTTCACTCCTCTATCTATATCTCTCCCGTCCTTTTCTCATTTTTTTCGCTCTCCTCGCGAAGCTCGGCTAATCGCATTAGGAAACGCGCGCTGCACTCCTTTACGTGAAGCGGGGAGGGAACACGCGCACATGCCCTCTCTCTCTCTCTCTCTCTCTCTCTCTCTCATACTCTGTCTTAGACTCCGCAGGAGATAAAAAGCCACTTTACAATTTGCTAGGAGGCGAAGACAAAGGTGGGGAAAGGAAGAATGGGTAGGCATAAACTTCCCGCAAAGGCGAATCCTCGCGGCTGTGCTCTCCCCCGTTCTCTCTCTCTCTCTCTCTCTCTCTCTCTCTCTCTTTCTCATTCTCTTCCTCCTACTGTACCACTACATCCAGAGCGCAGCTTATGAGCACCCTCTCTTATCTACCACTTCTTTAAAGGCGATGGTAAATAAAGGCAGGAGACACAGGGAGTCTGCCCCCTCTCTCTCTCTCTCTCTCCCTCTCTCTCCCTCTCTCCCCCTCTCTCTCTTTCTTTCTCAGAGCAACCCAAATCCTTATTGGGATGATAAAGCCCCGAGTTATTGTCGGGGGATGCGAACGGGATGGCGGCGGTCTGCTTTTGTGACGCCTCGTGCGGCGCGGTCTCGTGTTCTTTTTACGTCCCTCTGTGTTTACGGGCGGTAATGGGACGCACGCCAGCGAGATCGTAGAGGGAGGTGAATTTTATTCTGGAAATTGTAATGCGCGCGCGCTGCGCCGTTTTCACAGGACCAGAGGAGAGAGAAAGGGGGAGAACATTCAGATCCGTCTGATAAATATTTCTAGGAAAATTTTTCTAGGTAAAAGTAGAAAAATTTCGAGTGCTACTTATGGAAAATTAATAACTTTTTTAATCTCATTTAACAAAATATTATCGAAGATACGATATTTATCACTATTGTATAAATTTGGTCGATGTAATGTAAATGTAGCGATCAATAACGATGTATAGAAGACGCGTATTTTATACTATGCAAGTTTCATAAAGCTAAAACTTCTAAATAGCAAATTCACTGCAAAATTCATATTATAACTTAAGCACATGTATAGAAAATATACCTGAATAAGTTGAGAGTGGATGTGCGAATATACTAAATTACTATTACTACTAAACTTTGCATCGGAGCATATAATGATTGCCGAGTTAAAAGCTAATCTTTAATTTAACACTTTCTTATACGTATATGTTAAGTCGCCTTCATTGTCATATACTTGTACATATTATCACTCAATGGTCTAATTACTATATGTCATCTGCAGAAATACTAGAATTAATTTGTATATGCATATGTAGCGAGAGAGAGAGAGAGAGAGAGAGAGAGAGAGAGAGAGAGAGAGAGAGACAGAGAGACAAAGCGACAATAAGTAAAAATCTTTGAAATCTTTTTTCTACTTTTTAAAATTGAAACAGGAAACAGAAAGAAAGCTTTCGAGTATAAAAAAGTTTCATCTCTTTTTTTCCTGCACGCGTATCTGGAGAAAAACTTACACCCTCAAAGTAAAAGTTAAATAAAAGGCAGCTGCAATCTACTATTATCGTTTGTACTTTTATTCTAATTTTATGAATGAAACTTTGAAATAAATTTTTTATATTTCCTCGAGGTGTTCTTCAAATATTTGAATATATATTTTGATCCGAAGTAATTCCCTCTGGTGCGCTAACATTTGCTAAACTTCATAATGAAAACCTTCAATAATTTAGTACGCGTTTAACTGATTAGAAATTTACTTTTATCAGTTACAAGAATAAACAATAAAATTGATTAAATCAAATTATTTATGAATAACCTCCAGTGAGCAATTTCGGGACGGATAAAATATCCCTCTCAGAAAAAAAGAAAACGAAATGTAATTTTGAATTACTGGCTAGGAATGCGTTGAAAAGATTTTTTTTTCTTCACTCTGGAATTCCGGACACTTTTTCGCTTGCTGTGCCCGCTTCGTCCATGGTCCGTCGGAGCTGGTTGGAATTTTCTACAGAAATCTCGCATAATTCAAAATGCGCTTGTCAGTGCTCTTTTTTTCAGTTTCTCGGCACGAAAATGTGGACACACGTGTGCGAGTATGCGATTACATTTTTGTACACTGTATTAAAAAAAATCCTACTAAAACAGAATGCTCATGCCGGTAAATGCCCTCTAGCTTACATAATTACTCATTTTCGTTATCCGTGAATTTAAAATAAAGTGGAAGGGGGCAACGAGCCTTTCATACATACGCGAGTGAGAGGGGGGAGGCGTAATCTCAAGACGTCCGCTAATTACCTCCATTGCCCCAAAAGAGGACGAGAAGGAGGAGGAGGAGCAGGAGGACGAAGAACTCTCGGAAAAGCTTCGAGTTAAGAGTGTGGAACAAGGGGCCGGGAAGGGGAGAAAAGAGCAGCAACGCGGGCGGTGCACCGGAAAACCGAGGACGTGCCGCAAGCGCCGACGACGCGTTCGAGGCCGAGGGAAATTAAGCAATTAGTAACTTCGCGCTCGCTCGCTCGCGCCTCCCTCCGGCCTTCCATATAGCTGTGGCGTGGGCGTCGCGACGTTTGATTATGTTTCCTCTCGACCCTCTCTCTCTCTTTCTCTTTCTCTCTCTCTCTCTCTCTCTCTCTCTCTCTCTCTCTCACATAGACCGTCTTGTTTATATACACGCGAGAATTTGGGAGTCGCGAGGCTTCTCCCCCATTCTTTTCCCTAATTAGAATTTCAAATCCATGTCCTCCTCGACGACAATTAAATCTAGCAAATGTGCCGATATTCACATGTCTCTGATCTTTTTCCCAGATGCTCCTTTCCCTCTACGCCTATTGATTGGAACTATGGAAGCTCGAGATTCGCCAGCGGCACCTTTCTTAATAGCCTAATGCTCGATTTAAAGGCGGTAATGGAGCGGTGTTATGGTGAACTTTTGTTGCTGTAGAAGATTTAAAGTAAATAATTCTGCAGGAATAATAGGTCGGTTCAGAAGATTTTTTTATTATACTGATTGATGCTGTTTTTACCAATTTGTAGAGACTCCTCAGACATTCTGAGCAACTTGAAGTAGGTTGCTCTTAACCTAGTACTCAAAATTTAAAAAAAATTTAAGGATCTTTAATTACTGTTAAATCATATTATCGCGTATGTTATGTGTTTCAGTTCAATTCTGCAAAAAGCTAAAATAATCCAGAATAAAGTTAGAAAATATGAAAACATAATTTTGAATACAACTAGTTTTATTAACCTCTAATATAGATATTTTATTGAAATATTATATGCTTAAGCTCATATAAAATTATAATAATAATTAATTGATGTGATATAGACGAGTCTTTCTCTAGTTTCTGAGAATGCAAAATTGATAATTTCAAGAGCTTCTGTTCAATAATCAAGCGCAGCAATTCAGATGATTCGATGGTTATTTGGATCGTAATAGCGTACTTACTTTAATGTGAATTTTTGAAATCGACAAAGTAAAGCGTTTATTTTTAGAATTTCATATAAGAGCTAATTAAATACAGGCATAGATAGTGTTTACTTGCTTTCAAAACAATTAGAAGTCTATATTTATTCTTTAAAACAATCAGAAGTCTATATTTATCTATCCTCGTTCACGTCTTCAACTTGCAAATCCTCAAACTTTCAAAATCCCAGTAATCCTCGGACTATTCTTGCCAACTGCTTGTAATTTATATTGATTATTTCTCTAACGACTGTAAGTCCAACTACTGCTCGAGTTCCTTCCAACCATATCATTTCATTAAATCCCCATTAACGCCCTCGGCAGGTTTAGTCCAACGCTCCACATCGCCGCCCTCGATACGCATAGAAATCGATTCGTGGCCTTTTGCATAAAGCGTCTAACTGGAATTTCAATTCTTCCCACCTAGCTCCGCAGCCTCTTATCGAGTTTCATGGAAATTTCCCGTACCATTAGACGTAATATTTAGCAGAACATCGCACCTTTAACGACGATTTCTTACGCTTTGTCGATTATGTTTTACTTAGTATATTCCGAGCGGACGTCCAGCCGTTTCCACGACCCGTGGAGCTGTTCTCTGTTTATTTTATCCGGCCCCTGCTCGATGGGCACTGGACGGACATATTAACGCGAGTTGGTCCGCGTGTAGAGGATTGTCGTCGCTCGCACGCGCAGGCGGCGGGCGCTCGATCCATTAACTGTCGAAGAGCGCGAACAGACGGAGCCGTCGCCACGGGACGTGACGATCCGAGAAATGCCGGCCGTCGAGTGTCATCGTGCCGCCTCGTTCCGCGGGGGCGCGTTAATACGGGCTTTATGCCCATGTATTTTTACCCCCCCCCCCCACGCCACTATCCCACTCTCAAGAGTTTGCCGGGTGCTCGAAAGAGCGCTCTGCGCCCGTTCATTCGCCAATCGGCGCAAGGCGTGAGATAAAAAGCAGCCGTGACGCGATGAAGTTTTTCTCCAGCTAATGGAGGTCTGGATGCAATTGACGAAGAAGCACTTGGAATAGATTTATATTGACGGAAAAAAAATCCTTTATACCATATATATCTCCAAATTCACTAAGAACATTATAATGTTTTCGTGAAAACCGAAAATTTAAATAGGACGGCGAAAAGGTTTTTTAATTGTAATGAATACATTGGTAATATAAAAAATATAATTATGTAATAATAAATAAAATTATATCAAATTTAAATGAATATTTGTTTTTACAATTATTCAATTATACTTAGAATTGCTAGTATAATAATATTATTAAAGATAATAATATAATTGGAACAGAAAAATTTAAATATGAATATTCATAACCTTGTAAATCAAATCAATATCTGTTGATTTGTAAAATGTTAGCGAACCTGCTAACCTATGAGTTAAGTCATCTGTCAGAATTTCTTAGAAATAATGTTTAATAGAATTGATGCCTATATTAAGACCATACAAATGATTCATAATATTAATAATAATTAACTATTAATAATAAACAATAAGTACTATTAGACTTGTAAATTGTAACTGATTTTTATGTATTTTTCTAGAAGTTCCATATAATATGCATATAGAAGTATCTGTGAAACTTTAATTATATTAACATATCCTTAATAAATATTAAAAAGAGGAGTAGTCCTAAGCGCTAGATTTCAGCAAAATCAAGCGATACAGTTTCTACAGTAGAGATATGCCTCGATACATGTACAGACGGTGTTCTAGTCGTCAGGTAAGAAGTAATCAAATTAAATAGAGTGCCTCTTACTCCAAAGTTCGAAAGTTTTAACAATAACAGGCGATTATTAACCAACTCAAAAGCCTTTACAAAGTCACTGGAAAGCGCCTCCACCTTATGTTTCTGCTCAAAGGACGAGAAAACATAAAAGTTCGAAAGAGAAAAATTTGCAAAATGAACTGTATTTTTCTTTGTTCTTCAATAAAAGAAATCTTTGATAAGTATAGAGAGCTCGCTTGGTATTCAGAATAACCTGGATTCATTTTTATAAAATGAATTACAAATTCAACAAGAAATATGCAGCCAAATGAGTTATTCATCGCACTGCATTGCGTAAACGTCAATTGTTAGCCTCTCGAATGGCCTATAAATAAAAAAATATAGTATTATATCAATATAGTGCAACATTAAAAAACATAAATTGTAGAAATTGTAAACAAGACTGTAATTTATGATTGTTATACTTTCATACATTTTAAAATTGTTTATTTAGATATTATTCAAACGAACAATACAAAATTGTTACTGTTAGATATATTCGCTTGCAAGTCCAGCACACATTGGGTAATATATTTCTATAATATTAGGATAGTGGAAAGTTAATCACGGTCTTGACCTCGGTTTATCTAAAAAGTTGAATAATTTATTATTATTCCCTGCATATTTATTTACGTGCAATTAAAATTTAAAAAACAACACTAAATTATTTCGTGCGATATACCTTATCGTACACCCTGTCCAGTTTAACATATATATAGTTTGTTGTATTTCATTTACGCGAATAACTTTCTGCTTTGATATATAATTATACAAATACTCTGGCCCACTAATTAAAAATTCATCCCATGTACAGAGAGATCACAACCTGAGAGCAAAAACAAATCCCCGGATAATCTCAGTCCAAGTCTAGACAAAGATCCGACTATGCTAGCACCTCGAATTCCCAATTCCTCTCTCTGGTCGGCCAGCGACGAATTAACGTTTCATTCAAAACAGGAGTGCGACGCGTTGTCACCCATCTGGCCGTGCTTCCGTAAAAATACCGTCCTTGTCCCCGTCGTTATTATCGCCGTGATTCGAATCGTGCGACTCGACGCGATTCCAATTACGATGGTTCGACATCGCAAGGAGAAGCGCGTGCCGTCGGCGGTGCGACGGGGCGAGGAGTGGGCGGGCGATCGACGCGATCAAGGATCGACGGGAAAAGCGGCAAGCAAACGTCCCCACCCTCCGAACGAGAGACCCTTCCGAGATCTCCGAGCGCGCCTCCGTCCCGATATCTGGGCTCCGGCCCGAGGAAAAGTGACAGCGAACGAGCGCTCAATCGGCACTACGTTTAGACCAGCACGCGTCTTTTCGACAAGTGGCCAGAGTCCATCTTGAGACTGCCGCTCTTTGTCTCCATTCGACCACCTCCCCTAAAGGGTGTGGAATGGTGAGAAGACGGATTTTCGCCTTTCATTGCCAAATCTCCCGTGCCTGCCTGACTGCCCTCTTTCACCATGGCAGTTTCCTGCATAAGTTACCGTGGGCACCTGTTAGTGCCGCGAAGGAAATGGTAAAGAGAGAAGGAGAGAGAGGGAGAGAGAGAGAGAGAGAGAGAGAGAGAGAGAGAGAGAGAGAGAGATAGGCGGCAATTCCCCGGATTAAACGCATTTTTTAACCCGTGGAATACTTTGCCGGACTGCCACGTCGCGCCTGCATTATGAATTCTCCAGGGTCGAGCGGAATGTGCAGCCTGGCTGATGGCGGGTGGATGAGGGAGGGGCTACCGGCAGCGGAATTATTCACGAACTCAGCCTGTGTACATTGCATTAGAGTCTTAAGGTTAATTTCGACTTGACGGTAATTCTGAATGATTAATGCGCGAGCCTATCTCTCTCTCTCTCTCTCTCTCTCTCTCTCTCTCTCTCGTTCTTACTCGACTCGTGCCACGGCATCTCCCCACTCATCTTTTAGCTCCGAGCTTTTTCGTGCCGGATAGAGAGCTTTTTTTGCACGGCTTGCTAATTCGCCCGAGTGGGAAGTTATCCTGGATTTTTAAAGAGAATTGATTCGCATACTAGGAGGTTAGGGAGGTATTCTTGGAATATGTTTCATTATTTTATCGAGGTATTAATTCTTTAAAATTTTTTTTATTTATGTGTGATCCTTATCCTTCATTTAAATCTATGAATAATTCATCATAAATAATTAAGCCTTTAAACTGTAGTCGAAAAATGAAATATTCTCTTTGTGAAATGAAAACAGTTCTTATTCATTTTATTTATTAGTTTAACAAATATTTCACTGTATTTTAGAAATGTACAATAAATCTTCCATTAATTGGAGAGCACACTTTATTTACTCTCTTGAATGTCATTCTATTTACTATCGTAAAATGGCGTTCATCGGTAAATAGGATTAGAGCGGTATGCTGGTATGTAAACCATTCGCTTTTTTTCTTTTTTTCTAGAATGGCAGCATTTACCCCCGTATGATATAAATGAAAATTCGACCGGGTTATTGACAGAGAAGCGATCAGATCGCAAAGATACATGAGCTCAATATCAGACTTTCGTACCGTAAGCCATTCTATTTATCAGAAATATTATAACAATTTTACTTCAAGTTTTTTTTCAAAATTCGATCAAGGTTAAATAATTTATTACTGTTAGAAGGGCACTTGCATTATTTACGGATTATACTACACATATATAGACTCGTCGTATTTCGATATTAAAAACATGTTTTTCTCTTTTTTTTTAAACCTACACAAACCTTGTAAGTTTATACAGCAATACAGTACCATACATTTACATATATTTACAAAAAATATATTGAGTGAATTGAAAGTTGTCAAGAAACAAAGTGTCTTGAGTCTCTCTTACAGACTACTTTCGGTTAAATAAAATTTGGCAATATTATATGTATACATTCATGACCTAGATAGGCAGTGTCTCGATCTTATTTCGTTTGATTCTTTTTACGCTTAGCTGCGTCTGTTAGAAAGATCTAGAGCCGAACTGTATATGCTTCCTGATATTCAATCTTCATTAAGTACATGTTCAAGTGGATTTTATCCTTAGCAAATTGAATATGTTCTCTATTTTATACACTGGATTTAAGAAATAATTTCATAAAATATTTAATTAAAGTTTCTAATACTATTTTCGGCTTCGGAATGTTTTTTTTTTAAATCACATATGACTAAATAAACTCAGTTAATTTGATCTTGCCAAAATCGAAAATGCCGTTGATAGTGAATGAAACATTAGTTGTACAATAGTGTTGTTCAGATAAATAAATATTTCATAATGATTAGCATGTTCATTATAAAAAAGTGTTAACTAAAAAATGTTCTTCCCTTCACAGAGTAGAATAATTAATGCATACGAAATATAATTTATTTTAGTAATAAGTTTTATTTTAGATTCTTCGGGGGTGAATATAAACAAGGACAGTTTCACTGTCATTATTTTAGCTAATATATTATACTATAAAGACTGTAAGACCGATAAAAATATTTATTAATTTAATGCATACCGAATACACATCCGTGCCTAGATTTTCCTTTATCGTCCGCGTTCAATAACTAATATAAAAATATAAAATATGTAAATGGAACAAGAAGAAATTGAAAAATCTAGTACTGTTAAATATAAAAAAATGTTCATTAGTTCTAACGATCACTTTGAATACTATATATTGCCTTCCTCTCAGACGATTTTTTTTCAATCTCTTTTAATTTAAGACATAAAATAACATTTAAAATATACTAATTGTCTCATCATTATAACAACTTGAATGCAATTATGAAAATTTAAATATTAAATGGCAGCAGAATTAAAATAATTAAGAAAAACAATGTGAATAATTTAAGTAAGATTCATGAATAAAATTACAAAAATATGCGTACGCATAAGCTAGCTTATCCATAACTTATATACCTTCTATATAGTAACTCTTTCAATCTGCATTATTGGTTGCTATTTGGGAAAGTTTCTGCAAAGGTTTATGGGTCCATGATTAAGTCAAATAAATAAAACGATCTATAAAGCCATTTTCCTCAGAAACGCAAAAATTTAAAATAATGGCCGATTGTGAAGCTCAATTAAATTTTTTCAATTATCTATTTATAGCAACAGAGCTATCCAAGTTCTGAAATTAATATCTCACCTCTGAAGCAGTAAAAAAATCACTTAATGCAGATTAAGCGCCATCGTCCGCATCAAGTCCAGGAATTATATTGTAGCAGATTATGAAAACACGGCGATTTCGCGCGACTGGCGATGATTAAACAGGGCCATTTCACGTGGATGTTAATTCCGCGACATACTTTATAGCCACCCATCAGAATTAAGCACTTATCACCTTATCAATGCCCATCCCAGCGCGGTAAAATACAGCGAGCGATACGGATTAAACGTGGCGGTGGCGGCGGCGCCGGAACATTACATTATAGCGATTATGCAAACTTTTACGTCGACAACTGTTGGCGAAGCGATGGCGCGCGGTGTTGCTGATCCCCCCTCCATCCACGGTTAAAAGGCCATAATCGAGATTTTATGCATGAACGTTACGTTATAATGGAGGAAAACGGAATGGGCTCGTGGCGCTGACTCTCTCCAAATTAGACTTCATGAAGTCAAAGCTTTAGCCCGAGCTGCGCTAGAAGATTCGAGGAAAATTCACGGGGTCCGAGTGTACCGACGAGAGAATTCGTAAAAACCATTGCACTGCGGTCTCTCTGTTCGAATGCGAAAGTTTAATAAGGGCTGGGTAAAGGCTCTCCTCGCATGCGATAGATTTTAATGCGCGCTGGAAAATGGTTGGATTCGCGAAGCAGAAAGTTCATGCGGGGCTCGTGCACCGAGAAATAAACCGTGCGCTTATGAAATAGACGCAGGAAAGTCAGCCGCTAAAATCCATCGGACCGAGATGTAATAAAAGCTGCTATCCAAATTGCCAGAGGCAGGTTAGAAAAAGAGAGAGGAATGAAAGCGTTGAAATCCGCGCGAGACTTATCGAAATGGCATGAATCAAAATTTGTATCATCACACGTACGAATGCAGTAGTCGCATATTCGAAAATATTAATAATTGGTGCAACGTGCATGTCATTTATACACTTTACTAATAAATAGGTTCATACTTCAATTACATTTTCTATATTATTATATGTCATTAAAAATTACAATCGAGTGTTATTTGCATAATTGAACACTTACTTTTGCTTTCAACAGAAATTTTATTTTTATTCTAATTCTTTGTTAACATAGTATGTACAATCTACCTATCTTCCAGGTTTCATCGACAGATGATAATAAGAAATGCAATTAATTAAAAAACAATTAAAAAACAAAAGCTATTTATATGTTCAGTCAATTTATTTATATATATTTTATTTCATTTATTTGTTTTTTATTTATTTCTGATTTGTTTCTTTTATGAACTTTTAAAAAATCGAATTCGAATACATATAGAAGCATTATAGACATAAAACGCAAGCAATGCGATTATTATTATGATAATGGACGGTTTGGTATTATATTAATTCATTGTAATTTCATCCAGTTCTTAAGTGTCCTTTGTACTTATGTAAAATCACTAACCTAGATTGAGTAGCATTTGACAATGATTTGACAGAAGCATGTTATATGTATACTATAGATAAAGCAAATACTTCTTGTTACAAGATATTTTATCGACGTTGTAACTTCTATCTACTAGTAGGTGTTAACTATTAGTCAGAACTGCGTTGTATATTATATTAAGTTTATTAATAATTCTTAGTAGATGGTATTTATTGTCAAAATTAAAATATCATTATAAAATTTTGTGGTGTTTAAATATATATATATATATATATATATATATATATATATATATATATTAAAATTAAAAAAAAATGTATACATTAATTGAACCATACGATCTATCGATCACTACAGTATGACTTTTAATGCAGTATCCTGAGTTTATGTCTCGGTCTCATCAGATTCACAAAGCACATGTATAAAAACTCATATTTACTCTGTGTATCAAAAAATAATAGACTTAATTAAAAAATCAACCTGCAGTAAGTAGTATTTATCAGTGATTAATAATCGATATAGCACAATTAATACGTATTTTTTAACATTAAAATCGAAATCTCGTAACGTATCTCACTAGCCAGGGCGACTCACTGACCAACATACTGATAATTTTTCAAAGCCATCACTAAATCCCCTTTTTCCTTTCTAAATTCAGATTTCCCTCGTTCAACGGTCGAAAAGAAAAGACGTCATATAGCAACCGATTGCTGCGCCGTGAAAACGGTTCATTAAAGCCCTATTTATTCCGACAACGAAGTGAAAGGCTTCAAACGTGGATACAGCTCTACTCTCGGGAAAATACTGGTCGAAAAAGATGAAGAGGGAGAGCGGGAGACCATGAGGGAGGAGCGCAAAGCGGGAAAGGGTTACCTTTTCCAGAAACACGAAAGCCTGTCAACCCTTGCGCGCCCAAGCTATCCTGCGCGTTTCGTTTCGGTCGTCGCGCGCCGTTACGTTATTTACTTACCGCTCGTAGCGCTCTGGGCTTCCGCCTCCGTCGTGCGTGTGTGTACCGGAGGACGGGCTATATCGAGTGGGAATGTGACAGAATCTCGCGCGTTCCCGCGCGCAGCCGTCTGGACAGCAGCGACGGCGTCGGCGTAGCTCCGTCCCATGTGGGTTTCGTTAATTAACCGAGTCTACCGAGTTCCCATACAGCTCGACGCCTTCTGTGTCACCCTCCTCCCGTCCGCGCTCGCTATCCGCCTCTTATTTTCTCTGTCTAGCCGAAGGAGAAAGAGGGAAGGAGAGGACACAGGCGGAGAGTCCAGCTGGCGCGCTTTGAAATCTCATCCTCGACGGTGTGGCCCGATATCGCGCTCCATTCCGATGTAAAATGCACTTGGCTGCCTCGCCTCACCGCCCCCTCCGATGTGGTGAGGAGTTCCGCTAATAAGTAAACTTTCACCCCATGGAGTAGGAAACGTTCGTGGAAGGGGGCGGGTCTATCGGGCAAGAATAGCCGTTCGCGCGAAATTACTTATCAAACGCTGCAGTGTTTCTCGTCCTTTCCTGTTTCTCCTTTGATAGAACGCGACGACGGCTGGGGAAGATTAAAGTCCTCCCCGTTTGTAGTTGAAGATTTTTAATTTGGCTGACAAAATTTACCAAAAACGTTCTCTACAATTTGCAGATATTTCAGAATCAAGTTTCGGATTCGTATAATAATTGGAAAATCTACTTCATCATTTAAACTCCTACAATTCTGCAAATTACTTTTATTTATTTTAGTTAGGAAATTTTAACCAGACATAAGCTTTGTTAGAATTTTAAGGATTCCTTTTCAAGTATTTACTAATTACAGATCGATGAAACCTTCGCAAACACAAATTTCGAGTATCAAAATCCGAGGTGTATTCCTATCCCAGAAAAAGTTCAATCCATGTAATATCTAGAAATTGTAAACCTTAATATTTTACATTTATGATGAGTATGAATCTTTAGATCCTACTGTTGAATTCGGAGTATTTCAGTAAAATTGATTAATACAGTTTTTTGAAAAAAGAGCAAAAATATATAAGAGTGTTTGAGTTTATAATATTAATAATTTGTGATAATGTTAATCTTTGTGATGATTTTCTTTCACATCGTTTTAGTAGTAAATATAAATACATTATACAAAAATAAAAAAAAATGAGAATCAAATAATTAAAATAATATACAATATATAAGAAGTAATGTGATTGAATGAACCGATGTGACGTTGATTCAAATAAAGAGCGGAAAACGGATTGAATAAATTAAATGGTTCATCACCTCTTTCTCTCTCTCTCTCTCTCTTCTCTCTCTCTCTTTCTCTCTCCCTCTTTCTCTTGAGATACGTCATTATTAACAATGTCGAAGTTAATCCATCCCGCCTTTAATCTTTCGCTCGAAAACGAATCGATCGGGACATTCCTATTATATAACATCCTCGTAGTCCCGTTCATTGTTATGCATAAGATATCCGAATATGAAAGATAGAATACTACAGATATTAAAATGGTTAGCTCTCTGTGCAAAATACGAGAGTCGAAGATAAAGGTAAAAAAATATATACATATATAGATCTGCCTCTATTCGGTATCAGGTAAAATCGTCAGTGCCACGAGCGCGAGAATCGAAAAGTAAAATCTACGCCTTTCTTCCCTCCCTCGCCCGTGTCTCTCGCGTATATCCGGGAATTTCGAATGGAAAGCCGATACCGAACGTCGACATGCGGGTCGTTCCCTGCCACGATTACTATTGTCGCTTGCCAAACTCCCCGAGTTCTCTCTCCCTCTCCCCGCGTATTTCTCTTCTTTTTCTCCCTCCCTTTATTGCAAAATCTATATTCTTCGGCTATTATATAAGAGTGGCGAAGTCGTTAGTTTATATTTTAAAGGTTTCTTAGATTTCCACGTAGCTCGAAGAAAGGTTTCACTTCTTAGCTTCTTTCTTTTCCTCGCGGCCGATCTACAAAATGCTCGCGCAGGAGCGTATCGATTTGCCCAATAATTCAGACGAGAGACGGAGGCGTGGGATAGCGCGCGAGACCTGCGAGAAATAAATGCGAATGGGGAACTTTCATAATTACCGAAAGCCCGTATTATTCGTCAGAAAGTTGTTTAATCGCGCCACGAATTTGTCGCCTCTTACGGGTGCGCGGCCTCTATTCCGAGGGCCAATCGAAAGTTTTCGGGGCCGAGTCGCTGCAGGTGCGCAATGCCCGCCGGCGGCGTCGCTGAAAAATTCCTTACCCGCGAGATTTTTCCAGTCGTAAATATACGGGCGACAACTTTCGCCGGCGGAAGATGCTCACTTGAAAGTTTTTTAAAGGATTGTGCCGAGAGGATTTGTTGCGGGCGAAAGCTGGTGGCGGGCGGAGGGGAGGTCGAGATTTAAACGAACGCGTTGGCGAACTTTCCCCGGTCGTTATTGATCTTGTTCCTTCAGCGGGCCGACGACGCGTTGTTTCATTTTATTGCGGAGATATCGAGCTTGCGGAAAGTGTCGAAATAGTACGCTGAAATGTTTAAGTATATACAGAATTTTCACTTTAATATAAAATTAATTATATTTCGTTCGTATAAAACATGAGATTTACGTTTCTATGTAAAATTAAACTAAATATTATCAACAGTTAAATTAATATTACTAAAATATTATAGATAGTTTTATATTTATAGCAGATTTTAATAATTCATACAAATGCCATTTTTTAAAGGATATTTTTAAGGACATCTTCGAACAATATAATTAAAAATATATATAGTTAAACCCAAGTATAATAACATACTTTAATTTTGGTTGTTACGCATCTAGTACATTCTCTTATCTTTTATCCAAATACCGGTACGTTAGAGTTTTTTAAAAGCTTTATAGTCTACAAATAAAAGAATCCGGAAATAGTAATATTTTGTAACGGAAATATAAATTACGTTTTTACAGATTAAGTGTTCAACCATTGAGAATTCATGAATGGAATTCTCAAATGTTCATAATTTGAAGGTTCAAAGGTCGAGCTGCAAAACTATCAAAAGTGACTTTACCATTCCAGAGGCTCTTATCCAGGATTCAGAAAGTCTGTAGATAGTTTCGAACTTGGTTTCGGGTTTAGATGCAGCCCGTCAAAATACAACAATATACACGTATTTCAAGTCTCTGTAACTAAAATTTTTTTTGTATACATATATGTTATCATACTCATTAATTACAATAATTTTCAATTTTTCTTTGATAATGTTAAAAAATGATGGATAATTGTAGACATAATTAACATAATATAAATAATAAGACTAAAAAGTAATATTTGCAAAAATTTTATTTGTACAAGTTGGAAAGAAGAGAACTATTTTCTTAAATTCATTTAGTAAGTCCTTGTCAATAGAACGCTCGTGACATTAGTCACGTCTACGACGGCTAAAATAAATAAATTACATCCACGATCTTTCCAAATTTCTTAAAACGAGAGTGCAATAGTTTATAGATCGCATCGATCGCACTCCATTGCGCGACGATTCAAACGAATCATTCGCCCTCGACTTCATCCTTCGGATACTCCAAGGAGCCACTAACGAACGCGCATATCTATTATATTTACCAACACGAGAGCCAACCGGGAAAAGTGGAAAGAAGAACGACGCAGAAAGACAGCAGCAGCCGAAGGAAGTTCGGGAGCAAATCCAACGGAGTTAACGTCGCCCAGGAGCCACGCCGTTATCCCCCATACGGAATTCCGGAAACGTATAGCCATTTCGCATTCATCGGAGGTGGGCGTGAGGGCTCTAATTAAAACGCATTGTTTATATTCCCGGCACGAAAACTTCTCCGCGCCCTCCTCTCCCCTCCTTTTCCGCCTCCACCATCGGATCCACTATTCCTTTCGCATTTTCCTAACTCCGTTGCTCTCTCTCCCCTCCTCTCTCGCGCTTTCTCTCGCTCTCTCTGTCTGTCTCTCTCTCTCTCTCTCTCTCTCTCTCTCTCTCTCTCTCTCTTTCCTACTCTTTCCTACTCTTTCCTAGAGCGGCGGGCGGAAAGTTCGGGCCCGTGCGAGACAGAAAAGAAAACACACCACGGCCAACGGACGCGCTTTCCTCCTCTTCGGAAAGTAAACCCAGGATTCGCCGTGGAGGAGTCGTTAATTGGTTCATCGCGGCGAGGCGCGCGTCTGGTATATTTCGGTAAGACCGATGTTTGGCTAGAAGGAAATCCGGGAGCGAAGGTAATGAAATTAGATTCTTTCCTCGGACACTTCTTAACTTTTTTTTATAATGAAACGGATTCGTATGATGCATTGAGACAATTAATATAATAAACAGCCCGAGATTAAATGACGTGTCGGACGGCGTAGTCAGGGCGAAATGGAAAACAGAGCTTTGCGTTGAATGGAGATCGAGCGATAGCCACTCTGATAGACATGAGAAAACTGAAAGCTGAAATTACTTGAACGTTGTTAAGTGGCGTCTTACAAATTGAACGAAAATTCGGGATAATACCGATAATAAAACCGTGCTCTGCTTTATAAACAAATATTTGCATTATAAAGAATAATGATCTCTCAGTGAGATTATCTATTGTACTATCATGTATTAGTCCGTGCTGAATAAATTTTATTTTGTCACTTATTATATATTCTGATATTTTATATTCTTATATATATATATATATATATATATATATATATATATATATATATATATTCTGATTACATAGTTAGTATAGGATGCAGCAGTTTTAATGATATAGATTTATAACGCAATATTTTCTTTTTAAAAATAATGTTAATTAGCACATAATTAACGAGCATATCCAGATTTTCCTTGTATGATAAACGGCGAAAAATGACGTTTCTCGAATACGATAAAGAAAATTAGTATCACGAATCACAAAAATGCAAAGGAAATAAATAAAAAAAATATTCATGGAGTTGTGCCTACACTGTATAAATAATAAAATATTATAAAATACTTGGAACACTTTCACAATAAATTTTATTTTTTTCGTAGAAGAAAATTGAAAAATTTAACAATTTTCGATAGCGATAATTTCTTGAATATCCTACAATTCCAAATCATTAAATATATTTGCACGGTTTATCGTGCTATTAAACCTTAAATTTTCCTTAATATCAAAATTTTCGCAAATTACCATAATTTCAGTTAAAAATTTCATTACTGAACTTTGAAATACCGCATTCAACGTAAATTCAACGAGAACGTAGTTGCCAGTCAAGCGGAAAAGGCGTTACAGAGTTTCAAGTAGTATAACTCCCGCTTACGTGCGCCCTAGTTGCCAAGGTTTGGTTTTTTTTCGACTCTACTTTTTCACGCTACCCTCTTCTTACGGTTAATTATTATTGCACAATCAAGTAAATATAGAGGCGAACCGTGCATTTGTGTGTTGCATCTGGCGTGACCGATGGATCTGGCAGTCCGATTGTAGCCACGCCCATTGTAACCAGGTAGTGCCGTGTTGTACACTGCCATCGGGATATAAATTATAGGCCGCACTAGGTGGCAAGGCAACTAAGCTTCATTTCTGAGTTGCGAACTATAATTGAACATATAAGCTTTGGTTGTATAAATTACGTATTGCAAATATTGTATAAAGAACAGTCATATATAATATCAATAGTCCCATATCCGGATTCTTTTGAAAATATATTTCAAAACTGTTTTTTATGATAACTTTATTTCATTATAATGGTACTTTTTTGAATATAGACTTTAAATATTTGTACAACGTTTGTAAAACCTTAGTTGTATTAAGACTTTCAGAAGCTAATATACGAATAATTTTATAATAATTAATAAATTATAAATTTATAATAATAATTATATAATAAATCCTCTTTTTTGGAATTCGGACAAACTTTTTATTGTGCCTCGTTGAGCTGTGCGATGCCTTGAGCTGTTCGATAAATATACCTAATCTTAGATTTGCCATAATCTTTAAAAAATTTATACAAAGTCGGGCAGAAATTCTTAAGTCTTTTGCATATAAAAGCAAAAATAATGGAATGGAACATTAATTTCCGACGAATTAATCATCTTAATTATATGAGTAGTTTAGTGCGTAATAAATATTTGTAATATTTTTTAATCTTATAATATTTTTTACAGTTTGCGATAGATATATCTAATAAGAATACGTTTAATTGTATTCATATTTATAAGAAAGTCACAGTGACTAGTAATCTCATTGCAACAATAAAAGCGTGGTTTTTTCGTACTTGTTGATAAAAGAATTTCATTATCGGATATTAGCCAAAGTATTAAAATTATGAAACAGTTGCTTAATGTCTAATAATTATCCCTATATTTTAATATAAAAAACATATATCAACTATTTTCATCAATAGATGAAATAATTTTCATACTAATTAAAATAATAATAATAATAATAATAATAATAATAATAATAATAATAATAATAATAATAATAATAATAATAGCAATAATGTGTGTATGAGCGTGTGCGTATGTACGTGTGTGATGATTAACTTATAGAATATGTAATAGATAATTAACTTGTATACTATTTAATAGATAATTTACCTCATATACGTTAAAAAAATAATTAACTAAAGTCCTTGTTAAAAAAATCGCTTTAGATTCTTGGAATGCAACGGCACTGATCCACTTTAGACATTAGTCGATCCGATCTATATTCAATTTCAAATTCGTCTGTCGTATCTTCAACTCTATCCGCGAGATATTGAATGTGGAAACGAACGATTCCTTCGAATCCCCGTCTCGATGAACGCAGCCGGTATCCCAATGCGCTTTTACTCAAAGATAGTACCTCGGCATTTGCACTGATAAAGCAGTCGCGCTTAGTTCGAAATTACGACTACGACCGGCGCGGCGGTGCGGGCGTATTAGTCCTAGCGCTCTTGGCCTACCGCCCCTCGCTCTCTCTCGCTATCTCCCTCGTCCGCCGAAACCTGCGCGCTTTCCTTCCCTCCATTATCGGTGGACCCAGAGAGAGAGAGAGAGAGAGAGAGAGAGAGAGAGAGAGAGAGAGAGAGCATGAACATACCCGAAGGGTGGAAGAGGAAGGTGAAAATATACGACGTCGGCGACAGCGCGTTAACAAGCACATTTCACGTTTCATTGTGCCACTTAACGTGGTATCCCGCTCCGCTAACGCGGCGAGTGGTGGAATAAAAATCGAGCGAATTTTTGCAGCCGGCTCGGCGCTGCGCTCGAAAGTGGGCGGGGAGCCAGGAGCGCGGGACGACTTTTCACCCGGCTTTTAATAAACGGCACGCTGTATTTTCGGGGCGATTCATCGCCGGCCCCGGCTTAATATCTCTCGGTTTTCGCGCGCCCTCGCACAGCGTGTGCGACGGCCGCGGCTCGGCGGCGCGGGCGGGCGGGCGAGAGGGGCTTGATAAGGTGCATTAGAATAAATTCGCCGAGCCCGGGGCTTTGTCCGCTGCACAGGGAGGCTAGGTGGGCGGTAGATTTGTCGGCTCGCCGACCCCTCCCCGGGTCGGGATCGACCCTAAACGGGACGTATATGCGGCGGAGCTACGCGCGGTGGAACTCCACCCCCCACCCCTTCCAACCCCCACCACCGCCTAAGTGAATCTATATGCGAGTAACATTTCTTCGTTTAGATGATACGCGCGCGCATCTTTGCGGCCCGTATAAAACGAGCTCGTCGACGCTGACGAATTGTCGCGGATGCTCGTCAGGACGTTTCGTTCGGAGCTCGCGGGATCTCGGCATACCCGCTTCCGCTCGTTTGATATTTTAAATAATAACGGAGAGGTTTCGCGTCAACCGGGCGATGTAGTGTGACTTTTTCTTCATTAATGCAGAGTAATGGAAAACGAGGCAAGCAGCTTCGCTTTTTTTTCTTGCATAAAAGCACTCGCCACATTAATTGGAAAATCTGGTGCTGCGGAATGATTTTAGATGTTCTCTACGAATTTATTTCTCTTGTGTAGCTTAGTAAATATTATTCAAAAAAATATACTTTTGAATTACATGCTCCAACTTCAGAAAATTAATCAAGGATTAAATGATAATATAAATTAAATTTTGATCAAAAAATGCAATTCTGTTTACTTTCAGACCCTTGCTGTGGTTATATTTAAATTTCAAATACATTGTAGTTTTTACTAGATTGCAGTAATTTAATATCGGTGTCATATTCCATCCAGTAATATTAACATCTCATAAATACGTTCGCAAGTAGAATAAGTTCCCATGTATACGTAACTAAATTACCTTATATTAAATTACATTACATTAAATTAGTTTCATTTACATTATACTAAACATAGCATGAATACGATTTTATTCTTTATACTTGGACATTTTTCCCCCTCAAATTCGGTGGTAGTAAAAAAATTGCTTGGTTTAAACTCTATACCCAATTGATTTAGACGAACCAGTCATTTTTAACAAACAATGCTTATAGTCAAATATATATATATAATACATCCAATCTCAAATGACTTTCACGTTTTATAGTATTAGATATGCATCCTGTCCAAGAATCATTACCTCATTATTTCGTACATGATCCTATCCGCTTCTTTCAAACCCTCTATTCCAAATCAACACAAAGAGCTCAAAGCTCAGTTGTCAAAGCTGTAAGTATAACTAAGTGCAACTTTAACGATCTACAAATGCAGAAATCTGTTTCAGAGCAACGTCTGCGTCATTCATACGCTTCTCTCAAACCGTTCTGGGCGGACGCGCTTTTGTATTGTATGTATTGTTATATCGCACGGTTTCAAGGTAACACAGCGTTCATCTTACACTTTTCCCAAAATGCTCTGTATATAAGTAATATTGAAAATTTTTTCATTGAACTTCAATACTTGTTCCAATCTCATTCCGTTGCTTCTCGTGCTTCCCCGTTTGATATATAGTGGCCGCCTCCACCTCTCTGCTTGCCGAGGAAAAGAGGGGGGAGATCTAAACCACTTGTACATATTCGATTGTGCAACATTTCCGAAGCTCGTGTATTCCTCCAGATTGCAATAAATAATAATAAATAATGCAAAAAATTCGATAAAATGTTACAGATAAACAAGATCAATCACCTGTGTTCGTTTTGCATTTCAGTCCAACTGCAATTTTCAAACATGGAGAAACGGAGTCATTGTGAAATATTAAGAATCGCGGAGAAAGATTAGCCAAATTCCGCAGCCAGTCAGTGATTTTCTTCCGCTCCCTCCTTTATGGGTCTGGGTCTCGTGAATATTTATCCGGAATAAATACTACCGTACGCGTAAGTGCGCGTTATATGTATTATGCGAGCGAGTCTGCGAGTATAACTCGACGTTACCGACACGTAATATATGTAGACTGACGAAACGTGTTGGAGCTCTTTGCAGTTGTACAGAGACGGAACTGATTCTTTTTATTTCGATTACAAAAGATTATTATCAATTATTTTTAATTACCTATTTTCATATTCTAAACATAATTGCAACAATCCATGTAATGTTTCTTAATGCAAGGATACTCTCATACTCTCGTATAGCTAAGGAGTGGAGACAGGTGAGAATTTCACGTCCTTCCCCTTCAATAATTTACTTCAAATGGCCAATATCTATAAACAGTCTGTAGCATATCTACCAATGGACTTCAGTACTTAAATATGTATAAATCATTAAATCCGTGTAATGTTATTATTTTATAATTATATAATTTTTCAATTTAGTGACGATTGACACGCCTAATATTTTTGAAAACGTGTCCGAAAATAGCAACGACTTTTAACTATAGAGTGACAATCCTAGATATAAAAACTTGAAAAACAAAAATACATCTATGGACGAACATTTGTATTAAAACATTTGTATTAAAATATTATAGATTATTATATAAGTACATTATGTTGAGTATGCATAGTGTGTAGTATATATACCAAGGACACTCATTTTTATAAAATTAATTAAAAATATTTCACGGGTTTATTGTACACTACAATAGATAGGTGAAGTTATTTTGTGCCTGTGTTTATTATTAGTTCAGTCATGACAAACATAGATTTCGAAGATTTGGAATATGAAGCCTTCTTATAGGCTAAATAACTTAATACGCCAATAAGCTAAATAACTAATATACATAGTTTTTTATTAATGAAATTAGTGAAATTGGTAGATTTCATTTATGCATTAGGAGTTTTTTAATAAACTTCGTCGATTTCTGCTGGAGTTATTTTCACGGTTAGGAAAAAGAAACATGGACAATACTGAAAAATAAATCATTTTATTATTATTGACGATTCTTAGCCGCGTTTTGTTCCAAGCTTTTTATTATATTAATAATTGAAATGTGACAAAAGTTTAAAAAAAATTGTCTTAGACGATAACCGTAAAAGAGAATTATTTATCAAACAAATAATACCGAATTAGCACATATTAATAATAAAATAATAATAGCTATTTAAAAAAAACATGTATTCCTTCGTTACTTTTTAATCGTTAACGTATAACTTTATTGTAAAATTTGCTTTCAATTTGACAACCATCACGCTAGTAACGGCCGAATTCATTTGCATATTACCAAACTAACGCAGCTCAGATAGGGGAACGGCATCGTAAACACACGTCTACATGTAATATACATAATGCGACGTAGCCCGATTATCGGTATTTGTAACGAGCGATAGTCGAGTGAGAGGGGCGAACAGATGAGAGAGGGAGAGGGATAGAGTGATGCGCGACAAGATAAGCCGGTACCTTAGACCGATTAAGAGAGCTTATCGAGGATTCCTTTAAAACAAAACGAAACAGGTAAGGCGCCTCGATAAATCTAATCTCTATGCATCTTTCCGTTTACATAAACAATTTACACGTAGTCTTAAAACGCCACACGTGCTTCAATGCTTCAATTTAGCGCTTTATCTCCTTATCCCAATCCAAGGCCTCGTCGAGAGAGAAGCGTCGCGTTTCTTTATTCCCAGTTGCTTTGTACGCTCGCCGTATATATACATACTTATACGTTTTTCCTTTACTCGTCCTACTATCACGTATCTCATTCCCCTTTTTTCTCCGAATATTCCGCGCGCTGCTGTATACGGGCTCGCTGCGCTATACGGAGGCACACTGATCAAACCTCCACACCGGCTATTACAGTATAGAGGATTTAACGACGTCGTAAACAATGTGCTCGGCGCTATACACAAGGCCATTTCGCTGGTTTTACCTTCGAGTATGCCCCGTTTAAATTAATTGAAAAGTCACGGGTGGTTGCGCAACGTACAGTAATAGCTGGAATCGAGCTTTAAAGGAAAACCAGTTGCTTGGATGATCGCGAGAATTTAAGGGTTCAAGATATTTTGAAATTGCTACTGAGATTGAATTTTTTTTGGCCCATGCGTTACTTTAGAGCTGAACAGATAATAATAAAAGTCTATTTTCATTTATCAATCAATCTGAAAGTTTCAAGGAACATTGCAGGATATCTATGTCATAAATCAAAGGTATTCTTAGAGCGTTCATTTTATAAGATCAAATCAATGTTCAAACGGTGGATTCAATCAACATGGTTATTTCAATATTATCTGAAAATTCATATAAAATTGATGAAATTTTCACCAATATATCTCTATAAAAATAGTATTTATCAGATGCTGCAGGAACAATTAATCGTTTCTCTAAATATAAATTTCTAAAAAATTTTTTTCCAGCACGGTCTATAAGCGTCAGATAAATACTAATGAACACTTTTTGATTTTTATTTTTACATTGAACATTGTGAAAAAAACTGGTTCACTCGAGGTAAGCTTCGCAACTTTGTTGGTCATTCTTTTTAATGTTAACAATTAAAACATCGATATTTCAATAATTGAATAAAAAAATAATTAAATATATTTTTCATATCATCTTTTAGATTTTTTTACGAAGTTTATATCATTATAGCATGATTTTCGTAATTGAAAGTCAGTTCATCCCTTAATGAACTTTTCAATTATATATCTAATTAAATTGAGTGGAAATTATAGAATTGACTTTGCTAAGATTTACAATCACGGTCAACTTTAGTATACTGCTTGTAAGATATTTTCGACTTTTTCTCTAAATTTATTGATCATAAATAAATAATCTTACTTGAGAAATTAAACAAATTATTTATATCCGTGATATTAAGGAATTAAATGATAAAAATAATATAGGTACATAATGAATATTGATCTTATACCGTTAAACGCAGCTGCAGGTTGCCATATGAATTATTTTATTATTTTTTGTATTTGGCAATGTGATTTGTAGTTCTCAACTGAAGTACTATACAAGCAATATGCCTTGCAGTTTAGGCGGAGAAATAAATAGACGTCACTAAATAGCATAACATTAATAGAACATGAATTATTGTACAATTACAATATAATAAAGGATCGTTACTCACATAAATATGCTTATACTCGTAGAATATTTATAAAGGAGCAGGTTCTGTTACATACCTGTAATATAAAGAAAATTTTAAGTATTAAATTAAGTTACAAATTAACGTAGATAAATATATAATTCTTTGACAAAAACAAATAAAAGATTCTTAAAGTATTTATTAACTTGAAAGCCTATTAGTTCATATTTACTACATTTTGATAAAACAAATTCTCCGCCAAATTAACTTTCCGAAACAGACGATAATCTAATTGAACATTATTCACAATCCAAGTCCTCCACTTTCGGTCGGCGATCCTCCTTAAAGTGAGTTACTTCAGAACGATGCCCCTATTTCCTCGACACCGCCCCCCCCCCAATTCTTTTCAAAGCTTAGCAGCGCGCACCATCCACGTACCGTAGAGAATCATTAATAAAACAATTCCACATCGCTAAGTGACTGGAGGAGTCGAGGATAAAGAAATACACTCTCGGCTTGGCCCGACGGCACCGGGAGCTACGTCGTCGTTTATCCAAGATTTAAGGGCGAGCGCCCCGATCTCGCGTGTTACGCCGCAATTCCTTTTCCATCCACCCCGCACCCATTCAGCCCCCTCGCCCTTCCGCGAGTGGCGCGCCGCGCCACTGCGAAATCGACGCTGAGCGCTACCGCTTCCGAGCAGGAAAAGGGCCACGGGGAGCTTCTGTCTTCCTTTAGTCCTGGGCCGTTGCTCGTAGCGAGAAAGAGAAACGGACACCCTCCCCCGGGAAGACGCGCGGTCGTAGAGACAATGGCGCCTCCAACCTCTATACCCATATACACGGACGGCTCGCGCTATCGCCTTAAGGGAGTGCTGGTTAGTGGGTGAAGTTGGAGGATGGAGGGAGACTCGTAGATGCATAAATTTCACCAGGTAGAGGTGGAAATTGAAAAAAGCGGAAATTGGCCTATGTCCCCGCCTCCCCGAGCAACGCGGGAATTCCTTTGACGCTGGCTCACGATAGATGGGACTGATTTCGCGGCTCGTGGTTATACGGATATAGACATACGTATATATATACAGCGAGCCAGTAGGTTGATGACAATCGCATGCCGCGCGATCCGCGGGGTCAGAGGCGGAGGGCGATCGTTTTGTTGTGGCTCCCAGTGCCGCGAAACTGATCGTTATGCATGACGCTTTCGAGTATTCTTGCGAGCTCGTTCATGATTTAAACATGAGAATTCGTGGATATTCCCTCGTAGCACTCGATCACCGCCACCTCCCCCTACTCCCCATGCGTTCGCGATGAAGTATACGCTCTACATTGTCGAAATTTTAAATATAACTGTATTAATAATGAGGACAGGTGGTTTGCAGACGGGATAGAAAGTGAGAAAGAATACGAAAGCTGAAAAATTTAACGCGATTACTAAGATAGATGGGCTCGGTTGAATTTGCAAACCACTAAGGAGGTATCTGTGTAGAATAGAAAATTCCGATCATGAGTACGAGTGATACTCTATGAATCCTCGGTTTGGATATCTCGAATAAACATTTCTCATCGATGCTATTTAAACAAGTCAACCCAAAATCGTTTCAGAACGTAATCCTATTTTCCACACTGAAACACTTTCGAATGAATGATTCAATAGGCGACCTATTTTTCTCAAGCTCCTTTATACGTATCCAACGGTCAGTGCCTACACTTATTCATTCCATATAACTTACATTCGTTCTTTCACACGCGCATGCATGCACACACATACGAGCGCTAGGAGTAATTGCTCAGTTTCTGCAGATCGTTATCAATTGACGATAATTACGTTACGATATCCACGCGAATCTTGAGAAAAATTCTGAAGTTTCTTCCTTGTAAAATCTATGCATGTAGAGATCTGTCAATGTTAAAATGTGTAAAAACCGTAGAAAGAGAGAGATTGATGAACTGAGATTGGGCAGTATCTTTCTCTTTTTGTACGTTATCTAAACAATTTTGGCATTGGATTTTCCTCCGTATATAAATATTTTAAGATTTCTTGTTTGACAGAATCTAACAAAATGGCAAGCACAGACTCTCGCACATACCATCGCCTATGAATTCGATATTTCCATCGATTTTAAGCGGATGACCCGTCCTCTACTTTAATCTCGCCTTTCGTTTGCCCGTTGTTGAATTATATGGGCGAAAATTTCATACGTCCGCTACGCGAATGAAGAATCGAGAGATATCAACGAGAGAGCATTTATCTATAGCTGGCATAGAATCATAGAGTCTATAAAGAAGTCGCAGCCATGTCGAGTGCCGCCTCGTAATGGCAAGCTGGGACAGTACAGGTATATCGCCGTCAGCCTCCTAAAAGCATAATGTCGGGAGTAAAAGAGCTAACCCGCGTCGAGCGGGAAGACTGCTTGAAAGTTCAGAAGAAAAATAGAAATAAGCCAGTACCTTCGAGGGCGCTTCCACCGAACTACGCGTCTCTCCCGCCCCCCGTGAAAAAGCCTCATCGGCGCGTATTATCCGGAGAATTCGTCGTCAAAGTTGTCGTCGTCGGCGTCGTTCTGGTCGTCGCACTCCCCTCGTGACGACGACGATGACGACGACGATACGACGAAGACGCTTCGAATCAATAGCGGATGAAAACGTCACTCCTTTAACAAGTGGCTTTCAATTAAACGTCTTTAATCCCGGCCACATTGCCCCCCTCCCTCTCCCCGCCGTCGGAGTCGTTAGTCCTTCGTTGCCCGTCTGTAAGGGGGTATCCCTGCGTTCGGAGCGCGTGTATCCATCGTTCCCTGAGAAGCGAACGCGCTCTGTAAATGCTCACTCTCTCTCTCTCTCTCTCTCTCGCGCATTCTCTCTCCATCTCTCTCTTGCTCGGCAGGAGAGTCGAACCGCGGATAAAGAAAACCGTTTCAATTTCCCTAATGCTGCCGTCGCTTTACTTAGCATCGCTTTTCTTCCCTTTTTCAAGCTCCTGTTCATCCCTTACCATTCTCTCTCTCTCTCTCTCTCTCTCTCTCTCTCTCTCTCTCTCTCTCTCTTTCACTTTTAAACGGAGCTTCTCTCGCTATACACGTGAGCGCACTCACTGCCTCTCTCTTTATCTTTCTTTGTCTTTCCTCTTTATTTCTGCTGCTATCTTCATTTCGTCATGGTCGTCGTTAGAGATTTGGAAAGATTGCTGTGACTCTTCCGAGGAATTCGCCTCCTCTTTTCTCATTCTTTCGAAATTCTCAGTGGTAGAAAAATTTCTGCAAAGCTGCAAAGCATTTATAGGAAAAAGAATTTCACGAAATTTTAAAGATAAAGTTGACTAGTTTTTATTAAACAATATAGGTTATGGAAATTAAATGGAAACATCTAATTTTTTATGTGAAAAACACTGATTATTAGTAATCTGGGCCAAATTACAAGAAAAATATTTTTTTTTTGTAATGAGATTTTACAATGAAAGTAGTTAGTACAAAATTCCAGTGAAATCCATTATCCATTATAAACAGAATTGTAAACATCTTATAATCTCAAACAATATGATTATTTTTCGTTAAAGATTTTCCACTGGATCGTGGAAAAGATCAGAAATTTAATTGTAATAATATATAATACTGACAAACGTAATTTTTAATAAAAATAATTCTATCAAGTATAATTTCTAAATCTCTGAAAATACACAGACGAACGAATGAGAAACTTAAATTAAATAATTTTTGTGAAATTCGGCGACAACAGCGCGGCCAACTTACGCCCCACCTATTATAATCTGCATACGGTTCCCAGAAAATGGAAACAAAAGCCAAGCCCCTAGCAATGACATTTAATTAATGCTGCACGCGAATTACATTATGCATACTGAAAGGGATAGGTAGATAAATAGATAGATAAATAGATATACAGACGGAGAGATGAAGAGAAAAAGAGCGAGACCACGTCCAAGTTCGAATATGTAAATACTAAATCACGGCAGTCGTGAAAGGGCTGCTCGGCATAGTATAAGCATCTGTCACTTCGAAACTTACTTCCTCTCGCACGCACTGAACTAGATATATATATATAGTTTCTTCCAAACTCGATAGCGCTGCGTTATATGCAAATATATATATATATATATATATATATATATATATATATATATATATCCGCTGAGATCGACTGTCGGTGATTTCGATGGAACACGATTCTCCCTAACTAAGAATTCATCAAAACGGCGCGTCCATACGGCTGCACTTCCTTCAGGAGCTTTCGCATAAGTCCTACCCATCCATCCATACATACAGCTATATATTACATACACACATAAAAACGATAGAGAGAGAGAGAGAGAGAGAGAGAGAGAGAGAGAGAGAGAACCACGCTACAGCTGTACGTCAAGCCAAGGTAAGGACTGCGCCGTTTTATTATCGACATCCATCCAAGTGACGACGGCGGCCAACGCGGAGAGGGTGCGGGCTTCGAGTAAAAAGAGCCAAAGGAAACTGCCGACTCGGCGACAATGAAAGAGGGAGGGAGATAGAAAGACAGGGAGCGTAGATTACGGCGGATGTAGGCCAAGCGCGTATACACTCTGTTTTTCTCTTCTCTTATACATACTCGCTTCTTTCTCTCCCGCTAAGAAAATGTAATTTTTCCTTTCAATCCCCCTTCCCACACCGCTTTCTCTTCCTATCTTTCTGCTCTCGAAGAAGAGGTAACCGCGACGCCTCCACCCCCGCAGTCTCTCCATCGTCGAGCACGATAATGCATTGTCGGCGATCTCGAGAGCTCTCTGCTAAGACGCGCGTGCGGGCGCGCATCCGTGGCGCTTATATTTAATCTATAGTCGAAGCGTTATCGAACCTTCTTTTTGTTGTTACGCCTTCGACCCTTCTCTCTCTCTCCTCTCCCTCTCTCTTTCTTCCTTTTACAACGACAGTAGAATTCAACGCGACCCACGGGCGAGAGATGAAAGCGAGAAAACCAGGACTCGGATTGGAATAACCAGAGAGAGGGGAAACAGTCGGTGTGTCTGATCATCGTGATTTGCCCTTCTTGAATCTGTCTCCTTTTTTACGAGAAATAACTCACCGTCGAGCTGCACGAGAGCGAGTTATTGGAAAGTCGCGGAAATACGGATGCGCGAACAATAGCGCGGCTGCTGATTTCTCCATCCCTCTTTTTTACCAGTTCTCTTTCATCCTCGCCCCTGCCTCCTCTCTTTTTTAGCCTCTTCCACGAGCCATCGTCGACGAATCAGAAGATGAATGACGGTTGTCTGAACTTACTGGGTAAAAAGGTAAGGAGGATATGTCAATATTATGCAAATCTTTGAGAGAATCTACCAAAGTAGTTAGACTTTTACTTTCATGGACATTATTATGAAGCTCGACTATCTAGATCCGCAAAACTTCATTTTCGTTGTTTGTAGCAAAACCCTTTTTTATCCAACGAGCTATGAAATATATTTTACTGATTATTTAATAAGTAGAATGTAAAATGGTAAGATTTCAAAGTCATTACTGCCTAATTTCAAATCAAGTTTTTCAATAAACTGCATAAGCCATTTTAATATACATAAAGTATACTCAAAGACTTTAGTTTGATTAATTGGGTAAAATTAACGAACGTTGTAACTTTTGCAGTCGAATCATTAATCTTGGGTGTTAAAATTGTGCCTTCGCCTATTTTAGGTGGAGAGCGAGTAAAAAAAGGAGGTTGGTTAACATTTTTATCAACCTCTATATTTTCCAAAGCTCAACGATCTTGCCAATATGGGACTATTGCATGTGAAAATCCCCCTCGGCCTTCGTGGAAATAGCAACAATGACAAAAGCGCCAGAGCCCCATCCTCCAGCTCTCGCCCTCGCGCCGCCGACTTCATCATCTGGCCACCAAATATGGAGCGTCCGAAACTAAGTCGGGTCGCTCGGGCCGGCTAGAAAGGGGAGCGGTACGGGGGTGAGTGGGGATAATGAAAGAGATCTATTATCGAGAGTCCGTCCGCGGGAGATCGGCCGCGTTCTCCTCCGGACCTGGTGTAACGACCGCCGGAGCTCTCGGCGAAGTCGCGTCGCGCCCTATACACGACTTAATCCCCGCGCGCCCGCGAGGGCCGAGGGTCGCTCCGTCCCTATACGCTCGATCGATAAATCAGAGGGAATCTTGGAAACGCGCTGTGTGTGTGTGTGTATGCGTATATGCGTGTGCGTGTGTGGGTCCGGAAACGCAAGCTCCAGGCCGGGAACTGAAGGGGGGAAGGGCTTAACAGGGTCGGCGCGTGCGGATAATTGACGATCGTTTGAATTGGCCTTGGCGCGCAAGGGCGTCTCTGGATTAAGCGAAGTCGGGTGGGAGTGGCATGGCACAGGAGAGTAGTATTTGGCCGGCAACCGGCGATATGTTGGCGTAGGGAGTGTAATCGGTCCGAAGCAGAGGGTAAAGGAAGGTAACGTCACAAGTAGTTGCTGCCTAGGTAAATGGTAGATCACCAATATATATATATTACTGATGCAAGTGTCGAGTGGTTAAAATATGATAGTATTCTATAATTAAGGGAGGTGGTTCCAGAACTATTACTTGATAAATAAAGAAACAAAAAGCCTTTATGATCAGTGGTAACATGCAGTCTTTTCCCTGTTCAATAAAATCTATGTGTGAAGCATAAATGCGAGATACCTGTAGTATTATCAATTATATTTTCAATGATTTACTCATTCTTTTAATATATATAGATTAATTACTAGGCATTGTTCAGACTTTATTACAATACTTTCCAAAATAAACTAAAGAAAGTTTAAAATTTATCTTATATTCTATACAGGGATAAGAAACTATTTTTTCTGCAAGCCATTGCAATTGTTGAATTGGAACTGTTTCATACCTTTACATTTCTTATACATTATGTGGGGTACTTCAACAATATCTAATAATATTTTAACTTTGAATAATTAAGGTATATTCCTCAGAATATATAATATATTAAACTCTTGGATAATTTCACAAGTTATGCGATGTAAAACATCGTCAAAATTTAGCTCGTCAAAATCTAAAATTATCTATTATTAATAACTTTGAATAATCTGAGTATTGATAAAAGTTTTGGTCTGTTCAAATGCTTAACATCACGGTCAAATTTCTGGTACTTACAACTAACTTTTTATTTTATTTTATTTATAAGTTTATTTTTATTTTATTATTAATTTTATTTTATTTTCAGTTTTAACTTACAATATAGTTTATTGTAGTAATAAGTTTTATTTCAGGTTCTACGGGGGTGAATATAATCAAGAACAGCCTGACTATCATTATTTTAGTTAATGTATTATATTATAATGACTGTAAGATCGATAAAAATATTTATTAATTTACTTACAACTAAAATAAAATAATTCCCACTATAACTTAGTTTTCTTAATTCCTGCGAATTACCATTTTTTTTAATAAACACGAAAAGATTGTTTTTATCGTAAGTAGTATACATCTGCTAATTATGATTTCCAAGCCATCCAACCTTATCAAGTGTTGAAGGAACGTTATATAATATGCACTTTCTTCCTGATATTACAATCTAATTTATTAGCGGGCAAACTGTATAAATTAAGTAACTATGCAACTACAGCAAAATTATAAATTACAGCGCTACATGTTGAATGCAGCGAAGGTAAGAAACAAAATTTATTGTATCTGTCTTTACATTTTCATGAATGGAACTTTTTTAATATAATTAAAAAAATAGCCGTTACCCTTCATTAGTATTTTAAATTTTATTTGGAGAGCTTATATTATTTAATTTACGTTGCATTACGTAATTACATTATACATTATTGCTGATTATTTATTCATTATATTATATAGCTATTGAAGATGTGCATTGTTGTATTATTTTTATAATATTGAAGATGAAAATTAAAAATGCAACAACACGAATATGTAGAATATAAGAATTATTCTTTTATTTTTCAGTCAAGAATAATAGTAACACGTGCATAGTAGAATAAGTTCAGCTCTTTCACTGAATACTTCGATAAGATGAAAGGATATTGCAAAATTAGACGAATGTAATTCTCTTTGGCCAATAGACAAAAACTGATATTTATGGCATAATGAAATTCAGTGTTAATATATTAAATAAATGATTAAAAATCGTATTATTGTTTTGTAATAAGCTTACGATAAATATTTTAATTAACTAATTGAAATTTATGCGATCCGTTGTTATAATAACGAAAGGCTTTGGACTATTTGACGTAATGGCTCTTCTGAATATTAATAACCGTATAATTAGTTATAAATTTCATTCCAACGTAGCCGTTAAACCAACTAAATATCAAACAAGACAACATAAATAGCTGCCGAGCCAAAATTATCATAGTTTATAACCCGCGCCGGTGAAGTTATACAAGTCCCCCGCCCTCCCCGTCGCCCACGTACCGCGTATCCTAACAGTTTCCCGATCGTCCCGCGCTGCACGGGAATTCCGCGCGCCGCGCCGCGGATATTCATCAACAAGTGGTAATTTTCCAGGGTAATCGAGAGAACGAGCTTGCGCGCGCCCGGCAAATTCCGAACGTTCTCTGCATGTACGTACGTAAGCGAACGAATCTGTTTTGAATCGGTGCATCGACGGCTCGAAACAAAGGTCGTCGTGGCTCTTGCCCTGCCGCGGCCCCTTAGTGGATTTTTTGTAGCTTATAATTCCGAGTGTTAGCTACAGTGTACTCCGAATACTATAGCCTAATTGAAATGTCGCACTCTACTGGAAAAAAAGTTGGTTTGCACTTTTCATTACGCTATTTATTTAACAATCATATGCAGATTTTTCATTCGTTACGAAATATGCTCGTTTGTTCGCGTAAGTAAGAAATGATATATTCACTGTATAGGATATGTTTAGGATGTTCTCTAATTATAAATTTAATTAAAATAAGACGAATTTATTTTCTGCTAGCTCTATATTATATGCCAGCATGTAGACATGTGCTCATAAAATATTTTAGAAACGTAAAAAGCAATTTAACAATTAAGTATTGGCAAAACTGTTGCTGCATACAGTTGTAGAAACTATTATTTTTCTATAAATAGGATTCAGCTCTCCCGTAATGCACCTACTGCATTTTAAAACCAAATTTTTAATAATATTTACTCATTATCGTTGATATTTCTCGTATTTTCTTCAAAGCAATCTCGTATGTTCTTCAAAGCTATCTTCAACAATAAGACTGAATATAAATGTTTTAAAAACTAATTTAGGACATCAAATGGCTCAACAATGTTTTATCAAAAATTATAAAATAAACAGTATTCTAATGGAGAAATTTATCGAGTTTGAACTTTTTTCTTAATACGCTATATCATAACAATATTTTATTTAACTAATTCCTAATTTCGGTATCTCTTATGATATTTGTATATATTCTGCATTCTGATGGGGGAAAAGTTCTCGAATCGAATGAATTCTCGAAACCATTCTTTAATTAAACTGAAACAGACCTCTGTGTATATGGTTTAGGGTTGATTGTATTCTATGAATCAAGCTATTATAATATAAAATTTATATATATATATATATATATATATATATGTGTGTGTGTGTGTGTGTGTGTGTGTGTGTGTGTGTGTGTGTGTGTGTTCAAAAATTTATATTTATTACGGTTTTATTCTCAATGATCATCATCATACAATATACAATGTATATATGATACATTACGCTCTCCAGATATTTTCAGGCAAAAATAAGTATATGAATCAGATCCAAAAGATTTTTTTGGTTGAATTAAATAGAATTCCGACACAATATCTCGATAATTTCTTGATGAAATACTAAATTACTAAAAAATACTAAAAAAAGTAAAACATGTATTTCCTCTTTCCTTGATACAGGCCACGGTGTTCGGCCAAATCCCACAAAGGAGATCTCGCGCTACTGCGAGACGTGGGCAAACGGAGCAGCAACAATAGCAGCAGCATCAGGAAGTAAACGGATAGCCGCCGCTGCCGCAAGAGACCCAATGTCTCCGGTTAGCGGATTGCGGCTCCTGCTACACCCGCTAAAGTCCGAACGAGATTTCGTCAAAAGGACGAGCGAACGGAGGACGTAAGAGATCCGGGTGGACGAGGGGGCAAGGCGCGGAGAGGGCGAATCTTTAACGAGCGTCGACGTCGCCGTCCGACATCGTCTCGTCCAAAGGGAAACGGAGTTAATGGAGGCGAGGCTTGCAAGAGACGCGCGAAGAGGTTCCAGATCGACCGGGGGGGCAAAGGGGAAAAAGCTGGGCCGGCTTATCCTCGCGGCTGTCTCTCTCTCCCCCCCCCCCTTTAGACGCTGAAAATCCCTTTTCCTGCAGCCTCGTCTTTTCTATAGTTCGAACCTCTACACTTTTATTCTCCACCGACGTAATTGCCACTGCGCTCCTTAAATATATCTAAAAAGCAAATATCGAGCAATAGTTCGACGCGTGCGCTCGGGGTGTCGGAAAAACTGATAACGAAGCTTAAAAGTAACCAAAACAAACGCAAAACATCGCCAACCAGGCACGAAGCCCGGGTACGACAAAGCGCGCGAATTCCCATCTCCCACCGAGCGCGCGCTCGCTCGAAACAGATCTAATCGAACGAGTGGCGGGGAAGGACGGCGTGCGATTCGCGCGTCTCCCGCCCGGGATTTACCGTGCCCGATGGGAAGTTTTGGCTACTATACATCGTGGCGTGGGTGGGTGGAGTGGTTAGCGGCATTCGTGGTTATCTGCGCGAACCGTTTAATTTACGATCGGCTTTGCCGATGAGTCGCCCCTTTTGAGGTGGTTTAAGCGAGCGTTAAAAGAAAAGAGGTTTTTTCGTTTTGCGTTTGCATGGAAACGAGGTATTTTCTGATATCCACATGTAGCTTTCAATGTGACTGACATTTTACAGAATTCGAATTTATTGTACAGATAAATTATTTTATTATAGTTCAGTAAGCTCATAGTGTCAGCCTCCTATTCCTATAACAAAAATCAATTTAATTATATTGACCTTATAATGGTGTCATAATGGTGGATACATTTCAATCCTGAACAACTTAGCATATATAATATAATTATTGTTGAATTCGATGTAATTTAATAAGCTTCGTTAAAAATGATTTAAAGAATAATTAATCCTCAATATGCTTCGCGTGATTGTACACGAAAATTAATTCGTAAATAATTAAAGATTCACTCACAATTTGATGAAACATAATAAACTAAATAATGATAAGGGTCAAAATATTACAATTGTTTAATACGTAATTCACATGGAGTTAATTTAATTTTTTCTATATACAAATTTATCAAATCTATAATTTCTGGTTTGCCACGAATATTTTTTGTATAGATAAACTCTTTTTTTATATAGATATGAATTTTTGTCTTCTTTTATCATAAAACGATAAACTTTCCTATTTAAATGAACTATGCATGTAAATTAATATTTGTATATACATATAAAAGCCTATGATATGCTTTAATAGACGTAACAATTGAAGTCTCAAAAATTAATAAAATCTGTTAACTATATCTAAATTTAGAACTAATTTCTCTTAACGACTTGGTAAAACCCATTGTAATTTTAAACTTATGTATTTCCCTCATATATCTGATAGAAATACCTGACTTTTAATCTTTATAAAAAAAATGAGTATTTCTTTATTAAGGAATGCGTTTTACCTTAAATGCGCAATATGCTGGTCTACGTGGGCGGAAGTTTTAATTTATACATAATCATAAAATATTATTATCTCGGTATGTACATGAAAATTCAGATTATTATTTATATCAATGATCATTTGACTACCAAAATAATCATTGATCAACTTTCAAATTGTTTAAAAACTGAAATCCAAACATACTAAGATTATCATTGGACACTTGAAATATACTTAGATATTCAAAAAATGGTATTGTAAGACACATATTTAGTGGCTACTAATACAGAATTGCATTAAGAAGCTTAATACTGCATCAAAAATTATAAACGCGTGAATTTATAAATGCTCAAGATGAGACCTTTGTTCATATAATTTTGGCCCGCTATTTATACGCTACATGCTCAGTGGATCTTTCAATCTGCACTGTCCGACGGGCGAGGCTTTAATTAGCGACGTGCCACCCTCACCGGGGTGCATCTCTTTCAATAATCGGGTGGAATGCCCGACCTAGGCGTTCTATTATAAAAATGTCATTCGCTCGCATCGGGACCCGTGAAATGGCTGGTCCTTGCGCACGAATGAGAACCTTTAATCGTCCTGGGACTTCGCCAGTCGCGTTGGCCTCTCGACTCTACGTCTCTCTCTCTCTCCTCTCTCTCTCTCTCTTGCTTTCCCAAAGGGCGCCGAGACGAAAAAGTACGCTTGCGCCCTCCTCCCGGTAGAGCACAATGGGCGGAGCAAGAAACTGCCCGCTTACACCCCCTTCGGCCCATCCCTTCCCCCGGGAAAGCGGAGTGCCGGCGCGCGAATTTTAATAGGAAAATTAGAGGACGCGTTTTGCATTAGACCAGAGAAAGGAGGGCAGAGGTGGGTGTGCTTTTTCCGCGCGCCGACCGTCTCTCCGAGTGCTAAAGTAAGGCGTCCGGGGAGGGAGTGGGCGGAGGTGGGTGAGTCGGGAAAAATCGGCGTTATGGGATTTTAAGCTAATTCCTTCGTAGCTTAGATAAGAGGGCAATTTTTCCGGCTAATTAAAACTTGAATATGCATCTTTTCTTTTCTCTTTGCCTCCTCTCCCCTCTCGCTCTCTCTCTCTCTCTCTCTCTCTCTCTTTACCGTTAGGTTTCTCTAAAACGAACACCGACAGAACGGATGAATAGTAAGCGGGAGAGAGAATAAATTAGTGCCGGACGGTATGTACAATCGCAACGGTTTAGTTTCTGGAGTCTCGAGATGGGATAAGAGAGAGAGAGAGAGCCGAGGAGGCATTAAGGGGAAATGCTGCTGCATATTTAGAGTGTTTGCCGCGATACCAGAAAGTGGCAAATAACAAGGCAGGTTGCAAATAAACCTGTTTTCAATACACGAAGATTACAACATCTTGTTATAAAAGTCGCACGAAGTGAACAATGAAAAATCATAGCCGGAAAAACTTAGTTAAAACTTATTTATTTATATTTCATATTTTATAAATATGGTTATTATTAGTCATGGTTCTTTGTTGTCACATAATTCAATTAACGAGTATTATGAATAAAGGAGTTATAATTTGAATATCCGTTTTGAATCATACATAACAAGTATTTTTATTACTTAGCGTAATTCAGTTTTTATAAATTTAATACAGGAGATGCATATAATATTTAGTCTAAATCAATTGTCAATGTCTTCAACATGAAGTTTTTTCAATTGAACCCGTGAATTCTTTTGGCTCATTAGTATCGCTGAAAAATCAACTCAGAATAAGCTGTCTAAACGAGAACAAGCGAATGTTAACTAAATGTACTTCTCAATTACCAATGTTTGATTCCCATAAAAAATTATTCGGAAATTCGTGAATTATTTTCAATTTTCTTGACATATGCAAAACACTTCTTAGTCTAACTAAATCAAAATAAACGCAACCTGTTAAGGAATTTGTCTGTAGAACGATATGATCTTTTCGATACAGTTGGTTGAAAGAGCACTGTATCAAGGTTTTGATTTCGAATGCAATTTCACGTTTAGAACCATTGGAAATGCTGAAATAGTTCACGCTCTTGTCAATAATTCAGCTTTACAAATAGTAGCGCTCAAAATGCTCTGTGAAACCACTCGTTCATTAATTTACAAAATTGGAAAATGCAGTCGTGAAGAAATTCTACACATATGCTAAACGATTTGATTTACAAGAATACGATAGAGGAACACTGGTGCTGACACCTATGTCTGCCAGAATCACGCGCCAATAGTTACAACAAGCCAAGAGTCAACGAAATCGATGTTAATAAAATAAGCCAAAAGCGAAAACGCTGTGCAAAGAATTTTCTTTGATACTTGTGATGCGCTTGATCATTAATTCATCGCAGGAACGAATTCATGAAATAACAATAACAACTTCTGCTTGAGCCATTTGAATGCGTTGGCGAGACAGTATTTGTCGCAAACGACTGAACTTACGGCGCAACGAATGTCAATGATGATCAGGACAAATCTATGAATTGAATCGACTAAGCCGCCATTCTCGTCTGATCGAGGAACACGCGACGTTTTCTTCGCTGCCGGAGACAAATTGCTGCTTCGAAGAATACATTCTAAGTCAATAAATGTCGTCATAGAAAATTCACAGGGCGAAAAGCCGCACTAAAAACGATCCTCAATAATGCTCTGTTGATTGAAAAAGGCGTTGAAATATGTTTATGGTATTGGAAAGAAGATATTTTATATATATTTTATAGAATATATGCTTGAATAAAACGAGATTTAGTAAGTATTCACGAAATTTAAGAATTTTTCCTTTTCTTTACAAGTCAGAATACTTTTTCTTCAGTTTTTGAACAAATTTTGCTATACTAATGGTCTTTTTTGCTTAATACAAATAAAAGAAATTGAAATGTGTAAATATTGCATTTCTTGACAAAATTTATTTGACTAAATTTATTAACAATATTCGCATGTGTTATAGAATAAAGTTTATAGATGCCTGAAGAAGGTAGCAATCAATCTATCGGAGCGAATTCAAGTAACTAGAATCATTGATACATTCTTTCATATATCATCACATATTATTAATAATAATTATTACCCTTCGATATAAGAAGGAAATTCCACTTGAAAAATAGATCAAAATTTTTATCCTGATTTTAGGCAAAGTGTAATTTTGTACCAAAACATATTCATATAATTTTTCGTACTTATTGCTGCTCGATAAATAAACATGCGAAGATCGGGCAAATTTACTTATTATTGCTTAAATGTCAACAAATATTTCAGTTATATAGTTTCTATTATACTACCGATTCTTTATACGTATTATCCATATCAAAAAACAAGCATTTTGAAAATCTATGTGTAACATACACTTAAATAATTTTCTAAGCTTAATTCGCATTATATAGTATATCTACAATTACAATGTTCAAATTTCACACAGTCCTCGTTCTACTCAATAACTCTCACCCCATCCTCTACTTTATCATCGGTAATCGGCAACTAATTCTTCACGCATCTGAATACTCGGTAACGACGCGTAATCTCCACTTTTGCCCTCTATTTGCATCCATCCCCGCGCTAAATCGCCCAAATTAAGACGATATTAATCACTATCCGGGGTTCACGACGCTGTGGGCCCCAATGAAACGACTCAGATCCCCTCCCCCCTCCCCCGGTCGTCATGACGCGCGCGCTCATATCATCGGCACGTACACCTTCCGACGATCCGTTTTCCGCGCCGCGCTTCTACGTGTCTACGGAGGGATAAAATATTCACGCGAAAGTCTGTGCGCGTCTACGTGTGCGCGTATGCGTGCGCGTGCGATGCCGCCGCAGAGTTTATCGCCCGGGGTGAGCAAAACAGTAAAGCTCGTTAGCGCCTTGAAGCAGCGCGGCGCCGGGACTATATAGATATCCATAACGAAGCGCAGAGCCCCCTTGCAATTTTTATAAGCCCGTCGGTCGGTCGGTCGGTCGGTCGGACGGTCGGTGGCTCGCGCGCCCCGCAGTTGAGCAGGGGGGAAGCGAAGAGGGGTGGCGAGTTACGGCGCTCTAAATGGACGTTATCGTCGTCGACGACCGCGGATGATAGGGGGAAAAGGTGTCGCTAGTGGGAGGGGTTAGGTTTGCGCGATCGTATTTTCGACGCGTGCACGGCTCGGCTCTATACACCGACTTATATTATCTATGTGTATGGTTTTTTTTTACGCGAGCGAAAAGTCGCTCTAGCTCGCGGTTTTTCAAACCTCCACCCTGATCCCCGTAAATTTTTTTTTATCTTACGAGGTGGTGGGTCAATTTTAACGCGGAATATGCGGGGAAGAGTAAGCGGGCAGTGAGTGCGGTTTGCGGCCGGAAGATGACCAGTATCGATTGGAGCGGTTTATAATCGCGGCGCAATCTCAGCGTCAGGACTTTTTATATCGCGGTGGCTTTATGCGCTTCTAATTTTAGTGGGTTAATGATGCCGCAAAATTTTGGAGACTTTTGGCTAATTAACAGTATTAAAGTTTTTGTGTATAATTTATAAAAGTTTGGTTTTTCAGGGTCTGATTCTTGTATTATTGTATTATTTATAAATATCAATTTAATACCGGAAATGAATTGTGGCATTAAATCATTGGCATTCAGGATAGTAATAGAGCATTGATCAAATAAAAAATCAATTATGAATCAATCTCTTTTTAAAGTAATTATATGATACGTAAATTTCCTGAAACTATAGATACTCTTCTTGTCTTGAGTCAGTTTATTTAGTATTCGAGAATTCTGTTACGTGTACTTATTACGTCACATACAGGAAATTTTATAATGAGTTGTGTATTGAATTGTTAATGGAATATTTATCAAATTATATAAAAAATATTTGTTTATTTTATGTTTATTAAATACCTTATTTTTGTATAAATATTTGTAATCAAATATTTATTAAATTACTGACAATATATTTTGAAAAATATTTAGATTAAAATAAAAAATAATTGTAAATTTTTTCACAGTAATCATATATATTTATAATTATCAATTTCATCTGTCTGTAAAAAATATGGACTATTAATAATATAGGGGAATAAAAATTAACACATTAATATTTTTAATAAATATTCTCTTAAAAATAATTTTTTATTATTATTAGTTTTTTAACATACTTATCAATTCGTCCTTTATAATTTATTCCTTTTATTTTTATCTTTACCTGGCATTCGAATAGAAACCTGCAAAAAAGTAAAAATTTTGATTTACCTACACTCTACTGTTTTTCCAAATACTTTTTTGTCCTTACCTAAACATTTTCGGATAAACTATTTATTTAGTTTATTTTACTGTTAATAAGAAAATCTGCAATGAATAAAGAGAAAAGAGACAGGGGCATATATGCTATTTACCTCTGATTCAAATTTATTTTCCTCAGATTACTAACTTTCATTCATATTCATACAATTTCTTTTAGGTAGTAATCCAAAAATTCTGAAATTTGCTATATTGTAGTCACAGCTATAGTTGATTCATTAAAATAATTTTATTTGTTATTATTTTGGCGGTAAACTTAAGAAATCTTCATTATTAATAATTGAAATATCTGCGGATCTACATATGCAAGGCGACAAAAAAGGAAAAAACGTATCTTTCAAATGTAACATATATTAAAATATAAAATTGAATATATTTTACATTTTATTACGTAATTCAATTATTATTCAGTAAAAGGCTAAGTGCAGAATAATAAATTCCTTGAAACGAATGATATAAAAGCGCGAATTTCACCATAATGAAATTTTTATGCTTCAATTTAATCAAAATAACGCTCTTTACGTGTCGAATGAGCCCGATTAATTCTATTCTGCTTCAAGATTATCCCGGGCGGAAGCCTTAAAAACAAAAGACGGATTTTAATTTGATTAACTAAAATATGCGCGGTGTAAGGGCAAAAATCATCCAGCTATAGTGAGCGTCGCAGTAAATGAAGTAAAAGTAAACAATGCCAAGAAACTAGAGAAGAGAACGCACAGCGGAGGCGAGCAGGAGAAAGACGGCCAGCCCACCCCTCCGACCCCTCTGCCGCCGGACCGGCGCAAATTTTGCTGAAGAAAAAAAGGGAGAAAGAGATAAGCAGGGGTTCCGCGCGCCGGCGAGATTTTCGTTAAGCCTCCTTTTTAATAATATCATCAGCGTCGTAATCTGTCTGTTGTTCGTCGCGGGGTGAAGGGGGAATGGGGCGTGGGAGCGCTTAAAAGTGGAAAAAGGAAGAGAACGAGAGGGGAGCTCGTTAAAACAATGCCGTCGCTGCTGATGCGCTGACGAGCTGCCGTGGTGGGCGGTGATGTAGGACGAAGATGGGGGTAGGGGGCGCACAAAGTTAATACACCAGAGGGCGAGATGTAGATGTAACGACGAGAGATGATGATATTTTCCGCGCCGGTCGCATTAACAGAGGACAGGACGCGGCCGTCTTCCTTTTTGCCCGGCCACCGCGCGGCGTTCCCTCCAGCTCGCCTCTGCCCTTTCCGCCCACCCGCCACTACTGAAATAATGAATGTCCGCGTCGGCGTCGGCCAAGGAAAATACGAGCGCGTATAACGAACGGGTATAACAATAGAAGGGTTAAGCGGCGGGCGACGGGAAGGGGGGCCCTCCGTTGTTTTGGCGACGAGTAGTCCGAGTCCGAGAGATCCGATAACTGGATTCGCGCGCGGTATACGTACGCGAGATCAATGACCGCCGCGGGGGCTCTGCGAATTTTGTTTTTCGGTAAAAAAGCTCTCGTGCGCGTATTTTCCTACATTTTTTTTCTCGTTGCTGGCGCTAGCGTTCTTTTATTATCGCCGCGGCGGCCGCGCGCGCGCGCTCTCTCGAAGCGCGCGATTCCTGAATTTATTGGGAATATCTCGGCGCTCGGGCGCAGCAGATTAAACTTTAATGGGTCGGTCGGCCGAGCGATCGAGCGCTCTCCGCGTCAAGAATTCCCCGGGCTCGGGGAGATAGGCTAGGGGGCTGGTATGGGAACAGCTTCGAGGGGGGGGGGTGAATTTTCAGGGGATTTTAATTGTTCTCGGAAAATTGGGTTAATTCTCGCTTTGAATCGCCGCGCCCGCGCCTCGCCAGCCGGGATATTTTGACGATCGACGAGCTTAATCCTCGGTGTATGACGGGAGAGGGGCGGTGCCGCACAGCCGGCCGGACGGACGCGCGCGTTCGTTGTTGCGAGCTTTTACCAAGCGGGCTATTTTAGAATTTGCATGGGGAGAATCGCGATAGCGCTTGATTAATTCGGGGAAATTTTCAAATTAATATGCTTAGGGCAGTAAATTTTAAGCGAGCAATCGATAAAAATGGATATTGGCTTTAAATGGGATTTTCGGTAATATATGAATATGGTCTTATTTTTCAGTCTTTCGTTAACATACCTTAAAATGGTCTTTATGTAAATAAGTGATATATAACCAACAAAAAAAATTTCTCTAAATTCAATAAAAATAATAATCTAATACGGAAATTCAAGTCAAGTTGAAATTATTAAAAACTTCTATTTACAAAATATATAATTGGTTATGCGGATTTATTTTGAATTTCTTTTTTTATTTATAATAGTAATGTAAAATTGTGTTTCACATTTCAAATGTTTTAAGAATTAAATGAGGCTGAAAACATTCAAAATATCGTTTATATTTTATTAACAAAACCACGAAAGCGTCTTTTTTAATGGAATGATATTTTCTATTCATTTGGAAGAAATGACTTTTTAAAATATTATATATTAAGATATTTACACAGTTAACTTATATAAAAATTAAATATATAAAAGTTCTTTATGGCGAAATAAAAAAGTTCTTTATTATTTTGTTATTTATTTTTCAGATTTTGTAAATCTGAAAATGTCATAGTACATATATACCATACATCTGTAGTAACGTATATTTTGTGTCAATGTTAAAATTGTATAAAACTTACAGCAAAAGTAAAGTATTCAATGTAACAACCTTTACATTTATTGAATAAAAATATTCACATTGCTGAATAAAGTATCATTTGAAAAACATATTCAATTTTTTTTTATTTTCAATTATCAGAAGGACGATAAATAATTCTAAATCGACATCTTAATCGGACCAACCACACCTCTGCGAACCATCGTAGCCGTTCAAATCTCGCAAATCACCTGCCGTTGCCGCATTCTACCGGTATAATCAGTCCTGTCAAAATCCAACTCCCCCGCGCTCACTCCCTCGTCCCTTTCTACCGAAAGCCTGTAGTTGAACCGGCGTACTTGGAAAATCACCGGCGATCGTGGATTTCCCCTCGCCACTACCCTCCGTGCCCATTCGCGGGCACGCGAGCAATAATAACAAGAGCCATCGGTCCTCGCTGCCTCGTCCGCCACGATCGCGATTAGGGGATCAGCCCGCGGTATCGACGCGTCAATCCCCGATCTCGCGTATATCCAATACGTCCGCGGAGGAACGCGCGCGGCATTGCGGAGGGAAGCGCACCGAAAAAAAAAAATTGCCGCTCGCGCAATCGCCGACGTATATCCGTATACGAACGATTTCGCGGCGATATCGCGTGGGTACGGTTTTCCTTCTTTTTTTTTTACTCTTGCATTTTCGAATTGGATTTGCGCGCGTTCTTTTTTGTTGCTGCTGCTGTTATTTTTATCTGGACGCGTTTGGTGTGACATTTTGACCTTTTTTCTAACTCTCGAACGAATTTTAGATGGGATTGGATATGTATTGCAGTTTTCGCAGTAAGCTTTTTTGCTTGTGCTGTTTTACGAACGTGAACCGAATTATTCCAGTAATCCAAAAAGGAATTTCTAAAATGTTTTTATGCGTTGTTTATTTTTAAAATATTATTTACTTTTAAAAAAAGTGTAACTAATTATGCAATTGATCCAAAAATAGATTACTAAAACGTTTTTAAGTGTTTATTTTTATAATATAAGGTTAACTTCGATATTCATATGATTCTATAATACATCATAAGTAGTTCGAAAATTTTTCTGTATGTATATCTACGTATGTATTTCCAAAATGAAATATTCCAAATAAAAATATTTTATTAAGGGAATTACTTAAACATATTAAGGTTATTAGCCTTAAAGTGCGATCAGTTAAAACTTTTAATTGGAAAAGTTTTACAAATATTACAACATTTTTCCTTGTCGAGATATAAAATTTTATTCCACGTTTACGGCTATAAGAAGATGAAGGGGAATTTTTTTATTTGGTCGTACTTTTACTAACATACTTTACCTTACTTTGTTTATACTATTTAAAACAGAATTACTGTTATTATTTTACGAAGCGCTTGAAATATCAGACTTTGACAGTTTCTTCCCGACTTATTTTCAAGCGTTACAACATATAAAAAGGAGTACTCGGCCAGCTACCATGAACTCGTAAAAATATGTTGCAAAAAATATGAAGAAGAAAAAAGATATTGAAGTCCACAGTACTGGGTTGTGCTCGTGCGTGTATATGTCAGAATTAGTGAGCGAGAGAGACAGAGAGGCAGAAAGACAGAGAGAGAAAGCATCTATGGGCACTAGAAAAAGTAAAAAAAAATAAAAAATAGTGTAGACCATGCTTAACGACTCAGTATGAAAAAAGTGCGGGAAATTCACCAACCCGCCTGCCGGTAAATATATAAGCGGACAGAAAATTTGCACATCCTCTTACAGAAATAACTGGATAAAATATACGATTTACGATATATATATATATATATATATATATATATATATATATATATATATATATATACATAGGTTTAATGTGCGTATAAAAAACGTCGAATACGATGTCGAGATACACGGGCTGAATACTCGATAATTGAATGGGTTTGACCGAAAATAAATAAAAATTACCCACGTATGCAAATAATGAGAGCTAACGAGGTGAGAGGTACTCGGCTCAGAACGTTGAAAAGAAGAAAAAGAATAGTACTGGCCGCAAGTTTTTCGAGGGATGAACAAACGATTTAACGAGCTCGGATCCTATTCAATAGACGGAGGATGTCGCGATCTTTTTTTATTCCACTATTATCACCTACGAGATTCGCAATCGAAATTGTGGAGACTGGGACATTCGGTCCGGCAGAACACTGACTTTTCTACTGATTAATGCTTCTTTTAAAAGTATGATGACTGTTCTATTAGATAATATGTAAAAAGTTTCGAAAGTTATCAATATTTTTGTTATATTAGTTTACAGAGTTTACAAACTTTGCATGAAATGAAATCTATGACAGACACTAACGAGAAATTGATGTATTGAGGTTGAAATGCGAACGCGACAAAAGTAGCGTAGGAGCACCACATTAAGATTTGGTAACGACTTATTATCGAATTTTTTCAACAAGAATAGCAGTAAATATCAATATAGCGTGTGCACATTAAACTTTTAATGGCTCTATGAAATATGCAAAATCCAGTATTTCACCGTTGAACAGTAATTAGATTCTTTTATCGTGACAAAAATAATTCCTCCTTGAAATATTCTGGCATTAGCGTTTATTTCTTCTTGAATACCCGTCTTTTCTGCACGCAATAAAGTCACGATCTTAATACACGGTTATTATACTGATTAATCGGTCTATGTTTTTCTCGAGTCCAACGTAAATGAAATAAGTCATGGAAAGTTTTATAAGTAATAGCTTCGTTGTGAAAAAACAAACTGGTTATTTAAGTAATTAGAATTCTATCGATTATTCATTATCAAAAATAGTTGAATCATATATGTATATATATATACATATATATACCGGGTGTCCAGATTTATTGATTAGACAGATTACTGTATCCCATAAATTATGGGAATGTAAAGGGAATAACAAAAATCAACTTTGAGTGACTTTTGGTTAGTTTTCAAGTTATTAACCAATGTTTAACCTTTAGACTGCCGGCATGGCTCATATATGAGCCAGCTATGACCTTGACAACTACTCTAGAGATATAAAGTGTTATTATGTATAAATTTTGCACATCAAAAATATCAATTTATAAGGCAAAAATGCCGGCAGTCTAAAGGTTAATAGCGAATCAAAAACGTAGAACTTGGATTTTCGAAGATTCTCGTGGATTTGGAAAGAAATGGGAGGAAACGAGCATCGTTTGGTTTTTGTCGATAGCGAGAAAGCTTGTGATGGTGAAAAAGTAAGAGAGAGGTCGGGAGAAGCGTACGTTCGGTCCTTCATTGCGTCCGATTTCGGTGATAGGCTCGGTCCGTCCAACAATAATAAAACATGGGAAATAACGCCCGCGCTCTGGACACTCCGCATATTGAATTAATACATGTAGCTCTGCTTAAGAAAACAAACACCGATTTTACTCCGTGTGGTTTTTATACACACACCACAACGAGCATGGAATGAAAGTGTGGAAAAAAGTTTCAAAAAGAAAGTTGTGCAAGATGTTTCATATTTCACTCTCTTTCTCTCTCTTTCTCTCTCTCTCTCTCTCTCTCTCTCTCTCTTTCTTTCTCTCACTCACTTATTCCAATTCCATATACGCAATTTTAAGTATACAAGAGGACAGACCGATGATCGCACAGTCATAAGCTTTCTCGCCATCGAAAAAAAACTATCGATGCTCGTTTCCTTCCACTTCTTTCAGAGTCCGCGAGAGTCTCCGTCTTTATTTTCTAGTTCTAATTCAGCCACTCGGCGTGGTACACGCGTTCTTGATTGGCTGTGAAAGATTGATTAATAATTCTAAAACTAATAACAAGTTACTTAGTATTGTTTATTTTAGTATTGTGTTTAAATTTCTAGAATATTTTCAGATATGGTAATCTATCTAATCAATTCTGGCACAGCCAGTATATATATATATATATATATATATATATATATATATATATTAGATATGTGTGCGTTATATACTGCGAGCGTTCACTTAAATCCTATAGGTACGGTGGAGTCGAACGATCGCTCATGTAGCTCATGGCGCCATTACCTGATAGTAAACCATGTCATCTTCTTAAATATAAAGGGAAATAACTAGGATCAGAATTTTTGAGATAGCACAGAGATCATGATGAGATAAATATTCAATGAATAATTTGTGCATTGTCAAAAACCAGTGATTACACTCTTTCCATCATCTTTCCGTACGTGTTTCAAAGTTACGTATAATACCCATTGTACAGAATTAAAAAATTATGTCCTAAATAACCTCAATGCTATTTTCTCGAAAGTCTGAAGTCATCGACCAAATATGAGACCATTTGTTTCAATGAAATTCTCAGTCGCCCCAATTAAAACTAACCTCACGCGCAAGAGTGATATTTGCACGTATAGACGCTCATTCACCCAAAGTGTTTGCCGGGTACTTCCCGTACGGATAGAAATGAAAGAAAAAAGGTTTCGAAAAGAGACGACTAATATTTCCGTCGATTCAACGACTCGTATATAGCTATATATAAACGAGATGTATAGCGGGTATGCGTGCTGAACCGACCCCGTACTCCCTTTTCTGGAAAATCTCCCGGTGACCAAGGCGTTTGAGCCCATAAAGATATCCTCATATATATGAGAAAAAGTGGGAGGAGAGAGGAGGAAAACGCAGGGGCAAGCTCGTGTAGAGTGAGAGCCAGTACAGAAAAAAAGGGGGGGAAAAGAGGAGACAGCGATAAAAAGAGATTTTTCGCCGCCGCTCGGCTTCTTGACCCGCGTGAGACGAAACGCGCGTTTATGTAAACAATGCTTTATAATCCAGACGTGTACGGAGCAGTTGCTTTGGCTCTAAACTGTCACTGATAAAAAAAATGGCAATAAGAAGATTATTGCATGGTCTTTGTTTTTTCAACCCACGTAAACAAAAAGCGAAACGATGTATTTCTATAGGCGGAACTCGCAATTCCGAAATGTCAGCCGAATGAAATTATTCCGAATTTATGAATTTTTTGAGTATGTGGGCATGTACGTCATCGCGTGATTTTTTCATAAAGTGTCAAGAAAAGATTTTAAAAGTAAAAGAACAGTAAATTCTTTGGATTTTGCGAAGAAATCGTATGTTCTCTGCCAGGATGTGAAATGACTCAGGAGTCTAATAAACTTATTCTCATATGTGAAAAACTGTATCTGTAACCTCGCTCGAATGTAAAATTTGGTATATTAATCATATTACGGCGAAGAAAAACATCACTAAATGTTTCTACTAAAATTGCTTCTACCTCGCGATCGAGATTCATTATGGTTTATTATAATTTATTATAATAAACGAGATTTATTATAATTTATTATTTATTATATAGAGATTTAATATGCGCAGGGTCATTAGAGAGAATAATTACCTTAATGAAAAAAATCTCTACCTGGAAAAATAATCAAAAAGATGTACAAAACACGTGAAAATATTTACTCTCAGGTCAATGATATAAAATATAACATTATTAGTATATTTTACATAAAATTAACCTAAAATCTGAAATAATCTTAAGTATTCCATTCTAAAATATAAACAATTATGTATATGTATAGTATATATGCATCTATACTAGCGAAACCTTCACTAAAAATATAAACTACACTCAAGAACGAAGAAGAAAAGAATTTTACATTTTTCTTAATTTACATTTACTTTAAAGATATTAATTACATTTTCTCAATATTTATGAATTGCGCAACATCGCTAAAAGTCTAACCCGCCCCAAGTAAACTCCTCCATTTAAAAATTATTTTATCTCATTTTCATTGGAGGTCAAAGTTGAAAGCATTAAAGATTTTATTAGATCTTTTGCAGCAGTCTATAAAAAACATCTACTTTTAAGTTAAAGTCATCGGCTTTTTATGGGAATTCAAACTTAATTCAAAGTTAAAAGTATACGTCGTTCACAGGGACCTTTACGAAAATTAAAATATTAACAAGTTTATTAACATATAAAGAAAGTAGTATCCAGATTTCAAAATTTTCATTAAATTAGGCCATTATGAAAAAAATTATTATTGTTCAATTCACTTCAACAATCATGTTATATTAAACTACATAATTAGTATGAACTTGAAAAAAAAAATTTCATCGTTATTACAGATTCCTTTAATGGCATATAATATGATCCAGATTTGTGGTTTCTGTATAATAAGGTCCATTATATAGCGGAGGCCGATCCACAAAGGTCTGGACATTTATCGAAGCGAACAATAATCCCCGACTCGCACATAATTCTCCCGCTGACCGTATTGCTAAGAATTTCTTGCACGTCAAAGACCCCCTCCTAATAAGCCGGCATTAAATAAGATCGTCCTCTCGAACTTGCCACCGTATTGTCTTCCCTGCCTCTCGGTACAGTGACCGGGCCTAGTGGAGGAGGAAGGAGGGGGTAATTCTGCGAGAGACTTCGATAAATAAAGCGCGCGCGCAGACGAACGGACGTGTCCGGTCGAACAAAAGGAGGAACGCGCTTGTGACAAATTGCCGACCGAGCACCACTATACGTCTTCCGCACTCAATAGAAGACAGAGTGAGTGAGAGGAGGAAGGAAGAAAGGAAGAGAGTAAGAGAGAGGCATAAAGAAAGAAAGAGAGAGAGAGAGAGAGAGAGAGAGAGAGAGAGAGAGAGAGAGAGAGAGAGGGCTCAGTAAGTGAAAATCAAAAGCAAGAACAAGAGCGAAGATTGCGAGAAAGCAAAAGATGTACTTTCAAGTAATGTTTCACTTAGATTATAAAAGGCGAAAAAGTGATCGGCCCACCTGGTCCCGTCCAGTGCGCGTCACACAGATCGCACACGCGACTTCATTTCCGTATATAAATTATGTGCCCCTACCGTTATTCGCCCCGAAGTATATTCCGTTTGATATACGCCGGCAATTAACTCGTGCAATAGTGTCGTCTCCGGAAATTTGTCGCAGGGGGGCCTCTCGCGCACCGTATCGGATTCGCACTGTTCATAACGGACGATCGGTGAGTGGAGGGACGGCGGGAGGTGAGAGCGGCCAAGATTCTCCGTCCTAGGGGCTCGATTGATGGCGTTTCGAGGGAAGATTGATGGCGAATCCCAGCCCCACCCCTCCCTCTACCCCTGATAGGAAGCGGTACATGAGTAACTGTGACGCTCGGGAGATTTTACGCGCCGTACTATGAGCCCGTACAGGTGATGGAAATTGTGAATATCAAACGCAATTTTCAATTCGCTAGCCAAGTCCTATCAATGATAATAATGAAAAAACTGACGTTACATGTAGATATTTCTTGCTGTTGTTATTTCAAGAGAAGGCAATCTTTTTCAATTTCGTAACGATGCCTCCAACGAAGACTAGACGAGAAAAGTAACAGAATTCCGACATCTAAAAGTAACAAATTTCGAGTTATATTTCAAGTTTCTACATGGAAAATACACGAACATCGATTTTACTAAATGAAATTACTCTTGAGGATTTCAATCTTTTTAAATGCTTTTTAAATGCTTTCAAACAAAATTTAAAGCTTTAGAGTTTATCTGTACAGACGTATGGGATTTCGATACAAAATGATGCATTGTGTTGTATGTGTACGAAAAAATACGAAAAGTATTAGTATTTGATGCGAAATTTAGAACGATCTGATATACATTAGGGCTGATTGAAATGTATTAGTTTTCGATGGGTGTGTCTATAGCAGAATATTTTTATTTAATTTCTATATTTATTTTACAATACCTAATTGTTACATTGTTCAAAAAAATTATTTTCTATAGAATTTACGATTGGTTGATTAGAATTGGTTGATTAGAATTTTTTGAAAAATCATTGAAGACAGAGAGAGATAGATTTTGACGTATAAAGTCTTAATCCAAAATCAAATTTTCTTAAAACGCCACACTTCAGTAACATGAATGTATCTGATATTATATTATTTTATTATTATTCTACTTCTAAATAAATATATTGATAGGCTTTAATATATCTCATCCAGCTTTAGTAGTATAAAGTAAAAATTAAAGATTTTTCCATCTATGAAAAAAGTAATAATATGAAAAATATGAATTAAGAAATTATCAAAGAATATAAAACATTAAAGAAAATAGAATATTATGCACATTATAATTTCAGCTGCAAAAATATATATCTTTCTTTTTCTTCTTTAATTTAATACCCAAGAGAACTCAAATTACAGAATATATATATATGCTATTTACTAAAAGCAATAAATAGTATTCAAAATTATTTCGTAAGTTAAAGACCATTTAATTTTAAATCCAAGAAACTCAAATAAAAAAAATCTGGCAAAAACAGATTCTAAACCAGAGTATCTAATTTTCCAAAGCTAAAAATCCAGAATCTTTCCATTCTTTCAGAGTTGTATTTATTTATCAATTATCTCTTCTAAGCTCCGCTTCTTGTTCTCCCTCCTGCCTTCCGACCAATTGTCGCAAAGCTTCTACCGGGCCACTTTTATGGCAAAGAAAAGTTGCACCACCTCCATCAAAGGACGAAATAAAAAGGTTCCTTTCCGCTTATTAATTTCCAAACACCTCGCTAATTCGTATTCCTCGACGCGTTAAATCTAAGAGAGAAAAACGATGTAAAAAGAGATGGAAAGCGCGCGAGAGAGAGAGAGAGAGAGAGAGAGAGAGAGAGAGAGCGATAGAAGAGACAGGAAGATTGAGTCTTTGTTGGTCACCTCTTTTAAGCGCGAGGGTCCCGCTACATTCATTAGCACGCGCACCCGTGCTCGCACTCTTTCTCATCCTCAGGGGAGTTTTTCAAAGTGGAAGCGAGGGAGAGATAGATGGTTTAAGAGCTTCAGAGAGAGAGAGAGAGAGAGAGAGAGAGAGAGAGAGAGAGAGAGAGCACAGGAAAGCCGAGAGAAGGTAACACGTGGGACGAGCAAAGACTAATGGGAAAACTAGCGTCGGGACTGGCGACTTTTTGCCGGTAGATTAAAATATGCAAATAAGAGGCGGCCGCTGCCAAAGCCACGCACGCATGCACTCTCTCTCTCTCTCTCTCTCTCTCTCTCTCTCTCTCTCTCTCTCTACGTCTCTTTCTTTTCGTCTCTCCTTCGACTCTCTCTTCCTTTTCATAGATATGCGACGCGCAGCTTCGATTTTTGTTTTTCGACGTGCGACGCTCGATGTCGAACAAGAGATGGAATGTCGGAGAGGGAAAGAGAGTGAGAAAGAGCAGGATAGAGACGAAGACCGCTCGACGAATTTTATAACGATATATATATGAGTACTTTGGTTCGTGAGTTACCGAGTTTATCTTTAATGGTTTCGCGTGTACAGGAAAAGAGATGTCGGTGCCAACGAACCGTGCTGCATCTTTGAATATTATATAATGCTCCCAATATTATACTTGACCAGAAAAATCCAAGATGTGATGATAATAATGCAATCACAGAAAAGCAGGAAAATGCAGTTTTTAATATAAATAAAGTACATGTATATATAATTATATTCTATACGAGAGAAAATTTTATATCCCAACTCTCAGAACGTTTTAGCGGGAAACGATTGGGAATAAAATCACGTTACTGGATTACGAGGGTGGAGAAGGGAGCAGTAGAAGAGGCTATAAATATCACAGTTAAGTGGAACTTAATCGGCCTTTGTTAGGTATAGCCAGGCGATCCGGAATCGTGTCTGGTTCGTATGTCCTGCCCTTTTTTTCATTAAACCGTCCTCCACATTTGACTCTTAATTTATTAGGTAGTGTACGAATTTTTATTGGATCCCGAGGCTGTGGAATATATCTAGATTCATTTTAAAAGTAATTCTTTTAATTTTTCTTTTTTAGAATCATTGGTCTGCCTTTGCCGCAATAAAAATAAAATCGACATTACTGAGGAATATTAAAGTGGAACTCAGAGTGATGTGGCTGTCCAAATCCTCATTCTGTAACTACCAAAGTGAAATTGAAAAAGTTGTAACTTAATGAAAATTCAAGAAGCTGGCAGCGAACTTTAAAAGGTGGGATTCGATGTTTCATGTATTTTAAGCTTGCTTTTATCTCAGCAAGCTTCGTCTCGAGTTAAATAGTTTCTCCCTGCCGCCTTACCACTCAAACTCTCTCTCTCTCTCTCTCTCTCTCTCTCTCCCTGTCTCTCTCCCTGTCTCTCGTGCTCGAAAAAATGGATAAGTCCAGTATATTAATATCGGCTATTTCTTCGAATTCGAACTTAGTGAAATTAGTTGTGAATGGGAAAATAAATCATTTGCCTAACAAACAAAATATAAATGCAGCCATGTGACAATTTATTCATCACCGAAAAAATTCATTTATTCGACTACAAACAATACTGCAGAGTTAGCCCTGCTCGATAATTTCTTATTTCCAAATACGGCGAAATGGCTAGGTGATAGATAAGTTTGATTAAACTATAATAAACGCTTATTTTTAAGTACGTTGAAGAAACTTCATTATTTAGAAGGAATAAAGAGCTTGTATAACAAAGTAAAATGTAGAAGTTCGTTTGTTTTTTTTTAAAACAACAGCTAACAAATGAGAAGTATAATACTTTCTCAAACGAGCACCTAATATTAGTCACCTCATTGCTCAATAAAAAGATTCTGTTACCTGAATACTGTCCCTCTGTTATATGAACACTGATACATATCTTCTAAAAGCAACTATACATATCTATATGTTTCCCTCCTTTTTCTCCAGCTTTCTCTCTCTCTCTCTCTCTCTCTCTCTCTCTCTCTCTCTCTCTCTCTCTCTCTCTTTCTTTCCCTCTCTCTCCCCCTAATTTGTTTTATTGAAATATAAAATGACGAATGTCTGAAAATAAAGATCGATCTACTGCTAGAGAAACATCGGAATCTCCTAATTTTGCATTTTGCTTACTCGCTTGATTTACATGACAAGTAACGGCTTAACCCTAAAACGATTGTTCTTGGCAGGAAATAAAATTGCTTGCGGCCGCAAAATAAAACAAAAGGCTGCTCACGCGAGCAGCCAAGCTAGATAGTGGGGGATGGGGGCGATAGAGACAAAGGCCCCAGACAAAAGAGAAACGGGGATGGAGAGGAGAAGAGGGAGAGGGAGCGAGATTTTAATTCTGGGTCAGCCAGACATCCACCCCTTCCACTCTACCTACACCTCCCACACTTCATTTATTCCGCTCTCTTTCTCTCTCTTCTTTAGTGCCAGTAGGTGGGATGCGCGAGCGAGATTACGAGGACGCGCTATGCGCGACCGGCAGAATTACGTTTTAATTTCATCGGCCGCCTGGCTGCTGACATATAACTACGAACGCCGGAAATTTAGGCCTTAAAACCGTGCTCGGTCGCTGTCGCAAGACAAACAAAAAGACAGAGAGTGAGAGAGAACGAGAGAGCTTGACCAAATGAAAAACCAGGAGCTACTGGATGATGCGACTAGTAGATTTACTGAACGTGGTCAATGCTCGCAAGCATGCCCGAATATTTAAAAAGATGTAACAGGGCTATAGGGAATATTTTAAATGGATAAATATATAATTATTTAATGTTTAGCTGCATAGTTGAAGTAACATACTATAATAATAACAGTTAAAGACGTGGATGAAAGCGAATAGACATTGGATTAGTTTCACTAAATTATTTTATATGTAGACTCCAATTTTTTCTACTTCTCTCTAATGCTCTGTAATCTCTAATGCAAACTGAAATAGTACAAAGAAATACAACATGATATACTCTGCTTTAGTCAATTTATGTAGTATTCTTTAAACTGATTGTTGTTTAAGAAGCCTAATAACTTTTTGATATTATGAAACATCTTGATACCGTTATTACCATTATTATTAGTTATTTCTGTTATTCCCAATGTATGTATTATTTGACATTCATTGGTATTATTATGATACGTTTCATTTTATAATTTTGTCTATTAAATTGCATCTATCATTAGTAGTAGTAGTAGTAGTACTGCATATGCCTGTACCAATCGTATTGTATTTCAGTATACTTGTTCAGTCCGTATTATATTTCGAGAATGGCGTGATAGCCGATATTGCAGTCGATAAATAAAATTATTCAGCGAAACTGAGTAAGTGCGATTTGGCGTTCACCTGAAGCCTTTAACTAGTATTATGGTGACAATAATAAAAGTCGCAATTGAACATATTCGTGTAAAGATGCTGTTTTTGACATTTCTCAACGGTAAACTGCGATGGTCAATTATATTCCATTAAGACATTAATTTGATTAATTTTGTCAAAGTTATCTCAAACGAGAATTTCGATGGTCACCTTAACGTACAACCCGGAAACTTTAATAATCTGCCGAACGCCCTATCCCACAATTAAGAGTGACTCGCCGAAGTAACTCTACAACAATATTGGAGCTTTTCCACGCTCCATGTAATCGAATTTATTGCACCTTGAAGCTTGTCCGTGAACTATAGTGAAAAAAATGCATCTGATAAAATGAGGGTCACAATTGCCTGATTTTCGCCTCCCGCCACGATTAAAAGATCTCGCGATATTTTGTCGCATTTGTCTCGTCAACCGGGGCCGCTTTTCCCCATCCATCGCCAGTACGCGCCACCAACACCGTCGGACCGCATCGCTGGCCTCGCTTCGCTCACGTAAATCTTATGAATAAATATGGTCCTCCCTCCTTCGTCCGTTTCATTCCCCATCTCGGCTGCTCTGGGCTTTCCGCACCTGCGAGGCGAATGAGGCGAGCCGTAACGTCCGTCGAGACATTGTCAGCTCGCCCCGACGACGCTATAATGAGATTAGTTCGACAGAGAGAGAGAGAGAGAGAGAGAGAGAGAGAGAGAGAGAGAGAGTGAGTGAGAGAATGAGGGGGGTGAGAGGAAGGCCGGAGGGAGAGAGACAGATCTTCTGAGATTCCGCGCGCGTCCGTGGGTTGCGCGATGGAAGAGCCGGGCGACGGGGTTATGCTTATCGATTCCGTCAGTGAGCTTGGCGCGACGTATTCTCCGTACAGATTGTATTACGGCATGTTTGAGAGATAAATGCTCGATGGAGTATCGGTATACAATGTAGAGGGAGGCGAATATATTTTTGAGTATTTGGAACTTTGAAAATACAGTCAATCCTTAATATTGTTACATGATAATGAGAGAATTCAAATGAAATTCTTTTATCGTCATATACGTTCTTTTATTCTATAATATATATAATTCCATTTAGATAACTAATTTCAATTATTTTTTTATTCAATATATTTTAAAGTAAGCATTTAACGATGTCTTGCTATTGATCTAAGAGCAAAATTGAACTAATCATATACTGTGTTGATGTATATGATTGAATGATATACTGTATTGATGAATATTCTGAACATACTAAATAAATATTAGAAAATGGTTTAATTTCTTAAATTATTTTTTATTTCAGTTTCTAAATGAATGGAATCGAATAGGCGAGTTATTCAAGTCCCGGATTTATACAGTTATACAGTAAACAGAGCTAATTGCTGAAGGAAATCATTAAACGCAACAATCGAAAAACACCATGTATAAGGGCTTAAGTAAAATTTTTTCCAGCACAAATCGAAGAAGGGATAGAGTAAAATTTTTTTACACAAATAGTAAAACTGTTTATAAATAAGGAGTTAAAGATTTAGTTAAATTTAAAGTGAAATTGTGACATTATTGAAGCTTCTTCTCAAAAAAACTACAGTTTCATTAGCATCAGACCCCAATAATTTGTTAAAATATCCACGTGAAGTGTGTGCGTGTGCGTTTGTTATGGATGCGTATATTTATGTTTCTATGTGTCAGAAAGACAAAGAGAGAGAGAAAGAGAGAGAAAGAGAGAGAGAGAGAGAGAGAGAGAGAGAGAGAGAGAGATAATATACGCTCGAAAGAAAAACAAATCCCGTCAGTCATTCCGAAAGACGGCGCTTGCCGTCGTGCAGTTCGGGGTAGGGGACGGAGGGATCGACAGCGCGCCACCTTGTAAATTACATCCGAGCCGAGAGACAGAGAGCCCGCAGCATCGGACGCCCCGCGCGAACATCGCCTCGCTGCTGACGCGGCATTGCGTGCCTGCGGGTTATCGATCAAAGCAACGCACCGACACGGCGCTCATCCTCTGTCTTTGCGCGGTGGAAATGGCGCGGGAGGGGGGGCAAATCGCGCCTAGAACCACAGCGGTGATCATCGCGAACGGATAGCCTCGATTTTTTATTCTCCCTCTCTCCACGACTATAGCCGATGCAATGATTCGCGGATGCGTTGGGGGACGATTGTCGTTGTCGATTAGAATAGTTTCACGGCGACGGATAATTAAAGGAATCGTTGCTTATCCCATTTCGCTCCCAATCTGTAGCTTGTTGATTTACTTTTTTCTGAATACATTTTCTAAGCTTTGAGATTATCGCGGGCGCCATTTAGCACGGAACGTTTAATGTAAAAAACATTGAGCATCTTCAATTGAACCATATAAATCTTTTCGTAATTGAAAACGAACTCATTAGAGTTAAGATGACCCCGTTTTCTTTATGTTAACTCTTCTCGTATCGAGTAAATACTTCTTAAGAAAAACAAATAGTTCTTTGGTACAATTAAAGAAAATATTTACTTGTTGTTTTTTGTGTCGTTTTCTTTTATGATTTCGTTTATTAACCGAACAAAATAAAAGCATAGATGTATAAATTGAATAAAGATAAAATGGAAGAAGACTTTAATCATACATAGTTACGATGCCAACGAAGTATTATTCTTAAAGTAGTTATTATAGAAAATGAGGCTTTTATATAATTTCAAAGATAACTATTATTTTCATTCGCTTAGAATTGAATATACAATTAATAGTGTCTCAATTTTTCTATAAAATTTTATCTACTACGCACTGCATGAATGTCAGCCCTTCAGACTTAAAAAAATTACCCGAAAGACATTTTTATGGGCTCTGACTGTAAGAAAAGTCAACGACGGCGAGCTACAATGTTTGTTCACGTTACCTTATTTATAAGGAAGAGTGATGATCTAACAAAATTTGCAAAAACTTGTACGCTAGGGGAGAATAAAAAAATTGCCTTATATAATTTGAACACAGTCTGTTACGAATGCGTAAAAATGAAAAAATACAATGAACCCAACTGCTTCTAGTTTATACGTCTATAAGGAACCCACGCTAGTGCTGCTTTAAAAATATACATCGACCGTACACTTTATGACTTCCGTCCAATTTCGCTGTCTCTCTCTCTCTCTCTCTCTCTCTCTCTCTTTCCTTCGCTCTCCCTTTCATCGCCCGTTTTGATTTCTCGATCCAGGCTCCTCTCCAATGTCCAATTGCTCGGAGCCAAGCCAAAGACTGTCGCGACTCCTGCGTGTTCTTCAAATAAATTACACACGCGCTCCTTTTAAAGCTCGCCGTCGGAACTTTGCGATATTCACCCGGCATCTGTGCATGTACGTATGTGTCATCCGCGTACACCTCTTTGGGGCGCGGCCTTTGTATATATTTCGTTCCCGAGTCGGCGAAATAAAACTTTGTCGTCGGTCCCTCTCCCAGCGACAACCCTCTCCTTTGCCACCGTGCCACTTTGCTTTTCGCGAGTTTCAAACTGGATTTTCTACGTCCCTCTACACGGGAAGGAGAAGGGGTGAGACTCTTACTCTTCTCGGGGGTTTTTTTCTTCGAACGCGCGCGCGTGCCGTTGAAGCGCTTTCGGGGCTTTTTCCCCAATACCGACGCGCCTCTTCCTCTTTATCCGTCTAGGAAGCTTCTCTTAAAGTCTCCCCCCTCCTCTGCCTCTCTTTAGCGAGTGCACGCGCACACCCACGTGTTATATTTGTGACTGCACTCGAGTTCGAAAGTCGCCCGCGGGATACGAGGGAGAAGAGAGGCGAGGGCGAATGAAGCAAGGGAAAACTTTTTCTGCGCAACGTTATTACGCCTTTAAATTATGTAAATGTCCATACAAATATAGAGGCGTATACTCTGTAAATTTTTTGTTTTAAATCGCCGGACAGAGTTAGTGAACGAATGGTCGAAACTTTTCTCTCGTAATTCATAATGTATGTTAATTTTTTGAATTGTAGATAATAATAGTATACAATAATAGAAAGTAATAGTATAAAATAATTATATAACAATCATTTAAAAAAATTTGTTCCCTTACATGAAATGTATTGAATTTGTTGTATAGTTATTAAATTACATTGAAATATAATAAAAAAATTATTTAAAAAATGCGTTTTACTAATAATTTGAGATTCTAGAAGGAGAAAACAATCTGGTTAGAAAATAAATGTGCTGAAGAACGGAGGTGTAAGATAGTGCCATACTTAAGTTTACTGTGATTCTCGAATAAAGACGAATTTTGTGCGATAATTACAGATTATATTGTGCTTAAATGAGTAAAATCCATACCTTTGCTATAGCAGCAAGATTTTCTGATTCTCGAACATCAAAGTAGGATCAGTTTTTATTTTTAATATATCACAAATTACGAAGTACGAATTCCGCCCAACTTTCGTTCTTGTTCGAATTTGCTCGCTTATATATATTGGTTAATCGTCCTTTGTCGCTATGAGCTGATCTTTCAAGTTCAATCCTATCAGAAATAAATTAATTTCACCGTAAGTTTATGTATCAAGATCCAGAAAGATCCTCTTTCGTCCACTTTAATTGAAAATGCCGCAGGAAACTTCAATGATACATGTTCTGGCAAAAGTCATCCACTTCGTCGTCACAATCCCCACAGCTCTCTCCCGCGTTAAAGAAAGAATCCTCCCGACGCGACGAAAACTTTCACTCCAGTGCCGCCAGACAATCCGTCAAATTGCGGCCCCGGTGCGAGGCACACCGGCAGCGGCACGCACTTCGTCCCACCCTCCAGCGTGCCTGCCAGCGCACTCGCGAGCTTCTTCGCGCCCGCGCGCGAGCGACAGGACCGAGACAGTGACCCCCGGTGGCGCGGCAGCCCTCCGAGCTCGGACGCCTCGTCGCGACTGAGGGGTTGAGCGGGCGAGCGAGGCGAGCTGGCGCGCGGCGCCGCCGGCCCGCCCGCGGCTCCCGCGTCAGACTGCAGGGTGTCACCCTCGCGACCGCGGCAACCCTCCCCCCGCGAGCGGGTGGAGAAGGCGCTCGCTAGCGCATGCGCCGCCCTCGGCCGCCCGGAGGGAGAAGAAGAGAGAGAAAGACAGAGAGGGTGCAGGGACCAAGGCAGCGCTCAAGCAGGAGAAGGGCTCGCGGAGGCTCCGGCTGGGCGTTCGAGCAGACCGCGCCGCCCGCCACGCCGGCCGGACGATGAGGCCAAAACTCGAAATAGCCTGAAGGAGCCGGAAGGGCGCTCGTCTGGGGAAAGGTTTTATAAATAAAGGGGAATGGTTTGACTATGTGCTGAGGATTTGTTTCGTTTCAGAAGGTGGCATTCAAAATTATTGAAAAATGTTGGCAAAGCAGCGATTATTTCTTTTAAGTGACTAGTCTATCATTAATTATTGATTACTTCGAAATGTATTTTTTTGAATACTTCTTATATTTTTAAGTTGTATTAGAATAAAAAATTCTTTGTCTATGATTATTGCTTTCAAAATTGAATTTGAAATAATTTTCTAAATGGTCCAATGAATGTTTATTTTTAGAATTGAAAATTGTATTTATGTCGACTGTTTCGAATTAAATTAATATTTTTATCTGTCTTACAGTTTTATACTATAATATATTATACTATAATAATGACTGTCAGATCAGACTGTGTTCGACTATGATCTCCCCTGAAGAATCTGAAATAGAGATTACAATAAAAATACATTAAATTAGATTAAAAACTAAAAATAATAAAAATAATAAAAATAAACTATATTCTATGTTGCAAAGGACAACCTGACTCCCCCACACTTTAAATTTAAATTTTCCTTTGACTTAAATTTATTTTTATAATATTTCTAGAACCGCCGCCCTTCTGATTTAAATGTAAAACATAATTTTTTTTTAGATTAACAAAGAACGATAAGCATTGTCTAATTTACTTGACTCCAACATTAAATTTACGTTATTATGATTTTTCAAAATATAAATATTTTCAAGAGTTTCTCTTTTAAATCTACTTTTAATACCTTGTCCTAAAATATTTACATTTTCAAAATCGAAAGAATGTATCAAGTCTAAAGTATGTCCGTTTAGCCCGGATTTACTATTCATACTTCATAAGCTATACTGATGTTCATACATTATTCGTTTTAGGTATGTACTCGTTTGTCCAATGTAATATTTGTCACTGTTTTCACAATTTATTTTGTACGCTACTCCTGCTTTTAAACATTTATCATCCTTATCTTTACAATTATATTTTTTTTTTATTTTATTTTTATGTTATTTAACAACGCTCTATTTATGCATCCAAATATCGGTGCTAATCACCGACGGAGGTCTACGATGTGTTTCTAAACAAAGCACATGTCAATTACTACAGCGGTGCTTGTGTCAATCCGCTGAGACCATAATTTGAACTCGGATCACCAAGTTACTAGCCCTTCGCTCTAGCGATCGAGCCATTATAGACCTCCATTAAAATTATTAAATAGGCTTCTCATATTAATATTATTTATAAAGTAAACTTGAATATTATTTTTTTTTCTTTTATATTATGTTCTATAACATGATTGTAAATCTAATCTATTCTCTCCGCAATTTATCTTTAAGGTCCACTGGATAATCATTATAAATATATCTTCAACTAATTTTAGTTTATCTTTTCTAAAATCTTTGTGTGATAATTTGATTGCTTTGTCGATATCTCTCTTTATAGTACCTATCTTATTTCCGAATTGATGGTCTGAGTTAAAATATAATAGCCTACCTGATCATGTAAGTTTTCCATACCAATTTAATTTTACTCTTATTATTAACTCTAATAACACTGCCGTCCAAAAAATTTACTTTATTCTATCATTCTATTTCTTTTTTAATTTAGAATTCATAATCATTTAAGAAGCCTATTTAACGTTTGAAAACAGGAGTAGTATGCAAAATAAATTGTAACGACTGTGACAAATATTACATTAGACAAACGGGTACATACCGAAAACGAAGAATGTATGAGCATTAGTATAGCTGACAAAACACGAATGATACATCCGGGCTAAAGGATCATTGTTTAGACTTGCTACATTCTTTTGATTTTAAAAATGTATATATTTTAGAGCAAGGTATTAAATATAGATATAAAAGAAAAATTCTTGAACTCATTCATATATTGAAAAATCGCAATAACGTAAATTTAATGTTGGAGTCAAGTAAATCGGACAACGCACATCATTCTTTATTAATATAAAATTATAAATTAATTTAAAATTTTATTTTACATTTCAAATAAAGAAGGGAGGGGCTCTTAAAAAATTATATAAATCAATATAGGGGTGGGGTAAGGTATATATAACAGCATGCTAGGTTTTTATTTTACTTTAGTTTTTGACGAAAAATCGGAGCGGTTTGAAGCGTCGGAAATTTAACGTAAATTTAAATTTAAAGTGATGGAAACAATCAAGTTCTCCTTTACTAACATACGATAATATAGATTATTTTATTTTCAATTTTTAATTAAATTTTCTTTATATATTTTATTAATGAGGAAGGATAATAATAGCACTATATATATATGATAAACTTATATATGATACAATTGAGCGCACCGCGCTCCGCCCGCTGGTTTTTACTCAAGAGCCCGAGCCGCTTCACCTCGACATAGTATTCCCATTTCAGATTCTACGGGAGTTATTGTAAACAAGCTAAATCTGACTATCATTATATTATCATTATATATTATTGTATAAAGACTATAAGACCGATAAAAATAATTACTAATTTAATTCGGACAGTCGATATAAGTAAAATTTATATTTTAAAAATATATTGCACCTTTCATATATGTCAATAGTGGAGCTTAGTGCGGATATACAAAATGATTTGTCGAGTAATTCGTATAAAATATTTTGTATCGTTCTTTAATAAGTATAATATTTTATTTATATTAAAGTACTATTTTTCTTACGAAATATTATTTCTAAAAATAGCTTCTTTATTATTGAACATTTGTAAATTGAACTAGATTACGATATTTTTTAGCATATTATTCTACATATTTTTGGTTGTCTTCCAGAGACTTCATTTATAATTGCTAAAAAATATTAATAAGAATACTTGGATTGTTTTACAAAAATGTTCTATTTATCCATCACTAGTTTGTCAATTAAGTGATCTTTAGAATACATTGCTATAAAGTGTATTATTGTAGACATACATAATTTTCATCCTCATTAAGGTGACAAAATGTTTATTCGGGTTCAGTATACTTTTTTAATATGCAATAGGTTAAAAAATTTAATTTAGAAGTCGATTTATAGTTAAAATCCAGTATTTTTTATTTACATTTCTCATTGTATACTACGTATGGAGCTTCTTACAATTAATGAAATATTTACAATCGGTCATATATAACTAAATCATGAAATATAATAAATTCTTTGGATGAAATCGTAATTATATATACACGCCTTATCTAAAACGATTCAATTGAATCGTTGTATCAATCCATTCGATAAAATGAGGGATATGAATGTATAATCCCAGATTTGGAGATTTAACTGTTGTCGAAATTATTCCAACAACTTCGTATTGCCCGAAGGCATTTTGTTGAAATAGTGGACCACCTTGATCACCCTGAATTAAAAGTATAAATGCTTTATTATTATATGGAAGACTAAATCTTTATTAAAAATATAAATTATTGCAATTGAATATTTTCAAAGTACGCTTATTAATGAGGCGATAGAAACTTATCACCTATTCTATAAAGTTTCGATTTCTCATGAATATAAAATCACAATTATACTGAATATTAAATTTTATCGAACACTTACAAAAGATGGGCCTTGTGCGACATTTGAGAACGTCCCAGAACAAAAATGGTAAGCACTGAAGAAATTATTTAAATGCTGTTGACCATGCATCATCAAGGAGGAACTTAGTGCATATTTACATTCCTCGAATGTTCTGATATTTACATTCAAAACATTTAACAGATTCGATACCTGTCTAGTGCGTACTTGTTCAGGTGTTGACGATCCCCATCCAACAATTGCAGCGTAATCAGAAGGATACGTAAAATCGGTTGAAAATGGAATGTCATAAACTTGCGGGCTGTATATCAATGACGCGTTTAGTTTAACTAAACCTAAATCTATGGATGTGCCAATGCTGAAAATTAATAGAGTTAAAATGTATTCAATCTCATAATTATCTTTAGTGGCGAAAGTCATTAAGTTTTCAAAAGTAATAGATTCGTGTTTTCCATCATCTATTAAGAAATAATTTTATATTGTGTGATGAAATTTTACAATCAGCATTTATTAGTTTCCGTTCGACAGATAAATTAAAAATATATGTATTTATTATTTTTAAAGGTAGCATAATATATTATATTATTATCACAATTGATGAGGTGCTCGTTGAGTATTTTTATTGTTTTTGTCTTGTGGTGATTAAATAATTATTCAGTATTCTTAAACGTTTATATTATTTCTAGAAAATGTAAATACAACTACATACAAGATAGATATATTACTATTTTTCTTTATTTGCTGATTTATTTTGTATATATGTTATTCCTTAATGAAATAAAAATAAATCCTATACTCAATCTTGAAATATTATTATGAAAAAAATTCAATTTAATAATATCTATAATACACATAATCTCTTAAATATGATGCCATAGATCTAATGTAATATTAGATTATTTTATAAGCTATAGAATTCGTTAAACACAATCTATATCTACTTACTGTGATGGATCATAGTTTTCATGTACGCGTACGAATACGATACTTCGCACTTGCTCAAAGGTTTCCTTTTCATGTAAATTCCATTTTCCTGCAAGTACTCTAATATTTTGTATGGGACAAATAGGTCCTATTTTTGAAGCGCAAGCTCCTGAAATTACGATCCAATTTTTATTATAGATCGTACCACCACAAAAAATTGGCCTCATATTTTGTACCATCGGAATGCCATATATTGCTACTACATTCGGAAAACTGTTCGGTGCAGTGTTGAAACCTCCTACAATTGGTTCTACAAAATCTATAAATAAAATTTAAATTAAAAACTTTTACGTTTTTTAAGTTCGTTTTTTAAGGCAGCAATATAAAGGTAGATTAAGCTGGAATAGCATAAAATCAAATTTAGCTAAATATTGATAACGAAAAAAGTATTTATTCCGTGTTATATTACGAAAAGTAATTTCCCATAACAAAAATATTGTTGCAGTTTAAAAAATCATAATTGTTACTTGTGTTTATTTGTATTAGTTATGTATATTAATTTTTCAAATTTTTTTAGTTCAAGAATTGAACATTTTCGAATTAATAATATTCACACAACTTTAAAATATTGGCTAAATATTAAACTTTAGTCTATTTTGCGTTTTGATAAAATCACTTTGTCTACTTAATAGAACCAGAAGCAAATTAACCATTAGAATTGTTGTTCTGAATTTTCTGAATTTAAAGGAATGTATCCAGAAAAATATTCAAAATAACATATTATTTCACCCGTAGATTAAGGAAATGTGAAATTGTGTACTTAGAACGAGCACTAACAATAGTGCATATGACAAAGATTTGCGATAATTAGTACAATATAAAATCGTAAGTGTAAATGTTTTCTATATTATACTTAAGGTGATAAAAGAATATATTATTCACACCAAAAGCTGCCCACAAAAACATGTGAACAAGAAAAACTGATAAAAGTACGTTGACGTCGCTATGACCACCTGTATATAAGGGTATAACATGATCCATTTTACAGCGTGAATGAGAAACTGGCATGTTCGATACCTACTGGTGGGAAGAGGAACTACGCCACTCATGAATTCGCCTCGGTTAATCCACTATCCATAGTGAGCGAATTTCTTAGCGCATCATAATCCCGGGTCGAAATTAAATATGATTTATTAAATTCTCGAACATTTAACAGTGGCACATGATCACTTCTCATATAATGAAATATACTATATTTACAATATGTCAAATTTGCCTACCGTTTGCAGTGAGGTCGAAGCCTAAAACGGAGATATGTAAATAGGAAACAATCAGAAAAATTCATTTGCATACTAAAGAATTTATGGATAAGAAAGTACAAAAATATTATTTTCTCTTATATTCTGATGCAAATACTAAGATTTGTTATGAAAACATTGCTCGGGGTGGATAGTATTTACAAATTAGTATTTATACGGAAACATTAATTTGCAAGTAAGAAAATATAATATCTCATAATTGTGATTAAAACTCTGATTGAAAACTTTGCAGAGATCATATTAAGGGTAATTAAAATTTCCAGATCCATGATGAATATTTGATTACCTCTCCTTGATATATAAATTAAATTTAGATGGAATTAGACACAGCATATTAAATCTTTTTGAACATTATCTGAGAAATAGAGTACAGAGAAAAATAACTAATAATTTTAATATAACTAATAAAATAACTTTAATCGTATAAATCACAATCAAGGATATTCATAATCTTTGTAAATAGCTTATTATATAATATCTAATGTGAGACTGTTATTATTATAATTATGGATTAACTGGCTTTCAGCTCAAGGTAACATTTTCAGAAAAACTCTTAACATGATTTGCATATACTAAATGGTTTTTCATATAAAAACAGTATTCATGATGCACGAAACTATTTTGACAGTCTACTAAGAAATTTAAAAATAATACTGGATTTCAAGATATACGACAAATATATAAATACTTTGAAATTACTTTTCCGTATAAGATGGAATGGAACTGTGGCATGTACACAATAATCAATAAAAGTAAACACTTTATTTATGTTTTCACAGAGTCGTAAGAACAATGTAGAACAGCCTATTGCTGAACTATTTTTTCACATTTCATAATAAAATTTAAGGCATGACTACGTGGGAGAGCATATAAAATATGAATAAATTGATGTAATTACAAAATCATAAAATTCGAATTTTTTTAATTATATATATATATATATATATATATATATATATATATATATATATATATACGTGCAACCACAACTAGCACATATTACATTTTGCATTGAAAAATAACAGATTTTATATTATTAAATAGAAGGGTAGGACAATTCCTAGTTACGGATAGAAAACTAACACATTTCATATCTCAATGCAGGGTAGTAGTACAGTTTCTAGTTGAGCGTCGAAAACTAATACCCACATACAGATGAAGTTCCAATACTTAAAATTGATTTTCAAAACCTTCAAAAAGACAGGTGCAAATCATTTGCAGAGTTCATAATACGATTCAAAGAATTCTTATTTAGACGAGTAGATTTATGTTACTTTTCTTCTCGGTACCTGAAAATTTGCTTCCTGTTGCAAAAATTGAGTAGTCCTTATTTCCATGACTCATCGTAAAATAAATTAATTTTTGTCACTAAATTAATCGCGATGGTCTTCATTAACATTTAAAAGGCCGGTATTAGTCTTTTTAAGTCCTTAGACCAAATAAAAAAATATGTCATCATATATTGTAATTTATGTATTGAGAGTCAATTCAAGGTTATACCGTTATAATAATAGAAAAAGTATTTTCTGCTTGCAATTCGAAGTATGTAATTTATATTTGAGAATTTTACTGTATGTACGTTCAATAATTTTACACTTAATATGTACTTTTATAGTGTATGCAATCGTAACAACAGTGCTCAACAGGCCTTTGAAATTTTTTTCATTATTAAAAATTTCAAAACGTTCTTATACTTAAATTGTCTATATTATATTTAAGTATAATTTTGTATTCCGAACTTTGAATAATTGACTGACTTCAGTTTCTACCAATCGACCATTTTTTTTATCTATTTTTTCGAACATTGTATTTTAATATGCAAATATAAAATTGCATTTCGTTAAACAAAAATTTTATACAAATATTAGTGCCTTTATTACAATTATTCTAATTCTTAAATTTTGAAACAAAAAAGGTTGGAAACGAATTTTTAATTTGAATATTCTTTTCAGTTATACTTCTATAAGATACATCAATGTAACATAATTATAAAATTAATGAATATTAGTTTACTTAATATAATATAAATATGTTTTCAAGTGTTAACCTTGTATAGAATTTTAATGTGACTCTAAAATTCTCTCTAAAAAAATATTAAACATCATTTAAATTTTACCTTCTTTATATTAAATAATTTATTCTAGTGTATTATATGTATTTGTATTATATATAAATCGGATAGAAAACGCAATCACACAAGGAAGTGGAAATTCACACCCATTGAATTATCAAAAAAATTCTGTTTAATGTATGAATTATATTATTAAAAATTAGGTAATTAAATGCATTTCAAATATTATTATCTTCATTGTATTTATTTTTGCCATTCTTTATTTTATTTCTAGTATTCGCATTAAGTGAATTGTTAATATCGATGATACAATTACAAAGATAAATTGCTTCGATATATATATATATATATATATATATATATATATATATATATATATAATGAATATTAATTAAATTGTAAATGAAATATAAATAATTCATTATCAAAATAAACCTATTTCAGAAACTGTTGTATTCTTTTAATATTAATCTATAAAGCTGAAATTTTTTCAGTATTACCATGTATTTGTTCAGAATTTTTAGAATATATTATAGAATCAAGTAGATATTTTTCTTAATACAGAATAAAAACTAGTGTTCTCTAAAAAAAATCGAGCACACCAGTTAAGATAGTTAAAAGGTGCTACTTCCGGAATTCACAAAGTAAGATCAACTATGTCATGTAAAAACTTTTAAGTTGCCGCTCATTTGACCTTGAATACTTCTTAAAACAACTTTAAAAAAATTTTGAATTATAAAATTCACTCTGTTTTGTTTTCAAAGAAGGTTGCAAGATAAATTTTATTGTAAATTTTTTTTTCATACGAAACAATACCGTACCATACTAAAATTTTAAAATATACGTTTTACTAATGTTTTTCGTTCTGAATCTTATTAAATCGGTTCTATAATAAAACGTATATCATTATCATGTGCCGAAAAATAAATCATCATATTAAATTGTCAAGAATATAAAGTACCTGGAATTAAAATCTTTTAAGTTTGTGTAATTCAATCTATATTCTTTATATTATAATTTTCGAAAAAAATTTTTTCTGAAATCTTTTTACAAAGAAGTATCCTCTAAGCATAAAATAAATATTTTTATGATAAAAAATTATAAAATAGATTTTGCGTGATGATGAAATATGTGTCGATGTCTAAGGAATGTGAGAATTTATAATCTTAATAATTTGATAACAAAACATGACAGCATATAACAGCATTCATGATCAGATTTCAAGCGTGACATTCATAGAATATATTGCAAAAACTTTTATCTGTTTATAAGTAGCTACTAATCAATAAATTATATATTAGTATTTAATTAATATTATACGCTAAATTTACTGTAATATAAAGCACTCGAGGATTTCAATAAATAAAAATTGTTTCAATATCAAAGGGTAATATGTTAATTTAAAATTTATTTAAAATTGATTTTTAATATTGTAATAATAATATTTCCATTTATTGAATTTATTATAGTATAGAGTCAAACATAAAATTTAATTTGGACCCTTTGTGACTATACCATCTATTTTGAGGAAAGTCTAAATCTTGGAAACTGTTCTACTTCAATGCATACAGCCTAACAGGGTTAATAATTCAGTTGACAATTTCTCTTTAAATAATAATATTTATTAAACAATTGTTCTACATATTTTAACGTATTTTATGGAAACGTCTGCAAAGTACTGAAAACCAAAAATCACTATAAAAATGTGATTTTTAAATACTGAGTAAGGACCGGAAAAAAGGTGACTGGAAAACTACTTCATGTTATTTCTCATGAAAAAATAGGAAATTAAACATAATTCAGTCGTGCGATATTCATTGAAAAAGTAAGCAACTTTCATATTTCCATAGCAGTAGTAAATATCATTTTCAGTAATTATTTTAGGCTACAAGTATGAGATCATTTTAAATATACAGACGCAATTATTTTTCCAATCGTCGAAGGAGAATTTTTCTATTATCTGAACCGGGATAGCATTTTGTATTCTTACTATATATTACTCTTTAATAGGCCCCGCGCCCTTCGAAATCAAGAGGTTTTTTTATGAATCAAATTTTACTATATTCCATGTAAAACTTCTAACAATTTCGTAATATTATGAAAAATAGCAGTTTTAGCAAGTAGTAAGCTTAAAATTACAGTAAAGTTTTCAATGTAAAAGACTTACGAGCAAGACTGCGGCTAGCAGTAAAAAGGCAGAAAAATGTAACGAGGCTTATCTTCATTTTAATAGTAGTTATGAAATATTTTATTTAATTCGTAATTTATATAACCACAGAAACGATCAGAAACGTTCCAGACTTTATAGTAACGTGTCAATTACTCTGACTTAATGAATAGAAATACCAGCTTTCGCCATTTTATATACGATGTTTGGAACGATTTTCTACGAATACTGTATTAATAATCGTGTATTAATATATGCAAGCATAAAAATTAGAATTATTACATTTTCTGTACTACGTAATCTGTTGATATCAAAAATAATTTAATCGTGACATAAATACATGTTACATTAACTTTATTATTTATCGAATGTAAATTGTAAAATTCATAGTTCATTACAATTATTCTTTTTTTTTAATTTTTTAATTATACTTCCACGTTCATCGCAGATGTAGTTTTTAATATTTAGAAATTTTTCCTAATTCAAATTTTATAGATAGAATAAAAACGTTTTTAATAGTTTATAACTAATGGGTTTTTCTTTTTTAAAATGTAAACATTATCTAATTATATGTATATCTAAAAGAATATAGAATAATGTGTTACATATTCGACTATTGTACCTTTTTTCTTTTATTTGTCTTCAAACTATGTGTGTTCTAGTTTTGATAGATGCCATTTATTCACTAAAATTTAAATAAAATATAGTTGGTTCCATTACGAATATTTTTTTAACATTATTTTATACATAGTATGCATAAGAAAAGGTAATTCCGTGCCGTCTCTTGGATTGCAAGATTTAAATAACTTGTTATTATTATTAAAGTATAATCGTCATTTTATTTACAATTTTGAAATGATTTTATATATGTGTATTTTTAGATATGTTCTAAATCAGGTGGTGTATTTCCTATTTGTCTTTACAGAAATGAAAAAGCTGCCGTATGCCCTAGTTAGTCCATACTTTGATTATGTTCGTTTCATATTTGATCATCTATCAAATTACTTGTATATTAAGTTTCAATGGCTCTGTAAGAAAAATACATCATGTAAACATATTATAAATATTTCCGATGGCCGATACTAACAATCTATAAAAAATATTTTTTAGAACTATATTTTCTATAAAATATAGTCCTATATTCAATATTTTCTATAAAAATATTTTTTAGAAAAAATATTTTTTAGGAATATCCAGTACTTTATTTGTGCTTATGTCGACTGTGTTTAGATACATTAATAAATATTTCTATTATTCTTAAAGTTCAATTAAATAGATTAAAATGAATACATAATAATATCAATATATATCTACATCAATACTAAACTCATCAGGGGCTAACCACAGTTTAGTACAGCCGTAGCGAGGTCGAAATTGGGTAAAGGTGGTGGGGACAGTCAGATTGCACTTCACTAATAAAGAGTCTTTTCAGCTAGTTATTTTAGATTAGTCTATGGGGGTGATTTTAAACAAGGAAGGCCTGACTGTCATTATAATTTTCAATTAATTATATATTTATGTGTATTACTATTGATGTAGATATATATTGATATTATTATATATTAATTTTAATTTATTTCATTGGACTGTAAGACCAATATAAATATTTATTAATATAGTATAAAGTACTATATATCCAATTGCTTATATGAATAGTATGATAGCCTTAATTTAAACTTAAAACTTTCAGCCAAATATCATGTGTACAACATATGGATTCCTTTAGCACGGATTGAAATTTGTTCAACACAAGAGAAATCATTTTCGATCATATGACCCACACTCATTAGACTTCAATGTAACGAAATTTAAAAAACTACTATTTCAACCTAATTTATATTATTTATGATAGAAGGAAATTATTGTAGACATACATTATGCTACATCCGTCATCAATGATCTTGATGGATTGATATATGATTAAGCAGCAGTGAACGCAGGTTTTTTTTTTGAATCTGATATTTTTGGCATCTGCAGCTATTGCTTACATGAATTATGCGAAATATATAGTCACCAGGTCATATTTGTGCGTTTCGCAATCTTTTTCAAATACTCTTTTAGTTTGAATGTTTCTTTTAACATACTTAATGTTTATTATTTATAAAAGTTTCGTAGTTTTACGCTCGGCATCCCACAAATGCACCTGATTCCTATGCATTTCTTTATGTGTGGCATGGCTATCCTTTGCGTCATTTTTTAATTATTTGTCCAACTTCATACTAAAAAATTGTATTTATTTACAAATCTATTCAAAATTTCAATTATTCCATAAATGGATAATCTGCTGCTGGAGAATGGAAGCAATAAAAAAGAGGTGTGAAAGATGCTTTTATATAAAAATAAAATATCTTGATGTATAAGTAAATGGAGGGAACAGAAATGGGCTGAATCGTCAGAAAGGTTAATTATCTTATAAATACGCATTTCCCGAAACCTGAGACCACATACAGAGTGTAAGCAAAATATCCTGTAAAAAGATCTTAGCAAATTCAGTTAAGGTAAACAAGAGAGTTCTGAATACGTGCTGTTTTCAAAGAATTCAGGGTGTTGATTGTTTCTTTATAAAAACATGCAATATAGTGGCATGAACTATATTGAACCATCAAAAAGAGTTCATCGGTATGGTGGCTTACGCCTGGTTCATGTCTGGGTGCCATAAAATATCTTTGGCTTTAACCTCATTTGATCAATAATCTTCGATGGCAAGTGTGGTTAATTCATCGTCATCCACGCGAATCTACCAATATCGTGATAGTTTTGCAAGCGAATATTAATTAGACTATGGTGGCTGATCACCTCCATGTCAAGTTCTGGGATACTGATGATTTAGTAATTCAAATATACCTAAGTTATCTCATTTTCACATATTAATAAGTGAAAATCCAACAGTTGTGTAAAAATAGACATTTTCCTGGTATGGGAAGAAAGCGCCTAGAAACGCTATAAACGCCTTTCTAACTAGTGCTTCGAAACCTGTCATTTAAAAGAAAAATAAAAATACTATTTCAAATTAAAATGAAATAGCACTTTTTGACTTTAAAAATGTATATTATCTAGAATATATTACAATAGTAAATTATATTATAGCTATAAAAATAATTTTGCAAGCAATTCTTAGAAAATACCTGGTATCCTGTTTTAATAAGCATAATATGGTATCTACAATGAGTTACTATCACTATTGTTTCTTTTATTATCAAAAAAGTTTATTTGTTATTAAATATTTGTAAAAATTGTATTTAAATAATTTTTTCTAAATCAATATGTTGCTTTGTATATACTTTATTTACTATTATATGTACATAGTTATGCTCCAGACATCTGATTTAGAAATGTTAAAAATATTGATAAAAGCACACGTGAATTCTTTTAAAAAAATTTCTTTTATTTATTGACGCTTCTTTTGATAGTCAATCAATCCTCAAGGTACTTTATTATTACTTTATTATCTCATTCTCTTTTTGAACAATTTTAGCAATATGTACAGGTATATGAAATTGAAATTCAATAGTAAAAACGAATGGTAATTTTTCTTTCTTTTTAAAGTTTATTGGAATTCAACATACTTTTTTAACGTACAATAAATGAATACATTAAACGCAGGAGACAATTAGTAGATGAATAAAATCTTTTCTATTTATTTTTTACTTTTTATACTACTTATAGGGCTGCTTATCGTTAATGAAATATATACAATCGATCATACGTAACTAAATCATGATATACAATAAATTATTTTATTAATTAATAATTATGTTTACTTAGTTACATTATGTATAAGGATAATATTGAATAATAGTATCAAACCAGTCGATAAAGTGAGGAATATGGATGTAGAGCCCTAGATTTGGATATTTAACTGCTGTGGATATTATGCCAACTACTTCATATTGCCCCAATTGATTTGGTTGAAACAGTGGACCACCATGGTCACCCTGAATGAATAAGCGCAAAAGATTTACTAATACATTAAAAAACTGTATAGTTTATTAATGGTAAAGCTATCTTGAACACTATCAGACATTTAACAAATACTTATAATGTTCTTTTCTTAGTAAGATAACAAAAACATTTACTCTTTTTAATATAGTTGCTATGTCTTATAAATGTTTATTATTTATAATGTTCGTATATATTAAAACTATATAGTATATTAAATAAATAAAATAAAATCAAATATACGTAGAATATTCAACAGAATACTTACATAAGACGGGCCTTGTGAAACATTTGAAATCGTACCAGAGCAAAAGTGATAGGCATCGAAAAAATTATTTAAATGAGATTGGCCATGCGCTGTCAATGACGAATTGAGAGCAAACCTACATTCTTCGAATGGCTTTACATTTACATTGTAAACATTTAAGATATTTGAGGTCTGTCTAGTGCGTACTTGTTCAGGTGTTGACGATCCCCATCCAACAATTGCAGCGTAATCAGAAGGGTACGTAAAATCGGTTGAGAATGGAATTTTTGCTACTTGTAGTGTGTATATCAAAGAATCATTTAGTTTAACTAGACCTAAATCTATAGATGTGCCAATGCTGAAAATTTATACAGCTAAGATATATTCAGTATCAAAATATCTTTATTATCAAAAATACTCAAGTTAAAGTAATTTAAAAGTAATAGATACATACGTATTCTCTATCATCTGCCAAAATAAACTTAATGGATTTTACTCGAATTTTATTTCAAAACCATATTTGTTTTTCTTAGATAGAGCAACTAAAAATGCACTTGTCTACGTATTATCTTTGAGCGAAACATGATATATTAAAATAAATTGTAAATGACGAGTTATTCCTTGAGTACCTACATTCCATATACAATTCATCATATTATACAATACTATTTAGATTTTTATTATTTGTAGAATTTAACTTCAATTACAATCTTTACTTCTAGATTATATTATTAAATTTCTATTTAATTTTATATTTAATATAACTGCTATTCTTTATTAAAATAAATATAATTTACTTCATTATGTTTCTCAATATTCTGGTAAAAGTAACATTTTATTTAACTACATCAATGGTTTTCAGAATTGTCTTTCTAAATATTTTTGTGAATAGAATAATATGGGTAGCCAAGAATCAATTTCAGATAAATATAGAGATTCTTTATATTATTAATCCATTGGTTTTTTAAAATAAAAATTAAAAAAACTAGAATACGACTTAAGTGAATGTATTAAATTGTATGGAAATTTTGCTCTAATAAATTACTTTATCAAAAAATATTGATTTTTTGTATTTTCAACAAATGTATGAGTCAAATGTCTTAAATACGAGACCATGAATCTAGTGTAGAACTAAGTGGCTTTATAAATTATATGAATAAATAAGCAAGATATTTATTTACTTACTGTGCTGGATCGAAGTCTGGATGTACACGTACAAATACAATACTTCGCACCTGTTCAAACGGTTCCTTCTCAGTTAAATTCCATTTTCCTGCAAGCACTCGAATATATTGTAGGGGGCAAATAGGTCCTATTTTAGCAGCACAAGACCCTGAAATTACAATCCAGTCCCTATTATAGATCGTACCACCACAAAAAATTGGCCTCATATTTGTTATTATTGGAATGCCATATAGAGCTACTATATTCGGAAAACTGTACGGTGCTGTATTGAAACCTCCGACGATTGATTCTGCAAAGTCTATACGTAATGAATTTTAATTAAAAACATTAGTTTCTTCAAGGATTTATGAAGGTCTAAAAATTTGTAAAAGTTACGTTCAAGGAACATAAAAAGATACTACAAAAAATTTTGCATATTGAACGCATATATATATATATATATATATATATATATATATATATATATATATTTAATAAAAAATGTTAGCTTAATTGTTTACAAATAAAAGTAGTATATTCAGCTACTATTAATTGCCTCATATGATAATAAGTAAGCTTAAATTTTATCCTGAAAATTATGAGTAAATTATTCATTAGCAGAAACTAATATTGTAGCTAAAAAACATGTTACACTCATAATTTTTAGCCCAATAAATACGAGATGATATACTAAAGGTGGTCTTTCGTCGAAAACAATGATAACATACTTTGTGATCATACCCCGGAAATAAATATAGAGTCGCAAATTTCATAAATAAAGTTCCTCCGATCACATGCGTGATACCTTTAAATTTCTTTTAAGAATTTGAATGATACGTACATTTTGTCTTGGTATTTATTAAAATTTTTACAGAACCTGACATGCTTCACACTGTTTATTTTATATAATTGTGCAGTGTGATGGTATTGATTGAATTTCAATATGTTCAGAAGTCCTTAAGGCAACATAAATGGTCTAATTATGTAAATGTTGTGTATTTGACCGGTTCGTGGTAAGACATGCAAGCGGGAGCATGTCATTATAGCCGTATGACGTTCAATAGAGCAGCGTAAAACAAAGAGGAACATAAACGAGATAAGGCACAGAATCTTGTCGAACCTCTATCGTTCCTGATATTTTCACGAGTGCTTAAGGCAGCATTTGTACCCGGTGGTGGTTGTCTCGATCAGAGCTCAAACCGTATCCAATTTCTTAGGTTACAGTGGTTTTACGCATGGTAATAGCGCTTGTGTGTGTATGTGTGTGTATACGCATAAATACGTGTTTATGTGTGTATGCGTTGTATAATATTATGACCAGAGGAATAAAGTGGGTAATGTAAACACTGACTTTTGCGTTCGAGCGAAGCAAAAGCGACGTAGAGACAGTGTATGCTTGTACACTTTATTGTCTATTAAAACAGATTAAAATATTCGAACTTTGTTCGTAGTCTAGAAAAAAATGTACCAATTGAGTAATTTAAAATTAATCACCAACTTCAACTTCAAATGGTGAGTACATTGCCCACACTACTCTCTTGGTGTACAGCCTACTAATATTTAAACATTACTCATTATGAGTAAACTACTTAATAAAGATGACACATAAAGAGTTGTGTATATATATATATATATATATATATATATATATATATATATATATATATATTTGAAAATACAGAGAAATTGAAGATAATAAGTGTCCTCCAAGGAGAGAAACAAGAATTATATTCGGCAGAGGTACGCAGGCACGGAATTCGATCGAGATAGAAAGAAATGTAATATATTTTACTGAGTACATAAAGGCTTTATTCAAAAAATTACCCTATATAAAGTTAGGGGACTGGAAGCACGCATATAAATGTATTTATATGTCAAAGAATTTGTATGTTAGAAAGTGGAAAAATATTCTTATCTGTTTGAATTCAATGCGAACTAAGATTTGTCATTCTACCGGATTAATAATATATCCAAATTAATAATTATAGTGAAGAACAAATTTTTAAGTAACAAACTATTGTATCTTATGAATGGATTGGATCTTAAAACTTTACAGGACTTGAAAATTATCCAAATTATTTCATTTAATTCCGACCGCGTCTATGACGCAAATTTGGTGACCTCACATTACTAAATAAATTATATTAAATTAGAAGCAGTACATTAAAGCAATGACACCAATATTTGACTAATACTAAAGAATGAATAAAATAAGTCATAAGAATTACTTTATGATTTCGATTGTTGTTCCACAAAGCACATTCGTAGTCCTGTTAGTTTTTATAATCTTAGTAGATGCAAATATATTATTTGATATTATATTATTTGATTTACTATCCTTTGACATTAAATAAAATGAACGAATTCCTAAGAGAAATACTAAACATCGCTTACATATAATATAAAGTTTTAGAATAAAAATACAGTATACATGAGATAGTATTTTTTCTGTCAGTATATGAAGAACTTTAAGAATAATGGTAAATTTACAAAATTTATGAAAAATTTAAGTACGTAAATACTTTAAAATTACTTTTTGACATAATATCAAATAGAACCCTGCCATTGATACAATAATCAATACAAGTAAATACTTTTTTACCATTTTCATGAATGATCAAAATAATGGAAACTAATTCATAATCTATAATTATCTATTTTACTATACATACAACTTAAGACATAAGTGAATGGAAATATATATATATATATATATATATATATATATATATATATATATATATATATAAATCAATGGATATTATGACAAGAACATAAAAATACAAATTTGAAAGATCAAGAGGAGCTAAGATAATTTCGAATTTTAGATAGAAAAATTATATATTCTAGATTTTGGGATAGAGAGTAGCACAAGAAGAGTAGCGCAATTTATAATTTTTCGTCGAAAACTAACAAACGCATACAGATAAAGTTTTAAATCCTTATATTTTTTTCTAAACATTAAAAAGCAAATATAAAGTCATTAGCATATCTCATAGTAGGAATCAAAGAATTCTCGCGTAAACTAATAATTTCAATCTTATTGCTATCGCCAAATGTAAATTGTGTTCTATTTTATCACAAAATTTATCGCGCTAATTTTTTTTAAAGGCTACGTCAAAAGGCAGTGGTATATTTGAATCTTCCTACCAAATTGAATAATATTGTGATATCTCATATGGTAATTTATATGTGGTAAAAGAGTCAATATAAGGGTGTACGTCTATAGCGATTTATAGACCTGTTAGACTGATACAAAAGCTAATTTTTTCCACTTTGAAAAGGCGAATCCTCGTAATTAATTGCAACAAGAAAAATTAAAAAAATAAAGTTTATAATGTTTTGAAATTATTCTTTATAAAATTATTTTTATATTCTCAAAATGCAAAATATCATACACAAAGTGACGCATTTTAATTATAGGCTAGATGAAAACATTTTGAGCTGATTTCAAATTAAAATATCATATGCTTGAAAAAATTCTTCTATTTTCGTTCTTTAAAATTAAATTAATGAATTCACAGTTTGACCAATAAAGTGTTTTTCGATTCTTTAAAGGCATCGATATATAAAAAGGAATTGATAATAAATAAATATGCACTAAATCTTCAATACTCTTCTATGTTTAATGCGCTACTTTGTTACTATTTCTTAATAAAGCTACTATATATTCAAAAAGTAAAAAATAAGATATTAAAATTGTTTGCTATCATAAATTAATGAGATAATTAGTAACACAGGTGCATTTTACATTTATTTATATTTAAATCATATATATATATATATATATGTGTGTGTGTGTGTGTGTGTATGTATATTTATATATATATATATATATATATATATATATATATATATATATTTATATATTTTAGGAGCTTAAATAAGTTCTTACTGTTCTACAAAATAAAAGTTTTATTTCAAATATAAGGAATAAAATAATTTCTTCTATGCACCAGAACGTTCTTTATCCTCAAGTTCAAAATTATTCTTGATCTGATGGGCCAATTCCGAATCCGAATTCAGATTATTCGCAAGAAGTACTTCGGAAAAGACCCTCAAATATCGACAACAATCACAACCCCTGAATTTGTAGATCTGTTTTATCTATTTATAAAATAGGCCAATCAAATTTATAGAATATCATTAAAAAAAAATTCCCGCTACACTTTATACACAAAATTAATGGAGGAAAGAACGAATTAAAAAAAATCCTACATATTTTTCGGACAGTTGTAGGTTCTAAAAGATCGCAGATCCAATTTTAAAGGTAATCGAAGATAATTCAATCAATGTATATTAAATCCCATGCCCAAATTTCGTGGGCTCTTGTTTGAATTACGTAAATTACAAATAATAGAATATAGGTGAACAGTAATTGTTAGAATTCATTATTCTTATTTGGATCATCATAAAACCAAATCTAAAAAACTATATTAGCATTACTCGCTTATAAAATTTGCAGCTATATAATGTATTATAACATTTGTTTATAATTTAATTTTAGAGATATTTAATTTTTTATTTAATTTAATATTTAATTTTAGAGATATTTGGAAGAAATGATATGTAACAATATTCTTAGGACCATTTATTAATAGCAAAAAATTATGGATTGTTAAAAGAAACTATTAATGTTTTATGCAGCATGGATGTAAAATGCCATGTTATTTCCATGAATAATTGCCGTGTGCAAGGTGCGGTGAAGCCAGTCTAAATGCATTCGCAAACGCTCGTGGGAATGTATGATCGTATGACCATTAAGTATACAGTATTGTAAAGACAGTATCTTGACGCTCGAGAATATTACGTCCTCCTGGCATGTATCTTTTATATCGTAGAAATTAACTTTTACTATTTAAGCAGTAGTTAAAGCAAAGGAAGAATTTCTACTGTAATAGACTTACGTGTCTGCCTATGCGCCAGCATCACAAAACAGATGAAGAGAATCAGTTTTCCATTCATTTTGATAATGGATACAGTATTCTTTGCGTATCTTAATTTATATACTTTAAAACTGATTAGGAATTATCGGTATCGATAAAAATTCGACAAAGACTTCGATTCAAATGCAATGTAAACATAACTAGCAATAGATTTAAAAATTTTTTAATTATTTCACGGAAAATTTATAGTTGCGGTATATTAATTTTCAAATTGCTTTCCTAATGAATTTGTTAAGACAAAATACAGATTATTAATACAAAAATACTTATGCTATTCTTGCAAATTTTTTCAACATATGTATCAATATTTTAAACATCAATGGATTAGCAATAACAGATATATATAAAAAAATTCGAGTTTTTAAATTTTAATTGTATATAATCAGTATAATCTATAATTACAAATATTTGGTTTACAATGAATCAAATTTATATTTTGTCTAATACCTTTTCATTTGTTTTTCAAATTATTAGTATTGTTCTATACGAGCTGTTCGTGAGTTTCAATGGTTTTAAGTTTGAATTGGAAAATCAGAAAAAAGTGGGATAAAAATACTAGACATAGAAAAATGTTAACACAACGACCCTGCCTCAATTAAAAAGTTCATCCTATATTTATTAACGCTAATGAACTTAAATTCTCTTGGCTTTAGGGCGTAATCAAATATTGTTTCATTCGTTTTCTTCGCAGATTCTCGTCCTACTAAAACGCACCCACAAAGGGCTTGTCACTATCAAAATATATATGAAAATTATTCTTTTTATATCTATTTTAATAAGTCTATTCTTATTTTCTTCTCTCTTCGTTCAGTTTCTTGTATTTTTCAATTATTCTATGATCAAACGTGCATAATAATAATTTAATTGCATAATAATAATTTAATTACATAATAACATTTTTAGTAACAATTCATGGAACCTGAAAGTCTAAGCAATCGTTGATAAAATCTAATTCTAAATATGAACACTAATATTCAACTAATGAAACTGCTTTGATTCTTATATCATAAGAATAATAACTATCATACAGATAATAATATTTGAAATGTATTTAATTATTCAATTATTTTGATTGCATATTTTCAAATACATAAATTGCAAATGCATATTTTCCATAGAACAAAAAGATTTTTTATAGCTTAGTGGGTTGAAATTTCCTCGCCCGTGAGCGATAATACATTATATTCAATTTACATAAAATATGATTACAATTAAATATAAATTAATGGAATTAATTTTTTAATATTAAGAAAAAATTAAAAGAAGACATACAGACATTAAACAATATTTACAAAAGTCACATTACAGTTCTAAAAAAAGATAACAATTTAAAATACATTTGCATTATATTAATTAAGTAATATTGATTAATCTTAGATGTATACGTCGATATTATTGAGAGACCGAAAAGAACAATTAAAAATTAAAATAACTATAGTAGTAGCATTAATATTTGTATTACATTCTCATTTACATATATGCAATGCAATGTTTGCGTATTAAAAGAGGGGCATTCAAATAATATGCACCAAAAATGAATGAAAAATCGTAAATGATATCAATCCATTGTCCAATTTTTAAAACATTTAAATACTATAAATTTAATTAAAACTCTAATTGTTCTGCAAACTTAAGATAAAATTCTCGCCTTTTGATATAAAAATCAACAAAGTTTTTCTATTTTTCTATTCAGACTTCGTTTGTTCTTACGCTCGTCTTTATACTTTATTTCTTCTATAGGAATATTTTCTCTATGCTTTACTAATGCTGTTTCAAATATGATTCCATAAAGAATAAAAAAATTACTTGAAAAATTGTTAGGCATACTGACAAAAATTATCAAGTAAATTTAATTAGTTTATTATAAACTATCGTTTAAAATAGAAATAAAGAACAAGAGCAAAGTACAACTGTTTACAGATACCCTTAGCTTAGTATTTAACTAAGGGTTTTTCCGTTTTATCGGTCTCAATTGTAGCATTTTAAACATAGGAGTTTTCTTTTAAGAAGCAGTCAGAGTCAATTAAACATGCTGTTTATTTCATATTCTTTCATATTAATGCAATATTTTAACCAAATTCATTAGTGTGGAAATATGAACGTTCGACATTTTAATTTTTATTCTTAGCTATAACAAGTGTAAAATGTTTTTCGTTTACATAGCATCTCATGAATTGAATATAAATGTTTTATAAATATTTTTTATAACTACATAAAACTAAAGAGAACACTTGAATTAAATTTATAATAATTTGATGATGTTCTTGTGTAAAACATTTTTTAAAATAACATTTTTTAGGCAGTCGGTACAGTAGTACTGAAGAGATTTTTAAAATCTTTTTAGTGATTTAATATTTATAAAGGTCTTAAAACATAACTAAATTAAATATATTTAATGTTTTAAAAATTCAACAATTAATAAATATCAGTTATGAGTTTTTCATTAATTTTTTATGCATATTTTTGAACGTTCTATTTTTCATATACAAATATCATTGCATTTATTTTAATGAAAATGTAACACAAATATTAATGTCTCCATTACAATTATTCTAATTCTTAATTATTCTTCTTAGTGTCTAAGAAATATCGGCGTATAACTATAAGATTAATCAATATTAGTTTAATTAATATAATGCAAATGTATTTTCAATTGTTATCGATTTATAAAATTTCAATGTGACTTTTGTAAATATTATTTAACGTCAGCATGTCTTCTTCATTTTATTTTCTGCTTAATATTAAAAAATTAATTCAAGTAATTTATATTTTATTATATTTTATATAGATTGAATATAATATATTATCACTCAAAAACAAGGATATTTATACCGACAAGGCTATAAACAAAATCCTTTTCATTCTACGGATGTATTTGCTATATGACTTGTTTTATTAAAAATTAAATAATAAAATGCATTTCAATTAATATCTTTATTATATTTATTCTTAGTATTCATTCGTTTTAAATTTTTCCAATGTATATAAGTTATTATGAAAATGAAAATATCTTTATTTTATTTATAGTATTTTTATTAGCCACAGTTTTAAAATTTATGATATAACTACATATATAAATTTTTTAGGTATATATATTATGAACATGAATTATATTTAAAATAAAATATGAATAATTCATTACCAAAAAAATCAATTTCACAAAAATATTTGTAAATTTATAATTTTATGTAGATTTCTGAGAAAAAAAATTGTATACATTTTTTAAGATTACCATATGTTCGTTCAGAATTTTGTTAAATGTATAATAATATCTAATAGATATGCCTATTTAATACTAAATAAAACTAGTAGTTTTTAAGAAAAAAATGAATAGCACCTGATAAAATAGCAATATCTAATATTGCTTACTTCTAGCAATCAAAAAATAAGATCGTCTGTCCCTGTTCGTTTAACCTTCATATTAATGATTTAAAAAGAATATTCAAATATAACATTCACTTAGAGCTGGATTCGATGGGAGGGAACTAGGTATGGTATAATAGTATAGCTATTGATCCTACTGAACGAGAACCTCCCCCGCAGAAAATTAATTTTTGTCCTCCCTTAAAAAGTAGTAATAAAAAAAAAGTTTTTTCGAGGAATAAAATCTTAGAAAATCTACTTACGCTAAAGATATGTTTATTTTCACGAAATGCTCAAAGTAGTTCTTTTTTCTTTAATAAACAATATTTATTTCAATATAGTATTATATATTATAACTATTTAGTCTACAAGAAATAAGGTTTTAATCACTATATTAGAATTGAAAAATTAGTTGCAATCAGAAAAATTTACTCATGAACCAAAATTACTTTTGTGTATTTGTGTAGTCTTATATTTCGAGGACAGTTTTAATGTCTCATGAATCTGTATGGAACTGGAAGTAGAATAAATAAATTTAGTAATTTAACTTTTACTCTTTTATAATGCGAAAAAAAATAAAACTTCTATATGTCCATTAGTGCTGATTAATCAGGTAGTCATAATTATTTAATTAATTATGTTAGATATAGGATGAAATTGTGACATTGTCGTAGAAAGGTTGTCTAAATAAATTACACTTGTCCATTTTTACCTAATTTATTATTGATGAGATGTAATTTTTTTTATAAGAACCCTTTTCAACATCGATTTATATGTATAAATTTCGATCAATGAATGTCACTTTGCAGAACATAATTTCGAACATGAATTTAAATATTAGTTACTTTTCTTTTCATTTAGATCAAAAGTATATATGTTCAGTGAATTAGACTTAAATTAAAATATGAATTTTATGTTTACAAATTATAAAGAAATTGAAATATTGTTAGACATTTAAACGATTTAGAAAGCATAAAATTGACCGTCATACTTTTTAAAATTATTTTAAATTTATTTTAAAATTAAAATTTATTCACAATATCAAAGGTTAAGATGTTAATTTAAAAATTATGTTTAGTGAAAAAATATTTATTGAATGAAATGTTATTACTGTAGCAATAACATTTTTCTCTTTCTTAAATATATTAGTATAGTGTCAAATATAAGGTTCGACCCCCCTCTTATTTTGCTAGACCACATATTTTGACAAAGATCTTAGCTAAAACCTACTCATGCGCTGATGGTTTTAAATTCTTTCGATTTAAATTATAACATTATTTTAATATGTATAATTCATATTCTAACGTACTTTGTTGTTATAGAATGCGGTGATAATGTGATTTCTATAATTTTGAATATCTACCGAAGAAACAGTGATAAAACTTCTTGATCTTTGATTGATATAAAAAAGGATAAAATTGAATTATATCCAGCATGTAGATTTTTCTGAACAACGATGAAGATAATATTATGATTCAATAAGTATCATATGTTAGAAATAAGAAGATTAAATGAACGGCAACTTCGAATTAGATCTTGTAAAATTTATGGATTTTAAAACACGACATTGTTGTTTCAAAATCTGTGTTGCATGAATTTAAAATAAAATAAACTCTTATATTTCTAAACATTTTACAAGTTCTTAATAAGAGTTTATTTTAATACAGTTATTTCTTTTTTAATCTTTAAGTATATTCGTATGCCAGACCTTGTCGAGCTAATCATTATTTTATCACACTTTTCCCTAATTCAACATTTAGTTTTATTATTATTTTATTTAACATTTGACGACTATATGTAGATTTTCTAAACTATTTAGGCTTCAAAATTAATAATTAAATAATATATTCTTAAATTAAACTTAAATTCTAAACAAATATCTAAACAAATTTATAACATAGAATATTTCATCTTAGCTACTGTTACAGAATGTTGATAGAAACAATATATTAAATTATTTATGAATAATGGGTTTGTTTCTTAACACTAACAGCTAGATATAGGTCAATATTTTTCGTTAATTTTTTTTACGTCACTTGAGTAAGAATGTGACGTACACCTGAAAACACAAGACAATTCTCGTCACGGCTGTTTACTTCCAAAAGTATTTGTGTATTAAATTTTTATTTAATCTTCGATTGATAATAAATTGGAGAATACCTTACAAAATTATAGAATAAATTCTATACAAACATTTTTGTAAAAAAGTTATAGATCCTTTTCGTAATATTAAAATAAATTGAAATAAAATATCAGAACTGCTATAATAAAAAATAACTAATATTTTTCCTTAAATATGTTATACAAGCTTAAGCACTTATACTATAATATAGTTAAACTAAGTGGGTGCAATCGAATTGCGACAGCATTATGACCATGGAAACTTTCATATAGTCGTTTATATGCTTGAATCGCCGTTCGCCATCTCAGCATACACTGCAAATATCTAAATATGCCAAAATCACTTTAAGGCAGCTCGCTCAAGCACCGTCCACTGATACTTTACAATTTTGTCTGTAAAGAACAGTCCTAATCGTACAAGTGCAACTTATTTAACCATCTTAGCGTTTCCGCAATCTCTCATCATTCTGAATCTCACAATCTCGATAAGGAAGCTCTTAGAAACTAGATATATCTTTATTAATTTAATTATCCTAAATATTTTTAATTCAATCAATATATATTAATAAAACTATTCTTCTGATAAAAATGATTCCATGTGATAATAATTATGTACTTTTGAATTGCTAAAATGTTAGTTTCCCTTATTTGAGAGAAAAAGAACTTATGATACAGTTTCCGACAATAAGAAAGCAGAATTTAAGTTTTTCTTCCGCTGTGTATAAAATAGCAAGCGTGAAGAGGGATGCACTATAAATACTGAAAATATTGACTCGCGGTGGAGTTATATCAAACGTTTTTTATAGTTGCTAAGAGCATAACCGTTTTTATACTTTTGTCAACTGTGATAGTCATTATCTGGACATAAAATGATTGCCATTTCCATTTGATATTCTATAGAAATTATTAAATATTGATTAAATTTTTAAATTTAGCTATATGTTTTTTTTATACTATTTCATTTTTTATAAATAATTTAACTCTAAAATCAATTACTTTTTTGTGTAAAATTAGCAATTTAATTTGATTTTCCTGAATTTCTTTTTATAGGTAGTGGTATAATACCTCCAACTCGGGCAAGGACTTGCACCCACGCACCCTACTTTATCACCCGCTTTAGTTCTATCATTTTTCAATTTATAGTTTGAATATATTAATAAATCTGTGTGACAGTAAACCTAGTTATAAATAATATATTTGTTTAAGAGATTTAAAATTAACTACATATTATAGTAAATTTTAGTTCATTTGATTTAGACATAGCCTAATAGCTTGCGCTAGATTTTTTAGTTTAAAGTATATATTATTGTTTGAATATACGATACAGAAGTTTTCAAGGAAATTGTGAAAAAAAGACGGTGTAATTTTAGGTACATCTGAGAGAGCAGATGTACTAAAAAAGATAGATTAAGTCTACTAATACATCGTAAGTTTGTACTATCATTTTGCAATCAAAACTTTTTCCTTACACCACTCGAAGAAAGAATAATATTTAAAGGAAAAGAGTTATAATTAACCTACAAACGTAAATTCGTAGTTTCTTAGTTATTATTGAAGTTCGATCCAATTTCTATGCACATTAGTAGGTAGGCATTCAGCAACTAATGCATGCAAAATTAATTGAACTCCAATTGATAATAACTGAGAATAGTACATTTCTTATCGGGTACTAAAATGCTTTATTTAGGAAATGAGAGATTTACAAACTTAAGGCAAACATGAGGGTTGCAATGAAATTCTTAAAGAAACATTTTTGTACACGGTAAAGATTATATTTTTCCTCGTAGATACCGGGATCAATCGGCAAAGGTGTGATTAATAGGTTAAAATGAAGAAAACATTATTTATGACCTATGACGAATACGAGTGTTATAGAAGAATGCAGAAATTTATGCGTGCGACTGTCATCAGTAAAGTATTTCATGACAGTTTTACACATCTGCCACGAGGCGGCAAGGCACAGATTTTGACTTACGTATCTAAATATTTGTTGTTTAGTATATAAATATCAGCATGTAAACTACACTAAAATCAATCAACTTTGAGTTATCATAATATAAATTCATAATCCCACAAATTTGGGAAATAGAATTGTGCATTGTGCTTAAGAAATTTAAATTTAGAGTAAAATTTACTTTTACTGTTGAATTCGCTTTGGAAATTTCTTGGCCCTTAGTGAATATATTTCACTTACGTTTTTATTTTACGGTTTATGTATTTATAAATAAACACTTATATATTATCTAAAACTAACTTATATTATTTTGTGCAAGACGAAGTTGCTTGCTAATATATGCGAGGTATGGCTATAAAATAAAGGGACTGATATTGTAAAAAATTTTAGTTGCTTTTTATACATAGTTACTTATTATCACATTCAATATACACCCCTTCTCTAGCCCTGCAACGCTCCATGCGAATTTTCCATTGTTGGAAACATTACTGAAAGTCATCTTCTGTCAACTCTTTCAGGACTCTTTCCGCTTTTTCTTGAACAGCTTCTACGGATTCAAATCTGGTAACTCAAACTTTTAGGTTATATCAAAAAGTGTATATTTATAATTATCATCCACACATTTAATTTATAAATGTTAAAAACAAAATCCATTTATTTATCAAGTTTTCACTGTACGCACAGTTATCACAGTAGTATCAAATTTTTATATAGCTATAGACATAAATAATAAATTGTCATTCTCTTTAGTCTAGTTTTGGAGCATTAATCTATTCTTATATTTCTAGATTTTATATTTACATTTCCTATGAGTGTTTTTTATTTATATAATCTACTTTTATATTACTGGAAATATTGCGTTCCATGCAACGCTTATAAAATATGTGCCTGGTGACACATTTGAAAAAGTGTAGAAACAGAAACGACAGGCACTGAAGAAATTATTTAAATGCTGTTGGCCATGCATCGCTAACGACGAACTTAGCGTACGTTTACATTCTTCGATTATTCCATCGTTTACTTTCAAAACATTTAAAATATTTGACGGCTGACTAGCACGTACTTGTTCGGGCGTATCCAATGTCGATCTAAATATGAACGTATAATCTGAGTGGTCAGTATGGTCAATTGAGAATAGAATCTCGATCACTTGCAGTATTATATCAATGAATCATTTAATTAAAATAAACCTAAATCTACAGATATGCCAACGCTGAAAATTTATATAGTTTAGAAGTATTCAGTATCTTAAATAACTTTAGCAGCGATTGTACTAAAGTTATAGTAAATTATATAATAGATTATGTAATAGATACGTGTTTTTATTAATCTATTGAAAAACCAATTTTAGGTTGCGTGATCAAAATTTTAATATCAACTCATATATATTTGCTTTTTTTAATTGGAGAAAATAAAAATATAAGGATAGATTTATTTCACATTAAATTAATATATTATAATAGTAACGTAAATGGCAAGGCATTGCTTGAATACGTTTCTTTCCTTAACGTACCAAGATTAACAGATTATTTGTACTGTTAAAGATTTAAAGTAATTGAAAAATGTAAATACAACTACAGCCTTAATTTCTACGTTACACATATACATTTATTTTACATTTTGTATAGGTACTTCCATGTATTAAAACGCAAATCATTGCCATAATCTGTCATTATTATTATTATAAAAATAAATTAGATTTAACTCTATCTATCTGTCTGTCAGTAATGACAATTGAGAATCTTATAAGTGTACAAGAATGATAGCAATTATTTATTCTGTGAATTAGTAATCAGTTCATATTCCGGATAATAATATATAAATTTATAAGAAGACTCAAAAATTAAGAAAATAGTTGAAGAAACTGTATCCAAGCTGAAATTGGGTTCTAATAACTTCCTTTATGAACAAAAATGCTGGATGTTATTCTTTTGGTCGGGTTTATCAGTCCAATCACTTGAATGTCATGAGATAGTATTAGAGGATTATATAAATAGCATTATAATCTATATGAATAATTAAATAGGATATATTTATGACCTTACTGTATTGGACCATAGTTTTCATGTACGCGTATATATGCTATACTTGGTACTTGCTCAAACGGTTCCTTGTTATGTAAATTCCACTTTCCTGCAAATAAACTAATATTTTAAATCGATATAGCAGCTCCGATTTTAGATGAATAAGATCCTGAAATTATAGTATGATTTTTATCGTACCACCAGAAAAAAATTGGCCTCTTTATTTTGGATTACCGTAATGCCATTTACTGCTACTATATTCGGAAACCTGTACCGCGATGTATTGAAATCTTCTACTATAGATTTTCCAAAGTCTATATGAATAGGATTTAAGTTCTAAGCTTAAGTTTATTTTTCAAGGCAGTAACATAAAGGTAGATTAAATTGAAAAAACTATTTTGGTATAACATAATAAAACATTTAAAACGTTTTACCATTTATTTTTATTGAAATTATTGACAAGTAAAAGCAGTAAATCCAACCACTCTTGATCGCTCGTTTATTCTTTGTTTTGATTATTAAGCCAATAAATCTGAGGAAATCTTCAGAACTTAAGCTATGGACAATACTGGCACATGGACATATGAGCACAGATTTCCCCCCGCCTTAAAATCTGACAATACGCATATGGACTTTAGCTTACTTTCTCACACAACCTTCCTTCTTCTAAAATCATGTTTATAACCTGTCGGTCACGGTTTTCCAAAAGTACAAATTTCCTAGAAAGGAGAAATTTCTGCTTTCTATTCATATTACATGTATAATGATGCCCATAGAATATTCTAATAGAAAAATTTTAATTTTCTTTATTTTTTTGAGTTCTTGCGAATGTAAGAGGAATATAATAATTTCATAAGTTTGCCATTATGCAGTGCACAATTGACCTTGTAAATTTGATTATAATATGTGCACACTGTTATGCAATTGCGACGTTGGTGACTACCTACCCCGGTGTGAGTAGGCTCGTTTCACCGCCGTTTCATTCGAATTCTTCAAATTTCTTTCTCGGACGAGATATCCGGGAAAGGGGGCTCGGGGAAAGGACCCTGTTGCAAGGATTTTTACGATGTTAATAATTTCGAGAGAGCAAATCAATAACTCCAGCACTAAAAAATACGAGGGTAGATTAATAAGTTTCCGGCCCGACCAAGAAATGGCGCCACTGGGCCTATCTTGAGGTGGCGTTCTATAGTACCATCTTTAGATAGTTTGTAGCTATAGTTTCAGTCCGATCGCTATGTTAGTTTATGTTTGGGAGCACGCTGAACAAGACGCCTCTGTGTTTTTCTTAAAAATGGAAAAGCTGGAAAATTGTGCTGTCATCAAATACTTTTATTTAAAGGGGTTAACGCCGAAGGAAATTAAAGAAGAGATGGAGTCAACACTGGGGACATTCTCCCTATTATATTCAACCGTTAAGCAGTGGGTTTCCGAGTTTAAAAAGGGTCGTGTGAGCACCTCTGATGAGCCTCGCTCAGGATGCCCATTGAGGTCACAACTCCAGATATGATCGAAAAAATCTATCAAATAGTGCTGAAAAACCGCAGATTAAAAATGCGTGAGATAGCTGAGACCTGTAAGATGTCATATGAACATGTACAAAATATTTTGCACCAACATCTGTATATGGAAAAGCTCTGTGCAAGATGGGTGCCGCATTTGTTAACAGTCGACCAAAAATTGATTCGAAAGAACATTTCTACCGCCAATTTGGCGTTGTATAAGCGTAATCCAAGCGAATTTTTGCGTCGAATCGTAACCGTTGATAAAACTCAGGTCCACCACTACACACCTGAAATTAAACAACAATCTAAATAGTGGATTGGACCAGGAGAACCAACTCCAAAGAAGACAAAAACAATTTTTTTGGCGAACAAGGTTATGGCGACTGTTTTTTCGGATGCAATTATATACATCGATTACCTTGAAAAGGGTAAAACTATCACTGGTCAATACTCCGCAGACTTATTGAAACGTTTAAGCCACAAAGTGAAAATTAAACGACCATATCTGGCGAAGAAAAAAATCTTGTTTCATCACGATAACGCACCAGCGCACACGCCAATCGTTGCGGTGGCTAAAATCAACGACCTGAAGTTTGAATTGATACCGCACCTTCCCTACTCTCCAGACCTAGCCCCGAGTGACTATTATCAGAGATAATAAGGGGAGATTGCCGATGCCATATACGAAAGGCTCAACGATTTTCGAGCGCCGGGAACGTGCGCCCTCAACAGGCTTAACTGCTACACTAACGCACCATCGCGACGTGACAGCTACGTCAACATAAATTAATGTGCGCATTTGCCTACGTCACAGCTCGTGACGTAGGCAATAGATACATATAGATATAGCTGTACGATTCTGTCTAATGCGACGTTGCTGTTTTCGTTTATATCATTACACAGGCTAAGCCAAAACGTATATAATATGCGCACGTGTATAAGAAAATTTAAACCCAGCTCCATAATGCAGACGAATTATTCAATCTGCAGAAGATCAAGACTTTCCTTTCTTCTACTGTGGAAATTCTAAAACAAGTCTTATGTATTTTTACTAAACTTGTTATTTCATAATTAGTTTAAACATTTGATTATTAATATTTAATACTTGTATAATATTGCAGTAAATAACATGTGAGAACAAAAAGAGAAAAACCATTGATTGTCTCAAATATTAGAAATATAAATAATAATATAAATCAAAAATAGAAAATTAAATTCTTGAAATTAAATGCGAAAATAAAATAAATAAAATAAAAGTTGAGGTTACTAAACATTTGGCAATAATTTAAATGTAAAATAAAAAACAATATATTATTGATGTACCTATATATTAAAAATATTATTAAATGAGTGGTAATATTTTATTTTTAAGTGTTCTGAAAATCGTCTTGGATTAAATAAAATTCAAGAATAAAAAATTGCATTCTTAAAAATAATTACAAAATAAAATAAAAGCGAAGTTACTAAATACTTAATTTTTAATATAATATAATAATAAATATTAAATAAACCTAATAAATATTTAATATAAATAGAAAAATTAATAAAAATTTATGATTTGCTTACAAAGAAGTTCAAGATCACATGTTAATAAAATATTATTACACCAGATGAAAAAGGTTGTTAATTGTAGAATTGAATTCCAAAATAAAGAAACCAACCTCAATTTATGATGTATTTGTAAAAAACATTTAAGATAGCATGCGAATATAAAATTACTGTAGGACGAACAAGGTTGTTCATATAAATATAAAACATTGAACATTTTTTCTGCCTTTTATACAAAATCAATCTCGCTCTTTACTTTTTGCCATTACATTGAATATTATGCATTAAAAATATTGTTTCACATGTGATACTATTTTATTTTTTAGTGATTTGAAATTCTTCCCGTGGAATTAAATTCTAAAACAGAGAAACCAACATCAATTTATGATGTAGTTGTAAAAGACATTTAACATCACATGTGAATAAACAATTACTTAGGATAAAGAAGGTTTTTAATATAAATAGAAAAAATTGAACATTTTTTAAGCCTTTATGCAAAATAAACTTTGCTCTTTATTATTTGCCATTATTTTGAATATTATGCATTAAAAATATTGTTGCACATGTGATACTATTTTAGTCTTTGATGATGTGACATTCTTCTAGGTATAACTTGCTTCAAGATTATTGAAACCAACAATTTATTACGGATTTACAAAAGAAATTTAAGATAACACGAAAAGAAACATACTTCAAAAGATATATATATATATATATATATATATATATATATATATATATATATAAATGTAATAATAGAAAATTTAATAATGAGAAAAATTTTTTTGAAAAATTCATCATTCCTGTATTTAGGTCATATATAACAAAATTCCATATACATTACTAGATATGCAACATAATTATATATATATATATATATATATATATATATATATATATATAAGCAAACGAGAGTTTAGAGAATTCGCGGAAAACTCGAATTAAATTCGGATAGCATAATTTGCGGTGTCTCGAATTTGTGGTCATCACTCATGGTTCTTGCATCGAAATATCAACTGATATTCAGACCGTTATAAAATTAAAGACTGCGAATTAAAGAGAATTTTTTGATATTGCATAATAGAATGTTGAGAAATCGTTCTATTTATTCTCGGTGCCAATATTTAAATTGCAATAATGACGGGAAAAATGGAAATTGACTCTTTCGATTCCCTAGTTCAATAGAACGACAAAAGATTTGGATAAAGCATTCTGGTAACTATTTAAAAGTTTATTTTTATCACAAATTTTTCGCTAAATTTGGATATAAAATTTTTTTACCTATTTGCTATTTTTTATTGTTTTGTTTTATTATTCTTTTATTAGAAAATAATGTACATAAGTCTTACCTTTCTGCTGTAGTTTTACAGACAATCTTTAACATAATTTATCCTTTATAGCAAAAGCATTTTTTATTTTGAATATTTGTTTAAATTTGAATATCAAATGAAATTTTAGCACCATGAAATCTATTTCCTAAAAAATGTTTATAAGTTATGTATGAATTCTCTTGCTTATTAGTTATTATATTTTTAATATTTGAATAAATTTCAAGTTGGAACAATGTAATTAAAAATAGCAAATGACTTCTTCAACTTTGTTCTATAGTGTTTATATATGAAAACATATTTATATATGGAAATAAGTCCATTTTTTTAACTATACGTTGAAATAAATATTTTATGAGAATATTTCATAATGTATCAATAATAATACTGAGAATTAAAAATATTTTTCGACATTAAAACAAAAATTCTTTGCGGAAATATAACTTCTATACTATTTATTAGATGTTAAACATGTGTAGAATTTATTGAAAATAGCATATACATTAATGAAATTTTGTCCAAATTTCTCATTTATTATTACCCTGGTAGAAATACATCACGTTTAATGTCTTATTTGTAGCGTTTATTATTGTGCCAGTGTCAAAAAATAGCCAAGACTATTGTCCATTTCTTAGCTTGCGATGAAACGCCTTTTCCGACAGTTTCTTAGCATTTTATGGAATCATTAGAAAAAGATATTTTAATGCATTAAATACGATAGTTTTTATAGTGAAGCAATAATTGAAATTAAAAGGCTAATTTAAAAAAGTGTAAAAAATGGCTAATGAAATCAAAATCACAAAAAAGGATTATTGTTCGCTTGAAATCCTCTGTATATTAAGTATTTATTCTGCATTCTGAATGGCTTTCGAATCATAGCTGTGGAGGCATATATGCAAGAAAATGAGCAAATAAATAATTATAATCAATAAAATATCCTTTAAAGTATTAAAAATATTAAAATAATTTAAATATCAATTTTTTCATAATTTACAGGATATTTTGTGAATTACAATTTCAAAAAAATTTTTAAATAAATACATTTATTTCTCCTTTGATATATTTAATTATAAAAAATATGGATTATAATCAGCATTTATAACAGTCATTACATTCGTTTTAAAAATTTATCTTAATTCTGGTTTCTTTATAATTAATAGCAATGAATTATTAAAAATTATGTCCTACATTACGATATTATTTACAAATGAATTTTTTTGAATTGTTTAAATTTAGATTAATTCGTTTAATTAATTTAAAATGTTTAATTCAATTTATTTAAATCAATTTTTATTTTAAATGAATTGATTTCTTCTTTCGCTGGAATAATCCCTGAAAAAAATTCTACCTAACCGGATCTCGAACCGCTGACCCTTTCATTCGTAGTGTAACACCTTAGCCATAATGTTACGCATATTACATATAGTTGAAATCGCTTCTGATTGGTAATAATAATTGTTAGTAGTTACGTTTCTTTCACGGAACTATATTGAGTTGCGGTGAGCTTGAGTTTGTAAATAATGTAAAACCTCTTCCTCACTCTTTCACTATCAATCATGTCACACAGTATTTCGCACACCAAATAGGAACGCCAATCCCGCACTGCGTAATCAAATTTTTTCTCTTTTCTTCACCACTACTAATCCGTCTGCGTTAGTCTAATTCGATGAAGGGGAATTCTTCCCGAGTCAGGAGTCGCAGGATTAAGTCCGAAATTGAACGAAAATTTATCACATTCCACCAAAAATTTTATTTAAGAAATTTCTATTTAATATTGGTCACCACTACTCTATAGGCAATTTATAAAAAATTTAATTTAATAAAAATAAAAAAAAACTTACCACTCTGCCATCCAACATAATTAATAATATAATAAATAATCAATAATAATGTCACCTCAATGAATATAGATGTATAATCTTCACCTTAATTTTCATGAATAATTATAATCTTCACAATGAATATATCTCTATAATCTCAAATTGAATTCTTTCATTCTCTTTATTTCCACTTTTACTTCCTCAATCCTACTTCCTCAATCTTACTTCCTCAATTCTATCTCTCTCTCTCTCTCTCTCTCTCTCTCTTCTCCTTCCACACTACTTCTAGAATTTAAAATTCTCTCTTTTTTTTATACAATAATTTCTTATTACTCCCACTTATTACATCACTCACCACCGATACTTAAATAAGCACACCACAATTTAATAATTCTCAAAAAAAAACTAAGAGAGAATCACAAAAAAAAAGAAAAGCTTTAATTGCTTCTATTTTTGACAAGAGCTAGAAATCAACTACTTCTCTGTCACAAAATTAACATCCCCTCTTCCTTCAAATACCGCCAATTTATTATTTCTTGGCGGGCACCAATTACCTTATTTAATTTATTAAATACTCTAATTTATTATTTTACCAAACAGGTATTGGTTCCCACCTTTACTACTTAAGTCTTCATCTGATTCCGCTTCCTTCCTATAACTTCTGATTGGAGCAATTAATCTGCCCTTTCAATTATTCATTCGAATTTCGCGCGCGAATGTGCTTAATTATAACAATTTTTATAATTAATATAATTAATTACTTAATATAACAGTTTTTGAGCAACATTTTGTTGAAAAGTTAGAGTAGTAGTAGCTTCAATTTTACTGGAAGTTTTTGCAGTGATTCAAAGTCTACTCCGTCCATGCCTGGAGAGCCTTTGGCTTTTTTCGAATTTAGGGCGAAGTTGAATTCAAATAACGAAACTGGTGTACTGAGTGAGCTATTTTGTTGACAGCATGGCATATAGTCGGAGTCTATCAGTACCCAAGGAGGACTAATATTGGTAAAAGCTGATGCGATCGCTTTTTTGTTGGATATTTTGAGACACTGAGTTGTCAATAACTTTAACCCACTTATTTTTAAACACTTTTCACATATTTCATACATAGTTTGGGTTTGACTAGACGTTCAGACTTTGTGCGATCTTTTGGAACGATTTTTTTTTTATTTAAAAATTTTTTTTTAGTTAGGGCGCAGTATTTTTTATGGTATAAGATCTTCTAGTTTAAGGGTAAATTCATATTTTTTGAATGCCGCGCATCTGATGCTTTTAATTTTTTCACAATCAGCATCCCATCACGGCGCCGGATTTTTGGATGGGAGTTTCTTTTTTTGTTTCTATTTTTGTGACGTGCTGTTGCAGCTTTGAGAGCAGATATGACTGAGTTGTGGAAGACTGCATATTTTTCGCATGTAGAGAGCCTTATAAAATCTGTTTCAAACTTAGTGTTATCATGCTTTTTTTCTGGAATGTTCATGAATGTAGCCCAATCTGTGTTTATAGATTTAATTTTAAATGACTTTTTTCTATAAGGCTTTTTTCAACAGATACCTCTATAAAGAGAGGAAAGTGGTCGGATCCCCACGTTTCGTCGCATGCGTTAACTAAGATCTTATCACAGGTGTTTTATGAGGAGAAAATGAGATCGATATTCGATTTTATCTTTCTGTGAACGTCTAAATGAGTGTAAGTGTTTAGATTTAGAATAATTAGATTGTATTGTTGTGTAACAGTATCTAATTTCGTGCCATTTGTATCCGTGTATCTGCAGTTCCATGCACTGTTATGAGCGTTGAAATCACCTACAAGTATGGTTTTCTGTTTAAAATTTACATTTTTTATAATATTATTCTATTATTCCAGTGATAAGTTACGCCTAGGAGTTTTCAACATTTTTTTTATTACGAAAATAATTCTTCCACCTCTAGAATGTATTCTGTCCTTTCTAACAAAATTAAATCCAGGGTACTCAATATTATCCTTTTCCGTTAACCAGGACTCTACACAGATAGAAATAAAAAACCATCTTGCGCACTAGATATGTTATTTCTATACGCTGTAATATAAAGACAATTGACAATAAGTTTATGAAGATTTCAAGAGTTTTAATAAAAGTTTTTAATATATATGAATATCTAAAATTTAAAATATTTTAACTACTTTTTCGTAAATTTATATATATATATATATATATATATATATATATATATATATATATATGTATATATACATATATGTATGTATTTTTGATACTAATAATTTTTTACTCTTCTGCTGAAGATTCCTGGATACCGGATAAGCATTCTTGGTTGTCTAGTTCTTTTAAATTTCTTGAGATTCGATGTTTTAACTTTTTTTGTTCAATATGTTCATATGTATTTCGTAGCACTTCTATAAGCTCTATTATACCAACCTCTAGTTTTGTTGCTATAGATTATACTACCTTTACTGAATGAGAGAAAGAGGAAGGTTTCTACTTTGCTAAATTGAAAAGGCAGAGTTATTTTGTTTTCATCGAAGAAATTTTTAGCTGGTTTTAGTTACCTTGCAATCTCTTCTATGGTGGTTTCATAGTTAATTCTTTTTTTTTTTTGGCTACTCGAAGGTGACCTTCTCTGCTACCGTGCTTACCCACTCTTCATGAGAAGAGTTTGTTTTAACATAATCTGGACTTTCATCGATTTTACCTGAGTTTTCGTGTTGAATTACTGAATCGTTTGGGACGACAGTGAAGATCTCGGCGGGCGGTTTCTATCAGAAAGTTCTGTAATTGTGCCTTCCATTACATTTTTTTCCATTGTCTCTGCTACCTGTTCTTGCGTGCGGCTCTTGGATGGTATATTCGATATTGTGTTGCTAACTTGCGAGGTAATCGCAGTTTCAGAGAGGAGGTTTTCATTACATTCTGGACTATCATTGACGTTGTTTTGTTTACAATATTTTGCCGTGTGTCCCTCTTCCTTGCAAAGAAAACATAACATTTTGCGGAATTTTGTTTACGTCTGCAGGGTCGACATATAGTTGTCGACGGTGACTAAGTAGTTGTGTGTAACCTATGTCACTAAATCCAGTACGTAAACGTGTAATTTTTTATTTCGGCGTTATACCGTATCATGCTAGGCATTCTTCTATGACTTCGTTAAGCATAGATGCATGTACATTAGAAATTAATATACGCTTCGATTTAGACAAAAGCGGTCTAATATCTATTATCGTGTCATTTATTTTAACTGATTTACAATCTTTAACAAGAACATCTGCTTTATTTTCCGCATTTAGATATATACAAATTTTATTTTCTGAAATCCTTGAAATTGAAACCATATTTTCAGGACCTATGATTTTTCCAATTGTTAGTGCGTAATCGCGAATAGTAGAGCCTTCTATAAAATCGAGCACAACAGCTTGATTTCTTGATGGATAGACCTCCTTTTGAGCTGCGGCAGCCTAAGACGGCTTTGTCTGCTGGTGTGTTACATTTTCGCTTGTAGGAACGTTGCGTGAGTGAGTAGCCCTGCTTTCAGAATCACGCATGCTCAAATTCATTATTTGGTTTTTCCTTTGATTTAATTATTTGAGAGAGCTCGAGGCCCTCTTTAAATAGGCACTTTGAAACTCACAAATAGATTTGTTTATACGCGATCTCGAAGTCGAACACACACACTGTACACTGAACTGTTGTATGTAAACACGTATGATCTCTGTCGATGCTCGAGAACGACTGTTAAAAAAAATTGTTGAAATTGTAATTCACAAAATATCCTGTAAAGTATGAAACAAGTCAATTTTTAACTATACGATAAAACAAATATTTTATGAGGTTATTTGATAATATATCAATAATAATACTGAGAATTGAAAATAGTTTTCAATATTAAAACACAAATTCTGTGCAGAAATAGAACTTCTATACTATTTATTAGATGTTAAACATGTGTAGAATTTATTGAAAATAGCATATACATTAATGAATTTTTGTCCAAATTTCTCATTTACTATTACCCTGGTAGAAATACATCACGTTTAATGTCTTATTTATAGCGTTTATTATTGTGCCATGAGTATTATCTATTTCTTAGCTTGCGATGAAAGGCTTTTCCGACAGTATTTTTAGCATTTTGTGGAATCATTATAGCAATAAAATGATATTTTTTATAGTGAGGCAATAATTGAAATTGAACGGCTAATAAATAATTAAAATCAATAAAATATCCATTAAAGTACTAAAAATATAAAAATAATATAAATAATTAATTATTAGCCGTTCAATTTCAATTATTGCCTCACTATAAAAACTATCGTATTTATTGCATTAAAATATCTTTTTCTAATGATTCCATAAAATGCTAAAAAAATGTTGGAAAAAGCGTTCGATCGCAAGTTAAGAAATAGACAATAGTCATGGCTATTTTCTAATGCTGGGATAATAATAATTACTACAAACAGAACATTGAATATCGTACATTTGCACTAGGAGTTAGATAGCATCATTTTGAAGTGGTCGCTAAGATAGCATCTTTTTATACGGAAACGATAATTTGTATTTTATTACTTAATTTTAAATACTAATTCATATAGAAACCTTTGAATATATTTTTTTAGGAAAAATTTTTTGTACCAAAAAGTTCATAGAACAAAAAGACGTATTTTAATGATTTCTATAACAATCGTTTGAAATATTTAAAAGTCTTTCTTATTTTGGGAGAAAATTCGAAACACCATTGTTTATATATCTATTTGATAGTTTTTCCATAAAATTCAATTACCGCCAAAAGCCAAAAGATATTCGTAATCAGCACCCCCCAAAGAAGATAAACATGTGTTATCCGGTGTGGCTGATGTTTGAAAGTCTACCGGAGTATGGTATATGTATAATAAACGCCATTTTATTGTATTTTATATCCAATTGGCGGATGGAAAAAATAGTTATTGATAAGTATATTGGTTCATTTTTCACTTCTATAAAGTAAGCATGGTTTGAAATCCGGCAATTATAATCAACCCTTTTTACATACAACCAATATTTATTATTTTTATACATTATATTTTATACGCCTTCCTCTAAATTGAAACTCTAAAATTAAAACTTCTATTTAATAGAAACATACAAGTAAAAAATAACTATGAAGTATTAATATAAAACAAACTAATAAATATTTTTGTTAGTATTACAGTGTATTTCACAATGTAATGTTAGTAAAATGACAGCCAAACTATTTTTATTTATAATAACTTTGTCTAAATCTGAAATACTAAAATGAAACTTAATTTTGTTAGTAAACAATAATCTTGCTGTCTTTTTCGAAACAAATTGAGAGAATCAATATAGAAATAAAAATGATTGATTTCAGAATGTTCTAAATCCCGATCGTAAACTTTGAAAACGAATGAATTCTGATCTTTTATATATATCTTTTTATTCAATAATTTTTTTTTTTTTTTTTTTTTATGTTTTTATGTTATTTAACGTCGCTCTATTTATGCTTCCAAATATTGGTGCTAATCAGCGACGGACGTCTACGATGTGTTTGTAAACAAAGCACATATAAATAATTACAGCGGTGCCTCTATCAATCGGCCGAGACCGGGATTTGAACTCGGATCACCGAGTTACTAGTCCTTCGCTCTAGCGATCGAGCCATCGTAGGCCTCATTCAATAAATTATATAAATTAAGGTTTTATACTTCAATTTGACCTTAATTATTAAAAATTAAATGGAATTTTCATAATAGATATATATGATAAAGAAAGAAAATTTGCTTTTTAAGTTTCTTACAGTTCTTTTCTAATTCTTTTACAGTTTAAATTCACATCTTATTTTAAAATAATTAATTATAGAATTTAATTGAATATTTCTCCATCTTTTCTAATACTTTATGAGGCCATTAGATATATTTTATTTAGGCTAAATAATGATTAATTAATAATAATCTTTAATAAGAATCAGTAACGCAATTGAAATTGAGAACATACGTGGACTAATTTTATAGGGAATGAGATGCTTTGTTTTTGGGCACCATCCACAGTAAGGGACGCTGGAATTTGCAGTCTACATCTCAAAAATGAAGATTTTTTTTAATGCAGACAATCAACGATAAAGGCATGGACGAATTCCTATTCATTGGCGCGAAATTACAGGTACAAGTACAATAAGCAAAATGTCAGCGTCGGTTAATCAAAGAATGGAAATAACTGACGTTTCGACTGCATAGAAGAGCAATGTGCTGAACAACATCGTTCTTCTACTAATAGACCATTGGTTATTATAGATAATCCAAACTTTTTAGGCATTTTTGAAGTAAAAAAACCTGATATAACATACCCTTCCGGTAAAAGTTTATTTGGTAATTTTGATAGAGATGATTTTGATATTAATTATTTAAATTACGAACGAGATGTCCACAAAGTTTGGAAAGGTGAAAAAAGTAACTTTAATTCGGAAACAATTGAAGGCATGTCTTCTAATACTGATAATTCTCCTAATATAGAAGTTGAGACTACTATTGAAAAGTTAAATATGCGTAAGGTCAATCAGGAGTCTCAATATTTTGGCAAGAAAGCAATTTTTTGAACAAAACAAAAAAGAGTTGTCAAAAATATATATAGAAAATGGATAAGCGTACTTTAATAAAAAGAACATTATGTTTGGAAATGAAAATAAAGAAATTGCAACTAGCTATAAAATCGTTAAAAAGTAATAATACTCGTTTATGTAAGCGGTTAGGAAAAACAATTAATTTTAAGAATTTTAATATTGATGAATTTTTGGAAAAGAGCGATATTACTACTTACACGAACGACGAAAAAGATCTTGCGAAGTAAATGCATTATCATTGAGCAGCTTGCTATTCGCAATTACGATCGGCTGGATTAGTTTTACCAGCAGAATCTACGGTTAGAGCGTGGGTGTCAGAACTTGATGATAATATGTTCAGAAAATTATTTAATATGTTATCCACCGGAAGACCGTATTTGCGCGTTAAAATTTGATGAGATGTCTATTAAATCTGCCGAAGAATATTAAAAAAAAATCTATCTTGTTGAAGGCTTGATTGATATGGGAGATGGACTTCGCAGTTGCATCTTAGCTAAGCATGCTTTATTGTTCTGCTTAAACGGTATAAATGTGAAGAACCCCTGGCGTCAACTGTTATATTTCAGTTTCAATGAAAACGAAGCTAGTGCTGATGAGTTTTTGCAGATCATTAAAGAACTTTTAGTAGAATTACGAAATATAGAAGCTGACGTTCGGGTTATGGTCTGTGATCAAGGTAGTAACAATCAAAAACTATTTAAACTTTTAAACATTAGTTGATACGAACCGTATTTCTTTATCGATGATCATATTAAAATTTATGAAGTTTTTGATTGGCCACACCTTATTAAAAGACTAGTTGCACTATTGAGATCCCATGGAGTTATTTATATTAATGATGATGTTATTATTTCTTGAAAAGATTTACAAGAAAATGGGAACTTAATAAATCACATGAAAGATCAAATATATTAGGGCATATTTCAGACTGTCATTTTACCTCTAGTACTCTTATAACCATGAAAATGAAATTAGCTTTTCAATTACTTAGTCGCCGCATGGCATATGCAATAGAAATAGCTGGTAAAAATGGACTTGCATCAACAACATGGCAAAAATCGGCTGAATTTGTTCAAAAAATGGATGCCGTTATTGATGCATGTAATTCATATACATTAAGAACAATTAATAAACAAAAACGACCCTTACCTCGTATAAATCCTGAAATTCAACAGCGCTTAGAGAATTTTATTGAATGATCCACACATTGGACTATAAAAAAAGAAGGTAAGATTAGCAAGCCTTCATGTCTTCTTGGTATAGTTTTAACGATTCTATCACTACTCGGACTTTATAATGACATTAACAACGATTTTCCTGATTTTGAACTAGCAATTGGTCTTTTCAATCAGTATTCAGTGGAATACGTTCATTCGCAGCTTCGTGGTAGATGTGGATTTAATTCTAATCCTACGTGTAGAATGTATCAATTGGCTTTTAGACATATTTTGTCCACTAATTTTATTCATACGAGTAAATTAGGTAACACTATGTGTCGAGAAGGTTATTCACTAATACAATTTCATGAAATATAAATATAAAAATATTACCAGATTCCACGAAATCCATTGCTTTTTCAGATGCTGAGTAGCCTGAATATAACTCTTTCTTCGAAAAACTTCTATAGGTCTTTCTTCGAAAAAGTTTTACGAAGTCAATGCTATAACCTATTGTGCAGGTTACGTTGCTCGTAAAACTTTGAAAAGAAATGCATGCTCAGAATGCGAGGTACAATTTATTAAAAATTCAAATGATTTGATTAATTCTAATGAACAAAATATTACAAATAGAGAATACCCGTATTTTGATTTAAATCTTCCTAGTGTCGTGCATTTGTTCAGACCAGCAAAAAACTTTTGTGATATTGTTAATTGTCAATTAAAATGTTTTGATAAATATTATAAAGATCTTTGGCATCGATCAAATTTATTAACTCATTTAATAGAAATAGTTGAAGTATGTACATGACAAAAGTTTGCTGATTGGTTTGATCCAAATAACATTTGTTATGCACACCAAATTGAAGCACTGAAGTTTTTATTAACAGTAAAAATTTATGCAAAAACTCGGGAGAATCATAATCAATTAAAAATAAGAAAAAAATTAATTACAGATAGTAAAAACAGTAAATTAAGGAATGTTACAAAGATGTAAATTTTATTATTATAAGTATTTATTAATTAACAATGTATTAGTATTCGTCGATAGCAATATAAAATAATATTTAGTCAAACAGGTTGAAATGTGCCGATTTCAATCAATCGTAGGGGTTCATAGATGCGGAGAACTGTTGGCGAATCAGCAATAACTAGTAAATTTAATTTTTATTTTTACATTTCAGATTTTATGCGATGATTCAAATAAGGGCAGTCTTTCATAATTTATAACAATAATTAATTTATAAACAACTAAGATATTTCGTGCATACAAAACAAAACTAATAAATTATACTTACAGAATCTTTACATGCAGATCTAAAAAGAATAAAGGAATGCATAAATGTAAGAAACTATTTTCAATTAAATATTATATGATTTAAGTTCCAGATGGGAGGTGGTATTTGTTGCCTTCTTGCTGGTGCCTCCCGAAAACAAATATATTTATATAAATCTAAGAAAAAAAGATAAGATAAATATATTTGGCCAAACAATCAATAATTCTTAAAGCTTACAGCTGCAATGATGACCTGATATAATATATATAAATACACTAGCATCCCCCGTCTCGGCTTTGCCCGAGATAATAATTTAACCGATTTCATAAACAAATTCAATAATATCTAAGTGAAAAATACTTTTTATATAAAAATCTATATTACTATAAATAATTGACGGTAATTTACCTATCGCCGTTTCTGTATAAAATGCTGCTTCAATGTAGCGTCCACTTCAAAGAGTTGATATTTTGCCGAACATTTTATACTGTATACTATATATATATATATATATATATATATATATATATATATATATATATATTTATGTTTTTATGTTATTTAACGTCGCTCTATTTATGCTTCCAAATATTGGTGCTAATCAGCGACGGACGTCTACGATGTGTTTGTAAACAAAGCACATGTAAATTATTACAGCGGTGCTTGTGTCAATCGGCCGAGACCGGGATTCGAACTCGGATCACCAAGTTACTAGTCCTTCGCTCTAGCGATCGAGCTATCGTAGGCCTCATATATATGCATATTTAATACGGCTTCACACACACGTACACGCACACACACATATATACATTACAACACTTCTATGGGAAAAATTGAACTGACGAGTTCGAGCGGTAGAAAAAGATATCCAGGTGTCTCGAGAGTACGGAGAATATCATCTTCGGCCGATAGAATATGTCTCGGGACCATTCTTACTGAGAGTGTGCGTGTTCGAATTATAGAATACGAATTTCTTCATAGTAGTCGTACTGACATACATGGACATTGTTGCCCACCAACTATACACGACACTCCCTGTGGAAGTCGTTCTAAATCATCTCGAAATCGCATTCTATCATCCGAACACAAAAACATACCTAAAAATCGTTTCCTACCAAATAAACACGATAGTCCCAGTAGAAGTCGTTCCGAGAAAGCTAGACATCGCTTCCTAATGACTAAACACAATACTCCCCATAGACTTTCGATCAACTAAATACAATATTCCCCGTAGAATTCGCCCAGAGACACCTGGAAATCGTATTCTATCATCCGAACACACAACTGTCTATAGAAATCGTCTTGAGGCAATGGGATATCGTAATCAACCGCCCGTACACGCCAATACAATATTTCTCAGTAGAAATCGTATTTAAAATGTGTATATATAATATGTCCAATATAATATATATACAATATATTTACATATTTCGTGTATTTTTTTTTATGTTATTTAACGTCGCTTTATTTATGCTTCCAATTATCGGTGCTAATCAGCGACGGAGGTCTACGATGTGTTTGTAAACAAAGCACATGTAAATAATTACAGCGGTGCCTGTATCAATCGGTCGAGACCGGGATTTGAACTCGGATCACCGAGTTACTAGTCCTTCGCTCTAGCGATCGAGCCATCGTAGGACTCGTTTTCGTGTATTTTCGTTTATTCAATTAAATACCGTGACTATTTTCGCAGTGATGCCGATTGAAATTCAAGCAAAATGTTGATATGCGAATAGCATATTCTTTAAGCCGAAGATTAATATTGCATTTTTATATATTATATTTTTTTTTATATTTTTATATATTTTATACTTTTATATGTTTTATATATTAATATATATAGTTTCACGGTTGTTGGTAAAGATCCCTATTTTGCTATCATTTCTTTTGTTCAAACTAAAAAAAAAAACAGTCTCTTCTCACAATTCTGTAGTTAGTATGTACAAAAACAAAAATATAATTTGTCGTCACAAACTATATTCAGTATGATGTGGCATACAGAACCATTTTATAAAAGGGAAGAGAGAGAGAGAGAGAGAGAGAGAGAAAGAGAGAGACAGACAGATTTTCTCACTTAAGAGAAAATAAAATTTACAAAAATCAAAAGATATCCATAAGGTGTGAGAGTAGTGCCAGACTAACCTGAAGAACAAAAAAGGTAATACCAACGAAGATAGACGGTTATAAAAGCGCAAAGCCCATGGGCACGCCGGTAACTACTGTCGGGGAACATTGATAATTAGTAATGTTCCCCGAAATCCAGGTGGCGCTTATACAAGTACCCCAGTTCCCCGGCCGTAACCGCCATTTATGGAATTTATATGCAACATGTGCAATTCTAATAATGAATAAATTCTGCAAAAATAGCTCCTGTATAGTCCAAGTACTATTGAATAAAAAAAAATTATTTAATTATTAAAACGTGAATGTATTATCTTCACTGTTATTAATATGTACTTTGTAAATAGTAAAATACATGTCGCTGATGAAAATGGGTTGTTAACATTAATTTTATTCCCTTGACGCTTTTCATTCCGAAATTTTATATTACAGTTTATCCAAAAATAACTGAAATAATGGATTTTAATTTTTTTAATTAATTTTTGTTTTCATCAACTTGTAAGAAAATTTTAACAGTCTATTTTTTCATTAAAAATTTTAGAATTATGATACGTCTTGGAGATGAAATAAATTTTCAATGAATTGGAATTAACTTTATTAATACATTTTCGAGGGATAATATATGATCTTTTGTTTTATATATATATATATATATATATATATATATATATATATATATATATATATATATACATGTAATGCAGATAAATCGGCTGTTAATAAAAAAAGCGCCAACAGTATGTTAAATTATTAATGTATAGTGAAGTATCTATTGTAGCATTTGCATAGTATTTTAGAAAAGTATTTTATTTTAATTATTCCTAGCCTATTATGTCCGATACGTAATTGATAAATTTATCCAATATAATATAAGAATAAATCATGCCTGTCCATTAACTCTGATGACTTTATGATGATTCCATAAAATGCTAAAAAGATATATGTATATATAAGTAAGCTTTAATTATACGGGCAGTATAAATACAGGAAAGTATTTTCTGATATAATGCTATTGTAATTTTTCATATACTTATTATTTTATTTGATATTAATAATGATTCGTTCAGATTGAAAAAAAACTGTTATTGTAATATTAAAATGATTCAAATAAATTTAAATAGTTTTAGATGCAAGAGAAAAATAATAATGTACATAAATAAAATAATAACAATACATATTTACATTGCACAACCTCAAAATCACAACTGTAAGATGAAATTTGAGATGTGCGATGTAAAATATTGTTACAAAATAAATGTATCCGATAATTGTTCTACATTTATTATAACTGTATTTATATACAAAAATATCGATTAATTATAAATATATACTAAATTTGCGTTTTATATATACTACAAATAGACAATAGAGAGAGAGAGAGAGAGAGAGAGAGAGAGAGAGAGAGAGAGAGAGAGTGAAAGCATTTCTTTTATTTTCATTCATTTTCACATGAGAAAAATTCAAAAATATATAAAAATTAAAAGATATCCATAAATGTGTGCGAGTAGTGTCCCCGATTAACCTGAAGAACAAAAAAGGTAATACCGACTAACATCACACCTTCTTTAGGATACGAATCCGAAAATTGGATATGAACATTCACTTGAGCTGGCCTGGTATTAATACTTTAAGCCGACTACATTGAGTTGATGTTCGTGATTCAAGACGCCACCTAGTGGCCGCTGGTGAAACTGACCACTAAAACTGTTAACTTAATTTATTGTTAAACGTAAAATGATTTTCAAGAAAAAACATAGCCTATGTCCTTCCCAAGATAATATAGAATCTAGACGTCAAATTTCAGAATAATCGGTTCAGTAGTTTTTTCGGTTATCACGTACAAAGAAAAACACGCTTTGTCTTTATAAATTAGTATGATATGATATGATGTGATATGATATGATATGATATGAAGTATGATATGATATATATATTGAAAAATAGCAAAATCTTATCATTCATATATTGTGAACATGTAAGTTATACTGTTTCTACAACATCTTTTATTGAATTGTTCGTTTCATTAATGATTTTTATTTATTATGACAACTATAAAGCATGTAAAAAAGCATAACATTGTGAAGAAAATATTTAAACACGAATTGCGTATAGTGCTTTCTAAATTTATTACGAAGCGATGCTAGTACAATAGTTACCAATATTTTTATGTATAATCTATAGCATAGTAGAAAATGTGTTAGCTTATGAAACACCGGGTCGGAGGTTCTATTCCGATCGGTTGAATGTTCTTTTTTTCAAGTCGAATAAAATTATTATTTGTAATGTACATGTATAACTAATAATAATATATCTAATAATGTACTCCCGTATATGTAATATATATATAAATATAATATGCATAATGCAACATTACCTCTCCCCGATGAATCGAAAGCCATTTATAATCTTCAACAAAAATTAAATTTATGGATAAAAAGTGAAGATTATTTAGACTATTGAAATTGAAAATTTTAATTAAATTATTACGTCGCTAAAAAATGTCATATTTATGGCTTCAGAATAGCTGTTTATGATGATTCCCTAAAATGCTAAAAAGATGTTGGAAAAAGTGTTTCATCATATCTTTAAATGAATATACTTTATAAAAATTACTGATTTTACATGTAAGATGAATTGCAATAAATATAAATAAAATATTTGTATTTATTGTAATTAATATACATGAATATATAAACTCTAGTTATATATGCAGTATAAAAAACAGAAAAGTATTATCTGATATAATGATCAGTGACCATATACTTATCATTTTATTTAATATTCTATTGATGATGATTTATTCACAATAGACATAATTACATCGCACAACCTGAAAATCACAACTTTAGGATGATTTTTTAGGTGTGTAATGTAAAGTATCGTGCAAGACTAGCGAAGAAATTAATTATTTCCATCTTGAGACTTACATCTCTCGCTTTGCTGGAGTGCGATATGTCTCACAAGGTAAATAATCAATTTCCAGGCTAGGAATAAAATTTACTCCTTATTAAAATTTACTCCCACATTAACTACTTTTTATTTAATTAAATATTATATCAAATTAGATTTTTATTTAAGACAACACTGTATCTTTTATATACATATTAAAGACAACACGTATACATTCATTCTAACGAGTGTGTAGGACACACTGCTCCATACATACACGTGACATGAATTCATACGAATGCTGAAAAAAACTACTGACTGCCCTGTAACCTTTTTTGCTTTTACGCAAAAACGACGGATCATATGCTGATGCAGGCTGATATGCGCTGTATAATGATAATAATGATGTGTTATAGACCATAGTGCTTCCATCTCACGAACTTCTTCGTACTACGATTCTTTGTTACTTATTAGCCTATAGGATTTACGCTTCTATAACCGTCTATCTTCTTTGGTAATACCGACTAACATCACACCATCTTTAGGATACGAATCTCAAAGTTGGATATGAACATTCGTTTGAGCTGACCTGGTGTTGATACTTTAAGCGGAGTACTTTGAGTTGATGCTCGTGATTCAACACGCCACCTAGTGATCACTGGTGAAACTGATTATTAAAACCAATAACTTAATTTATTGATGAAAGTAAAATGATTTTCAATAAAAAACATAGCCTATGTCCTTCCCAAGATAATATAGAATCTATATGTCAAATTCCATTACAATCAGTTCAATAGTTTTTTCGGTTATCGTGTACAAACAAAAACACGCTTTGTCTTTATAAATTAGTATATGATATATGATATATGATATATGATATGATATGATATGATATGATATGATATGATATGATATGATATATTAGATAATTATTTTGCATATATAGTAATGTATATGTAATTTTGGTATATATGACTAAATACAGGAATGATGAATGTTTCAAAAAATTTTTGTTCATTATTAAATTTTCTATTATTACATTTATATAATATTGCTCATTTTTTGAAGTATATTTTAGTCACATTTGTCATCTTAAATTTCTTTTGTAAATCCATCATAAATTGATGTTGGTTTTGGTATTTTGGAATTCAATTCTACAAGAAAAATTTCAGTACACTAAAAAATAAAATAGTATCACTTGTGCAACAATTTTCTTACTGTAAAATATTTAAGTTCATAGCAAAAAATAAATAATAAAGAGCAAAGTTTACTTTGCATAAAAGACTTAAAAAGTGTTCAATTTTTTCTATTTACATTAATAATCTTGTTCATCCTATAGTAATTTTTCATTTGCATGTGATCTTAAATGTGTTTTACAACTACATCATAAATTGATGTTGGTTTCTCTGTTTTGGATTCAATTCTATAGGAAGAATTTCAAATCACTAAAAAATAAAATAGTATTACTTGTGCAACAATATTCTTCTTGTAAAATATTCAATTTCATAACAAAAAATAAAGAGCAAAGTTTATTTTGCATAAAAGGCAGAAAAAGTGTTCAATTTTTTCTATTTATATTAACAACCTTGTTCATCCTAAGTAATTTTTTATTAAATGTGATTTTAAATGTCTTTTACAACTACGTCGTAAATTGATATTGGTTTCAGTATTTTGGAATTCCATTCTACAAAGAGAATTTCAGATCACTAAAAAATAAAATAGTATCACATGTGCAATAATATTTTTAATGCATAATATTAAATGTAATGGCAAAATGTAAGGAGTGAAGTTTATTTTACATAAAAGGTAGAAAAAGTGTTCAATTTTTTATATAGAATATTAACAACCTTGTTCATCCGATGTAATAATATTTTATTCACATGTGGTATTGAACTTATTTTGTAAGTAAATCATAAATTTTGATTAATTTTTGTATTGATATTAAATATTTATTAGGTTTATTTAATATTTATTATTATATTATATTAATTAAGTATTTAGTCACTCCACTTTTATTTTATTTTTGTAATTAATTTTAAGAATTCAATTTATTATTTTTGAATTTTATTTAATACAAGACGAATTTCAGATCACTTAAAAATAACATATTATCACTCATTTAATAATATTTTCAACCTATAAGCACATCAATAATATATTGTTTTTGATTTTACATGTAAATTATTGCCAAACGTTCAATAACCTCAACTTTTATTTTATTTATTTTGTTTTCGCATTGAATTCCAAGAATTTAATTTTCTATTTTTGTTTTATATTATTATTTATGTTTTTAATATTTGAGACGATCAATGGTTTTTGTCCTTTTTGTTTTCACGTTTTATTTAATACAATATTATATAAGCATTAAATATTAATAATCAAATGCTTAAAATAATTAAGGAATATCCATTTTAGCACAAAATGATAAGACTGAATTTGAAATTTCTACAATCGAATAAAAGAAAGTCTTGAATTTTTGCAGAATCCAAAATTCGTCTGCATTATGAAGCTGAAATGGGAGTGCGGGTCTCAGGTGTTTTCTGATGCTCGTGCGCATATTGATATTATTTTGCTTAGCCTCCGTATGATTTAAACGAAAACAGCAACAGCGCATTGGACAGAAGCGTAAACGTATCTTACTTACTACGTAGCGTATCTATGTATATTTATTGCTACGTCACGAGCTGCGACTACAGAAGCTAAGCCAAAACACATCAAATATGCGCACGAGTATCAAAAAGCAATTCAGACCCAAATTCCAATGCCAGCTTCATAATGTAGACGAATTTTCATTCTGCAAAAAATCAAGACATTCCAAATAGAAAAAAGAAATTTCCCGCACTCGGGCGCAAAATACGATTTTCTGCAGCTGTCTAGAGGGAGCAAAATACTACTTTTCCTCCCTAGGGAGGAAAAGTGTTTATGGCCTATTCCCGACCAATCAGAAAGCAGAATTTTACTTTTCCTCCTTTGGGAGGAAAAGTGAATGAACGGAACCATATAGTCCGGTAGGATTCTCAATTTTTCGTTCCTGTGTAACATCTGGCATTTACGATGTTTAGACTTACGAGTATATGTACCAGTCGACCGCGGATTTGACCTTTTTTGCACTTTGTGTTAGGTATTCAAGATTTTAAAATGAAATAAGATTTTTATTCTATCTAAAATTTATTATAAAAATTATTCTGTTTTTTAAGTAATAAAAATTATCTATATCTTTTTTTATTACTATATTAATTTCCAAATAAGAGAAAATTATTTAATTTTATTTTATTCAATTCAAGTAAATTGCACGTATAACCTTAAGAGAAAAACGATAATATCATATTTTTCTAAACCCAACGAATTACATTTTATGTTAGGGCAACTTATTTCAGAGCGAGTATCATTTGAACCTTTAGATTTTATACCTGCCTTCTTTATCTAAGCATGGCTAACACATGGAGGGGGGGGGGTTTGACGTTCTTTAATTCTGTGAGTTTGCCGTTCAATTTTTTGTGCATTTCTTTGGGAAAGAAAAAGCGCCCTCGTATGGGAGAATAGTATGTGACACACGGGAGCAAAGGAAAACGCCTATTTTGCTCCCTTGTGTCACAATGTACTATTCTTTTGCAAAAGAAATTTCAAACTGAATCTTATGATTTTGTGCTAAAATGGATATTCCTTAATTAGTTTAAAAAATTTAATTTTAATTTTTAATGCTTATATTATATTGTAGTAAATAACGCGTAAGAACGAAAAGAGAAAATCCATTAATTGTCTTAAATAACAAAAATATAAATAATAATATAAATTAAAAATAGAAAATGAAATTCTTGAAATTAAATGCCGAAATAAAAAAATAAAATAAAATACAAATATAGAAGTTAAAAAGTTATATGTTATCTAAATTATAACTACAAGATATAAGATTTACATTCTACAACATTTTGCAATAGGATAGAATTTGAAGTTTTGTATTTGTTGCAGTATGTATTATCAATAAAAAAATATATAAGTATTTTAAATTACTATAAGTTATGACACGAGCTTAAACATATTTTTTAAAAATACGAGTTTGACGTAGATTTTAATGTTAACGTAGTTGATCAACCTATGTCTCTGATACTACATATTAAATATAATTCATAAATCACATACATTATTTATAGTTTCCTTCACATTCAAACAGCATACTGTTCATTTACATTTATTTTAATCTACACTGTAGTATTACTTCTTGGTATGATAAACATATTGATAAATAATTCGTGTAATTCCGATTTAACACAAAGATTAATCTAAAGCTTAGAGTAATTTTCTGTATACACTAATAAGGAAATTATTCTGTTTGTTTATTTATAATATTGCAATGATTGTGGATATAACCTCACTTATGATGAAATTATCTATTGAAGAAATTGTTAAAAAAATTATATGAATTACTTATGTATATATTATAGAGTAATTGCAATAATTTCTTTTATTCTGAAAATGATAGTATAATATTTTGAAGAACATAATAAATCGTTTATAATCTTAAATGTCTATTCTTTAATATATATAATTGAATACAGAGATGTTTCTAAAAACAGTAAACAAGTCAGAAAATAAACAGCCCCAACAGTATTTGCTATAAGACAGTACACTCATGTAAAATGTAATAAAAAACTCCTTTTGTCAGATTTTTGTACCCCAAATTGGTCCGGCGATCCTCGCAGATCTCCGAACATTGTTTCTAAATATCGTAGCTTCTAAAACAGTTAACGGAACCAGTTATACATAAAAAATTTTATTTTTAAGAGATCTACCTATCAAACAATTTTATATAAAACATAAGTTTTATTCTATTAATTCATGCCGTTCATTACTATTATTTTAGCTAATAATAATACATTTGTAGATTTTTAATCCGTAAACTAAAAATATTTATATTGTAGATGTAAATCTTTTCGTAGAAAAACAAAGAAAAAGTTCGTACATAAGAGTAATATTTATATAAAATATTTTTCGGAAATATTCCGAAGTAGCTTAACAAAAAATAAATTATATAACGAAATTACAGCTGACAACTATGGACCATTAAAACAAATGGCTAAGTACATTTTATATGTATCCTCACAAATAACAGCATGTATAGTTTAACAGAGATAATAAGCAGTTTATTATACGGTAGTAGTCTATCGACATTTCGTATTTTCTTTTTACATTTTTTAAAACCAATTTTTTTTCAATCTATTTTGTTGAAATCAATTTCATTTCAAAAATTTTTTTTATTTTTTAACTACTTTTTTCTTCTTCTTATGTTTTTTTAAACTGGTTTGATTTTTATAAAATTTTTTTTATCTCACAATTTTTATTCACTAAATTTTTTACTGCAATTTCCTTTTCAATCGATTGTTTTGTATTCGATTTTATTTTTTTCTGTTAGAGAAAAATTGCATGGAAAATAAGTATTATATTTTGATATGATCTATGTTTTTTTATCCAATTTGTTCCAAAACCTTTTTTTGATATCAATCACTATAATATTAGTAATCAAGGGACTCAAAATCTATACTTAATCTATCTATCCAGAATTTTTATCAGTTTTTTTATATAAATCTCACAAGTTGTTCGAAACATCTCTGTTTCAATGATATATATTAAATAATATACATTTATGATTATAAACGATTTATTATATGTTCTTTAAAATATTATACTATCATTTTCAGAATAAAATAAATTATTACAATTACTCTATAATATACATAATTAATTCAGATAATTTTTTTTTAACAATTTCTTCAATAGATAATTTCATCATAAGTGAGGTTATGTCCACAATCATTGCAATATTATAAATAAACAAATAGAATAATTTCTCTATTAGTTTATACAGAAAATGACTCTATGATTTAGATTAATCTTTGTGTTAAATCGGAATTACACGAATTGTTTATCAATATGTTTTAGCAGCTCGTAGTACAACATACTTTGTTGGTCCCACCAAATACACAGCGATACCTTTTAGCCGTGGATGTTCCGTTTGGGCGTCGACTTGGACGGTTGGCCTGGGTCCACTCATGACTTTTTGCCTGAGGATTCTCATAGTAGATCCATAATTTATCACCAGTCACAATAGGCCACAGAAAACTCTCTTTTTTTTGCCTGGCAAGCAAATGGTGTGAGGACACAGTTTTTGGATTAATCAAAAAATACTCAAATTTTTCTCAAAAATGAAAAGTATATTTTGTCGACCCTCTTTTTGACTCCCTGAGGTACCTTCTTTTAGAAATTTATTGAAGATTTTTTCCTGGAACCTTCATATTAACTATGGAAGACGAGGCCTACGATGGCTCGATCGCTAGAGCGAAGGACTAGTAACTTGGTGATTCCAGTTCAAATCCCGGTTTGGGCCGATTGGCACAAGCACTGCTGTAATTCTCTACATGTGCTTTGTTTACAAACACATCGTAGACCTCGCTAATTAGCATCGGTCTTTGGAAGCATAAATAAAGCGATGTTAAAAAAACAAAAAAAATAAAAAAGCTATGGAAAACCATATTTAAATGATTGCCTTTATTTATGCATGCGCAGGTATAATGTTAGACCCATTACTTTCCTCACCCTAATTCGAGAGGCAATGATTAGTTAGGCGTGCCACCACTACAGAAAAATATTTCCGATATTCGCTTACTATAAGAAATAGTAGGCTGTTTACAATAATGACTTATAGAGCACCTCTTATTCTTCGCGATTTAGGTGGTGGAACGTTCCCCTTTATTCGAGCTTTCTCTTCGAGTAATACGTGACTTAAATACATACTGTGATAAGCGTTTCCAAAAATCCCATTCATTAAAGTGTAATGTAAGACACGCAGTGCTCTCTTTTTCAAACACAATGATGTTATGCTTTGCTAAAATCGTGAAGATACAAAGCGTAGGATTGGCAAAGAAAATTATCTTGCTTTCAGTTTATAGTCTTGATGCATGTTTTCGTTATAACAAAAGTCATTAATAACCATCAGCGGTAAACGGATTATGCTCGCTGATGGGTCATTCTCAGCTGTGCACATGTTAATTGTATCTTTAATTTCCCCTTTCATGAAAGTATAGCACTAACACATCACAAACTACACTCCCTTTTTAAATACAATGATATATACTCGCTGTAGATAAATCTGGGATTGATCCACTTTATAAGTTTTCTATCTAAATCGAGAAAAAGCAAATATTATATCCATTACAGAAAGCCTGATTGAGTTGAAGACTGAATAGTTAATACCTAATCCTCAGTAGCTCAGATGCTCGCCTATGCTGACATGCAACTTACCACACTGATTAAAAAAAACATTCTGCTTAAATATAATGAACGAAAATTTTTAAAACAATCATTTCTCATCTCCCTTTATCTATTCTAATATAGCGGGAGTGGCACTGTTTTCAGGGGGCTCTCTATTGCTCTATAGCATAGCACACTTTTTCGGGGGGGGGGGGGCTGTGCTAGAACGTTTATGTGCCACAATGCCTATTGCCTATCTACTCAAACATGTATTTACTGGTAGCTTCGACTTGGATGGTTTTACCTAATAATTCTGTCATCTGTTCCATCACCTTCGCAGCAACGGATAACTGCTGCATCCTTAGCTTTGGGAGGAAATTTATACTTTTTTTGGTTCTATATAATAATATATAATATACTAGATAAAATTATAAAGTAAATTTAGGTCGACCGTTGTGAATTAAATTAATACATATTTTTATCTATCATTAAGTATTTATACAATAATATACTATACTAATATGATGACAATCAGGCTGTCCTTTGGAATTATCTCCGGAGAATCTAACATCGAAATTACTATTAAAGAATAAAATTTATTTAAATTAACAATTTAAAAATAAAAATAAAATAATCTATATTCTATATCAGTACAGGACAAACTGATTGTCTCCAATACCTTAAATTTAACTTTTACGTTATTAGTAATAATTATTTCAAAATTTCTGTTACGAAAACTATGCACAGATATAGTTATTTGGTATTCTGATTAAATAAAGAATATATAATCGTTGTCATAGATGTCGCTAAGGGTGAAATAAGTTGATTTCAAGAACTCACTTTATTTATGTTATTATTAAATACACTCATAGTTACATCTCAACCACCAGATTTCTAAATACTAAACAGATTGTTAAGAATACACTTGTCATATGAAAACTCTTCCAATTATCGATGCCATTATTGAGATTAAGACAATCTTCAAAATACGTTTCTATAAACGGTATTATCTCATTATTCTTCAGAACACATTGAAGAAGTATTGTATTACACACAACTATCACAATTGCATCAAATTTTTAACAATTATAGAGATGAAACCTTTATTGTGTTTTAATATGCTTTTGAATATCGGATAGGTAAATATATTTCCACTATGGGAAATTCCATTGATTGTTAAATCATATATTTTTTATTTACATTTCTCTTGATAACTAACAAAATATATACAATCAATCTTACATAACTAAATAATAAAATCTAATAAATTCTTGTGATTATTTAATAATTAATTAATATTTATATACGCAAATTATGAATATTCACGATATTGAATCGTAATCTCAATCCGTAATTAATGAAATATATACAATCGATCAAATATAACTAAATCATGAAATATAATAAATTCTTTGGATTAATTAATAATTATTTATGCTTAGTCGCATTAAGTATAAGGATAATATCGAATAGTAGTCTCAATCCATTCTATAAAGTGAGGCATGTGAATGTACAGCTCTAAACTCGGCGATTTTACTGCTACGGATATTATTCCAACTACTTCATATTGCCCAAATTGATTTATTTGAAATACTGGACCACCTTGGTCACCCTAGATCGAAACATGTAAATTTCATAGATATATTTATCACTCTTGATGCTATTTAATGATTTAATGATTCAATTTAATGATTCAAGATATTTTTAAAGAATTTTTCCTAAGAAGCAACCTTGTATACTTTTAATAGAATATTTATTTATAAGAAACATATATATTTAGTCTATATTATGTACTTTTAATTCTAAGGAAAACTTACATGAGATGGTCCTTGTGTGACATTTGAAAATGTCCCAGAGCAAAAGTGATAGACACTTAAGACATTATGCAATTGTTGTTGGCCATGCATCATTAACGACGAACTTAGCGTACGTTTACATTCTTCAAATGTCCTCAGATTAACATTTAGAACCTTTAAGATATTCGATGGCTGTCTAGCACGTACTTGTTCGTGAGTAGCCGATCCCCATCCAACTATTACAGCGTAATCAGATGGGTACGTAAAATCAGTTGAGAATGGAATTTTCGCCACTTGTGGAGTGTCTATCAATGACGCATTTACTTTAACTAGGCCTAAATCTATAGATGTGCCCACGCTGAAAAAAGACATATAGTTAGGATATATCCATTATCTTAATTATCTTAAGCATTTGACGTTCAATATATCTGAAGCACTTAAATTAGATTATTTAAAAATAATTAAAAGTAATAGATAACTATTTCCATTCATTTGTCCAAATACATATTTATACTGATCGAAGAAATTTTGAAGTTTGCGCCTAGATTCGTTTCTTTAGATAAAACAAATAAAAATATACGTACATATCTATCGTTTTTGACAGTAGTATAGTAGTGTTTTTTAAATACAACGAGGTAGATTATAATATAACATCATAAATAATGAGGTGCTGAATGAGCACTTTCTTATGTTCTGTTCACATTGCATAATATTTGAACAATACATTTTTATAGTATAATATATAGCATACTATTTTTTAAATTAAAATTTATATTTTTTTTTCTATTATGCATTAGAATACAAATAATTTCTATATTTTGTTTGTAAATATTATGATAAAAATAAAATTACATTTTTATCATTTTTCAGATCTCATTTTCTAGAAATTTCTATAAATACAAAAAGTGGTTTGTCGAGGATGAATTTCACATAAATAAAAAAGTTATTTATATTAATTTATTAAAAACTATCCTTTTCTATGATTCTCAATAGCTTTATCCATCATTATTGGGAGTCTTCGATCGACTTTAGATCTAACAGTTCAATATATAGTCTTAGAGTTTTTATGAATAAATTAGCAAGATATTTAATAGCTTACTGTAATGGGTCATAATCTTCATGTACGCGTACATATATTATACTTCTTACTTGCTCAAATGGTTCTTTGTTATGTAAATTCCACTTTCCTGCAAGTATTCGAATGCTTGG